>CM053407.1:49624980-49672377 GCA_028644305.1 Xerus rutilus | reverse complement strand
GTGTCCTGAGTTCTCTGTGAAGAACTATGGCACCCTAATCAACAACAATTAAATGCTGAGCTGTTGAAAATATGAACAATATGACTTATGATTTATATCACACTTATGCAATTCCTTTATTACATTTGATGTGTTTTTAAACCCAAATATACCAAGACTTCTTCAATTATTTTAATTTTTCTTCTGAAAGTAGTTTTATCACCTAATTTATTTGTTTATTTATTTATTTATTTATTTGGTGATGAGGATCAAACTCTGTGCTTCACTTGTGCTGGGCAAGAGCTTTACCACTGAGCCACAACCCCAGCCCTTAGTTCTATCACCTTTTTCTTGCATAACTATTATGTATATATGAGAGTGTATATACATACATGTATATATATGGACATATATATATATATATATATATATATCCATATACACACACACACACACAAACTTAAAAATGTTATGGGTAGACAAAATAAGATTATAATATGGTCTCATATTATATTGTAAGATAAGTGATTCTGAAAATAATAAAGCAATCTTAAAGACCTATGGTCTTGACTATATCCTAATTCAGTATTAAAGTATTTTAAGAATGTACATTTTAAGAGTAAGCTCCATCCCTGGTGTGTTACTTACCCTTCCCTCCAAAGATACCACCTATAGGAGACCTATATTTACTCAGTATAGAGGACATATATATAAAGACAGCTAGCAAATGTTAAAAATAGACCTTTTTTATAAAAAGGACCAACCAGTTTACCAATTTAAAAAAAGAATTAATATAACAGACAGTAAGAAGTAAATCTCTATATCTCTATATCATGTGAATATCTTGTAGACTACAGTTGCTTTATGGAAATTCCCACAAGAAACATATTATAAAAAGCAATGGTTCCAAACACGCTTTGTGTAGAATAATGATGCCATTAACACTTGGTACTAAAGTTCCAAAATGGAAGTGTGTCTGCATAATGATCTACTTTATTCTTTATAATGATGAATATACTAGATCACTGTGCAGAGGCTGACGTGCTTCAGGAATGAATGCCACGTTGAAATGTAGAAAGTCTCACTATCCTTGACACAGTCTAGTTTTTACTTGGATTTTAAAAATGCCTTTTCACTCTACTTCTTCTTTTCATAAGATTAAAAATTCATGCTCATTTGTTTAGATGGATAAAGGAAGTCAATACTAAAGATATGGCAGTAAATAAATTGTTAGCAATATTAAAAAAGGTAACAATTTTGACATTAATGTTAACATTATGGCACAATCTAAAGAACATTACTTAAATGAAAAATTCTGGTTAGCTTAAAAATATTAATGGAGAGATTTTTAACTCATTTCCCCAAATGAAGCTAAGTTCTTGAAATGATGCTTTTGAATATGTAAAAAATTTGGCATTCCTGAACAGCTCCCGCTTAAATGTTCTATGTGCCTTTTCTCCACCCTCTAACCCTCACTTGTGCCCTGTACAGATTTTCTAAAGGGTGTTTACTCTAATATTTTGGTGTTTGAGCCTTTTACTTGCCTTCCAAGGTGATCTTCCCTTTGTCTTTTTACTTTTATTTTCTATGAATTATTAGTAAAATTTACATGCTGCACATTCCCTGGCCAATGTTTGGGGGAAAACAAAACAAACCAACCATGGCTTTGTGGCCAGAGATATAGCTCCTCTGCCTGACCACCCTCAGTCCTTCACTTTGCACTGTAGTCACTTACAGCGCCCTGGTTTGTATCATCAGAGTGTTTTCTATTCTTCTAGGATCATAAGCTCAGAATTTCCAACTCTACCACAATACCCTACTTAATTCTTTCACACCCAGTCTGCTGACCCCATCTTCTCATCCACTGTGCTGAATCTATCTTCTCACCCACTGTGCTGAACCCAACACTGTGTCCCTATTCTCAGCTCAGCTGTGGGTTTTGCCCAGATCTTGCCCTGCTGGAGTCCACCCTCTCATCCCTGAATCTCTTCAGCATTCCTCTTTTCCCACTTATCCTCAACCCTGATGTCCACTTATTTTGACAATAACTGCTCTTTTAGCTACAAATTTCATAACCAGATGTAAGTATATGAATCAAATGAAAGGACTGTTAAAATTGCCATTTCCAGGCCATCATTTCAAAATATCCCATTTAAGAAAGTCATAGAAGGATGATGAGGAATCTGGATTTCCTGTGAAAACACTCCAGGTGGTCTAACTCAATCTAACCCCTTTTGACCAGTCACAGATTTTAAAATTGGATGCCAGTCTTTAGTGCCAGACTCATATTTTCTCCAGCTTCTAAAGCTTATCTGTCTTTACCACGTAATCCTGGACTACTACAATATTTCCCTAGCTCTTTTCCATCCTCCCTCACTTCAGTCCCCTAGTCATATACAAACTGCATTTATACTCTGATAAAATGTTTTAATAAAATTAATTTGGGAGGCAACAGGGAGCCGCTTGTTCTTTTACACACTGAACAGACAAGCTTTCCAAGGTTTCAAGGTCCTCCTCAATGTGGTCCATAACTTTATTTTGGTTCCATCTCTCCCTAGTATTCTATTTCGAGAATAAAGCACAGTCTTATTCTTATTTAGTCATCATACTGTAAAGCCAACTCTTGTCAGGAATAAGAATACAAGTGACAGAATGTATGTAAATCACTGCAGCTGCAAAGCTAATCGCTTTGAAAGTAGGACTGAGGATACCGGTGCTATATTCTTTCCCTCCTGCAACCTGAAGGTGGGAGGATTTTGGTCACCATTACAGGACTGGAGTAGGAAGTAGGAGAGATAGGAAAGGGAGCAAAGAAAGAAAGAATGACTAACTAGTGTTCAAGAAACACAGGCCATGATTTATATTGTACCTATTCCAGGAATGTCATGCCTATCACACCTGTTTCCAAATTATATCATTTATGAATAAAAATTGAACTATTATTTTATATTAATGCAAACAGCAATATAAAAAGTAGTTTATTGTTCAATTCTCTGAGCAACTTTGATAAAATTGAGTTTTCAAGTTTAACACCATAATGTCAAACATTGTACTAATTTGATAAAGAAGAAAAAGGTAAGACAATAAACATAAGGGAATATGTGTATCAGGGAGATGTGAAAGAATTTGATATGCTTATGAGATGTACGTATATGCAATCAGAGAGGGAGAGATTGCCATTTGCACTAGTGTGGAATTGTAGGACTGGGAAGATACTGGCCCAGATAAAGATTTAAAAAAAAGGAATAATCTGCTGAATTAGATCTGAATCAGAAAGAATGAATAAAATAGAAGCAATAAATAACACAAGAGACAGAGACAAACAGATACAAAGAGAAATGGAAATTGAAATTTCCACTCTGGGAAAGGAATTAGCCAGAAGGCAGCTGCTAGTGAATGGGGTAATGTGGCTGCACTTGTTTCTGCCTGCAAAGACAGGCATCATCTCTCTAACGAGTACCTCAGGGAACAAGAAGGCATCCTAGCAGCACAGGAGGCAACAGGACACTCCTAGACAGGACTGGTGGGACTGCATCTGGTGTTCAGACCTCAGCACCTCATTATCCAAAAGGTGCAGAGAAGCTGGAAGGAGTTCACAGACATGATAGAAGAGTGATTAAGATGCACAGAAAGCTGATTTATGATGAAAGATTAAAGCAGTAAACAAGCACAGCTTGGCTGAGCAACAAGTTGATGGGGAAAGTATCTATCTATTAACAAGCCAAACATATAAATACTCTGAAGAAAAAGTAATTATTTAACCTGGTACTAGGAGGAGAGGTTTACAGAGAATATTTGTAATAAAGCAGAAAAGAAGGCTATGCTAAAATTAGGAAAGGAGATATAAAAATGCAAATGATAAATCTCTTTTCCTGATATAGGAGAAGGCACTGTCCTGGGAAACAGATGACACCAATCTGGTGGCACGAATAAAGTACAAGCAGAGTTAACCCACAGATGGTTACCACAACACAATCAACGGAAGAATAAAGGGAATACTGAAATCATATTAACAATTCAAACTCCATTTCTTTTTCTTTTTTCTTTTTTTAAATATTTTTTTAGTTGTAGATGGACACAATGTCTTTATTTTATTGCTTTGTATGTGGTGCTGAGGATCGAACCCAGGGCCTCACGCATGCGAGGCAAGCGCTCTACCGCTGAGCTACCATCCCAGCCCCAAACTCCATTTCTTAAGGAAACTTTTGGTTTTACCCTCTATATTTTGTTCATTCCATGGTCTTCATTAATTAAAGACATGAAATACTAAATCAGTGCAACAGTTTCCAAAAGGAAACTAAATAAAATGAGAAAATAGGTCCTTTCAATATGGTTTCCAATGATTCTTCATGTGGGTTTGCAATATGGTATTTAAAAATATAAATGAATCACTTATATAATTAGACATGTGGGTAGATATAAAACCTTGAAATCATGTCCCTGTGGGAGTGAGCTGGTTCGTCATAGAAGGAAGCAAAGGATTCCCAGGTAGGATCCCTTCCATAACACATGCTGCTGCATGTACATATAGGCCAATACATGTTTTCTCTGTGAGTCATTCTGTAACATCCATTCCATCGTAGGAAGAAACTAAACTACCCCCACAGGTTATTATTTTTGGATTATATTTGGGTAATCAAAACAGAAATATGTTATCCACCCTTCTTACAACCACAAATATTCATGATGCTACATAGAAATATTAAAACTCAATGTTCTGTTTTTAATATTTTAAGATACACCTGATGCACAACAGAAAACACTGAATAAATGAAATCCTTACACTGATCTAGCTGGAGACTGCGTTAGTTTTCATTTTACAATTTTGCTTGTTTGAAAAACTTTCATCTTTGTGCTTGGAGAGTCAATGTAATAATAATCTGTGCCTGTGGTGTGCGTTTTATTTCATTTGAAACTCACCTTTGTAGTTAGGTATTATCCATCTTTCATTTTGCAAATAACAAAGCTAAGAATCACATGAGTTCCTGAGAAGCTAAATTCAAGTCAACAAGAAGATTCAACAAAACCCTGCATCTTCTGACTGCTGTGTTTCTTACTTGATTCAGGAACTCAATTACAGCATCAATCAACACAAAGTTAACAAAACAGTGATTATAGAGTAAAACTGTCCTTCCTCGTCATGACTCTCTTAAGAACCTAAAAGCACAATTATTATTAAAGAAGAATAAAAGAAGAAGATAAAGTAGATCAAATAAATAAGAACAAAACTTAGCTGCTTAAGTTTCCAGAATATGCAGGCATTTGTTTTTGGAGAATGACCTGTGTTTTCACAGTGACATATCATACTTGATTAAAATATATCTCCTTCCACAATGGAAAAAGAGAGTGGAAGATTCAGGTCATTTAGGCATTCAGAGCCAGGAGACACTCTGAAGCTACAGCTGGGTGGAGCTGCAAAGGATAGGGAAAATAGTGTGGCAGAGGTATACTAGGAGGGTGGGGCAAAACCTGAGGAAGAATGTGGAAAAAGAATGGAACCTCTGTCAAATTTCCAGGTGCTAAAAAACAAGCATATGTGCAAAAAGATATTTGGCAGCATCTTCCCAAATGCACCAAGGAGCAATCTGAAGAACAGAAGGTTCCAGTAGCTGAGAGGAAATACTTAGCAGAGGCAAACATCATCTTGGAACTGACTGAAAGGAAAATAACATTTAAAATGTTCAGGCTCCTTGGAAGACAGAAGTAAAGGAACTGAGTCAGAGACTGAATGTCAAAGAGCAGAGGTTTATAGACTGAGGACATCCAAAGCAGCAAGCCAGTGGCAAGGAAAAAGAAAGCTGTCGTGTGTAGGATGAAGAACAGTAGGAGAAGGAAGGGCAGTGCATTTTCAAGTACTGACTTCAATTTTTAAGCAAAGAGGAAGATAAGCAAAACTGTTATTTAAAATGTACAGAAACCTAAACCACAGAAGAAAACTGGAAAGACACACAAACAGGAAAAAGAGGCCGCCTTTAAAAACTTCTCCATGAAAGTTGGCCAATGCTTGTATAGCAGTTGATAGATTAAGCTCTCAAATCAAACTGTCTGGATCCACGTTCCATTTTTACCATGTGATAGGAGGAAACTTGGGCAAGTTATTTAATCTCTCTGTGCCTCAGTTTCTTTACTTGTGAACAGTAGAAAATAGTATTTCCCACCACATGCAAATCAAGAGAATTCATAAGAAAATGCGCGTAATCCAAGAACACACTGCTTGTCAGAGTAAATAGTGAAATGTAAACTAAATTTCCAAAATCACGAGAGTATTTATAATACCTCAAAGATCAGAAAAGGGATTTGAGAAAAAAAGGTAAGCATGAGAGGAAAATTCTTTTAAAAATCAGAAAGGATAAAAGGAGTAAGAAAGAATTAGGATATTTAAGGATGCATTTTTTAAAAAGTGATGAATAAAAGAAGAGATGTTACTTAAAATGTATCTGATCCAAGGCAATTTACTATAAAAAATGCAAATTCATGGAAAATGGGCAAAGAAGCCCCTTGTTCCTGAAAGGCCCAATTCAGAAATCCATCTTCAATCATTCAGAGGCTCCCTTCTTCTCATTCCCAGAACTGCCTTCTAGCCAAGTGTTTCAATCCTGAATCAAATAAATAACCAAGCATTTCATGTCTCAATGCTCTTTCAAAAACTGTAAAGTAACTGTAAAGTAATTCCTTCCATCTTCCAAATATAAACTGAATTGAGTAAAGCCACAGCCTCTCATCCTAACATGGAATACTTAAACTTCCACTATCAGTCATAAGTATTTATTTTGTAAATGGAACAATCAACAATGCCATTAATAACCAAACTGTCTGAGTGCTATGAGGTTAACCCTAAGCATCTCATCTCAGACTCCCAAGTATAGATATTGTACTTGATCTCCATTAGCTTAGGATAAAATTGATTTGCAGAGAAGTTAAGCTAGTACTTCAGGTCTTGCAGTCATTCACCAGCAGAGTGTAGATTTGAATGAAACACTGAGCAAAGTTCTGCTCTTTTAACAATGGTAAAATACTCAATGAATAATAAGTTTAACTGAGCCATGACATCATTTCATTATTTGATGATTCATCATTCTGGATTTAAACATGTTATTTAAGCTATTTAATTAAAAAGCCCAAACCTACATCTACATTAGTATGTATCTATCTATGTATTTATTCATCTAAACTTGTGAAACTTGGGGTAATGAAATTTCTTGAAAGACATGAAGAAAGAGAGGATTTGGAATCACCAATTTTTTGTTTTTCTTTGCAGTTCTAGGGATGGTTCCAGGACCTTACACATGTTAGGCAAGTGCTCTGCCACTGAGCTATATCCTCAGCCTCTGGATGACCTATTTTTGAAAAATAATTATTTGGAAAAGAAAATGAAATTTCCGTATTCATTCTCAGTTCTCATAGTCTGAGCATCTTCCCAAGCTGTATTTGATTTTCATGTTTAAAGACACATGGAGTTTTTCAGGCACACGGCCTCTAAATCCAAGCCAGTTATTTCATCTCCTGCTGAAGGGAAGAAAATGACTTGGTACAATACAGAAGGAAAATTTCCACTGTTGTGCTTTATTGAGAAACTGAATGTCACTCCTACCGTGGCACATAAATAATGAATACTACCCTTTCTGTCTTGCTTTAGTATCATTTCAGGATAACTTTAGAAGTATGAAATTTTAATTTTAATTTTGACTTTAGAACTTAGAACTTGTCTAAGATTCAACTCCATCATATTTGTAGCTAGTAAATGAAACGTAGCCTTTTACAGGGGAGATAATAAACTTAGGAAACAATATGTAAACAGAAGGCCAAAATTTAGGTAGGATATAAATTCTACACATAAGATATAAAATATAAATGAAATAATAACAATACAAAACTCTTGATTCTAAAGAAGAATGGAATTATGGCATTTGCTGGTAATGGAGAGAACTGGAGATTATCATGCTAAACAAAATAGGCCAATCCCAAAAAACCAAAGGCTGAATGTTCTCTCTGATATGCAAATGCTTACATACAATAAGGGTTTGGGGACTGAGAATAGAAGTTCACTGGATTAGACAAAGGGGAATGAAGGGAAGGGAGCAGAGATGGGAATAGGAAAGACACTAGAATGAACTGGACATAACTTCCTCATGTTCTTATATGAACACACGACTAGTGCAACTCCACATCCTGTACAACCACAAAAATGAGAAGTTACTCTCCATGTATGTGTAATATGTCAAAATACATTCTACTGTCATGTATAACTAAAAAGAACAAATAAAAAATTTAAAAACCCTCTTGACTGAGATGGGGAGTGGAGTAAAAGCAAAAAAAATTTCATCATGGGGAGCATTTAAGCTGGAGTCTGAGAGTGCATCAAGTTTCAAGAGACACACAAGATAAGGTATGAGAAGAGAGATGATGTCATAGTTTCATGTGGCTAAGATAAGCATAAACTGCAAAGTTAGATTACAGCCCAATCCAGACAAGGCAAGGTGTTTACACTGGATTCTGCCATCACTTGCGTAGGGAGTAAATGACAGCACTGTTCAAACAAGGCAGTCCCTTTATTTGGGACCACATTTGTGGGAGGAAATCATGCCTTATCTCCAATGGTTTCATCTGTGATTTTTCAATAACTTGGTACACCATGTAAGGCAATTTTTAGGAGTCCATGATATACCTCTTTAAGCCCATTTCAGGCCACTCTTTTAAACAAAGAAAGACATCAACTAGTCTTGAGCCCTCTAATAAAAAATAGAAGCAGATGTGTGGTGTAAAGAGTCCCAATTCAAGCCGGGCACGGTGGTGGTGCAAGTTTATAATCCCAGCACTTAGGGAGGCTGAGACAGGAGAATCTCGAGTTCAAAGCCAGCCTCAGCAATGGTGAGGTGCTAAGCAACTCAGTGAGACCCTGTCTCTACATAAAACACAAAATAGGGCTGGGAATGTGGCTCCGTGGTCGAGCGCCCCTGAGTTCAATCTCCAGTACCAAAAAAAAAGTCCCAATTCATGGAAATTGGATGTGATAGAGAAAAAAAATTCATATATTTAAACACTGAAAAATTTTGCAAAGGCCAGATTTTAACAGAAGTATTTGGGAAAGATATTATTTTTTAAAAGAAGAAATAAAAGAAATAAGGGAACAGGCACACTGGTTCACAAACTTTAAAAGAACATATGGTCTTTCTAACATAAAATTATATTAATATATGTTTGAGTATATTATGCGCTTCAGAAATTGTGTTAGTCAACAGAGGAAGGTGCCAAGAAGATGGTTAATGTCATGAGCATGAGTATCCAATTTGCTTACAATGAGGTTGTTTTCACCTTTATTTTCCTCTATTAGTTTACATATACCTACGCACATATGTATATTCATGTACATATTCATACACACATAATGTTTCAGTCAGCTTTTTCACTGCTGTGACTAAAAGACCTGACAAAAACAATTTTAGAGGAGGAAAGGTTTATTTTAAAGCTCGTAGTTTCAAAGGCCTCAGTAGATAGATAGCCAATTCCATTCTTTGGGGCCCTACGTGAGACAGAACATCATGGTGGAAGAGTGTGGCAGAGGAAAGTGGTTCAGAACATGGCAACCAGGAAGCAGAGAGAAAGAGAATCCACCCACCAGAAACAAAATATATACTCCAAAGGCTTGCCCCGATGACCCACCTCCTCCAGCCACACCCTACCTGTCTTCAGTTACCACTCAGTTAATCCCTCTCAGGGGATAAATTCACTGATTGGGCCAAAGCTCTCATAATCCAATCACTTCCCCTCTAAACTTACTTGCATTGTCCCACACATGAACTCTTAAGGGATACCTAGTATTTAAATGGTAACACATACATATGTATATACACATAATATTTTAATATAATTTGTAGTTTTGTTTAAATTATATAACATTCTATGGGACCTTGATCTTGCCAAATGCAGTTTCCCTAACCAAAATACAGATAGATTATGGAATACAATGTGCTGAATTGATTGGAGCTTGTTGCAAAATGTGAACAAGAATATGAGTTAGAAGATGGTTAAAATAGTTTAGGCAAAAGATCATGAAGATTTGAATCATACTGTTGGCAGTGATAATGGAGAGAAATTTTAAAAAAACTTGCTGAACTAACTGAAAATAGAGAGCAAAGGAAAGTGATAATAATAGTAGCTAACATTTACATAGGGATGACTAAGGACCACACACTATTCTGAATAGTGAACACCTGTTAACTCATTTAATCCGCACAGTAAATAGTAGCTAAATATTTTCATTAGTTCCATTTTACTGTTGCTGAAATTAAGGCAGAGAGATGAAGCTAGTGCTCAGGCTACAAGCTGGTGAGTGACAGAACCAGTATAGAAACCCAAGGTGACTAGGCACCTCCTCTATATTGCTCTAGAGATGACTGACTGATGCGTACAATTGAAATTAGTGATTATCAAGTGGACACAAAAATAAATAAAATAGGTTAAAAATTTAATAAAAATAAAAAAAATATAAAGGAAAATCTGATTTTATTTTGGAAATTTTGTTTTGGAAGACTTGAAAGAATATGAAAGTAGATATGGAAACAAGAGGTGAAGGTTTTATACAGAGGTTACAATGATTATGGCCAAAGCAACTGATCAGAACTATTATCCAAATGATGGTATATAGGCATTGCAAATGTGCACATAAATTTCCATTTTTTTTTCAGAATTTAGATGAAAAAAGGTCCAAAAGTCAATACAAATTAATTGGACTAGAGAAATATCCATTGGTAAAGGCAGCTGGTGAACCAGCAGTTACTTCATTATACACTGGTGACCTAAAACCCACCTGCTGGTCCTTAAGTCAAAATCAGATTATGCACCATTTTGTAGGAAGCTACATAAACTACATAAAGAGATATAAGGGGTTTTTTAGTACATTTTTAAAATAATGCTAAAATAGGTGAATAAGAAATTCTTAATATTCTGAGAGGGTTTTTAAAAAATCATTTCTTGTCTATTAGGGAATACTAATCCCCCCATACTCACATATCTAAGTTCTTGAACTATGGATCTCTATCAGGAAAACAAAAATAGAAGTACACACATTTATCCATATATGGAACATATATAATAATATATACACATCTAAGTGTGTGTTTGTGTATACATACACAGGTTTATGGGTGTATGAAGCACTCCCTCATTTGTTTTCAAAATTTCTCTAGATCACACACTAAATTAGTCATCCTATTTATAGGTTTTTATTGCATTAATGAAAATTATATTGCATTGTCTATTTCAGAGACTTGAATTTGTAAACAATAAAATAAGCTTTTCTATTAAAAAAAAAAAAAAAAAAAGAGATATAAGGTTATACTAAGCTGAAAGTTTTGCTTGGAGTGCCTGATCCAGTGGCCTTCCTACAGAAATGAAGTGAAGCCAAATGTCTCTGGAAATACAATGAACAGTCAAGGTTGCAGATGTCTGATGGAGACATGAAACATTTCAGTGGAATGAAGAAAAGAAATGACAGCTAGCTAGGTGGCTGAGTTATTGTACATTTTGACCTTTGAGTCATATCATTTTCTGTGACGCTAATGTTACATTTGGAAATCTATTTTTTTCTATGTTCATAACAATGGAACTTCCCCCTAACATTCTTTTGATTTATTATTTTGATATAATAGAATTATCCTTAGGAAGCATTATAAGCAGTCAAAGTCTACTCATCTAGAAAACAATAAAAAGACCAATGTGTATAAGCAGGAAGAGTGTGTTTTCCTATTAACTCACTGGTTCAATAAATATACTTGAAATTTGGGGGATTATGATTCCAGGAAGGATGGAATTTCCCTCTACAGGTAAATATCACAACTGAAAGATATAATAAAATAAATAAATGAATGATTTAAAAGAAAAATAAGACCAGACATGTGCTTCCTGGTAGAATTATGATTATTACATTGGGAAATGTTTCTTTTGTTTCTATTATTAAATGTGACCCCATCAAGAAAGCATGATAGTATAAAATGTTATCTTTTACTTTGTTCACACCCAGATGAGAAATTAAATGTAGCAATATTTTAGAGAATTCTATACCTCCCACAGACAAGGAAGTCTAAAAAAAAAGGCCAGTAGTTACATTTTATACTGCTACCATGAGTATTTTTGATGAAGCCATTTATTTTGCATTGAAAGTCTATTATAGGCCAGCATGGTGGCACATGCCTATAATCCCAGCAGCTCAGGAGACTGAGGTGGGAGGATCACAAGTTCAAAGCCAGTCCCAGCAACAGCAAGGTGCTAAGCAACTCAGTGAGACCCTGTCTCTAAATAAAGTACAAAATAGGGCCAGCGATGTGGCTCAGTGGTTGAGTGCCTCTGAATTCAGTCCCTGGTACCCAGAAAAGAAAAAAAAAGTCTATTATAATTGAACAATTTGAGATATTTTAATATTTCCTATGGTCTAATAGAAGTAGATAATCAACCTGTGGTTCTTATTAAAAGCAACAACTATGTGGCAAAGGGCACACCTCTGTGCATATCATCTATGTATTGCTTATTAAATTTATGGTGTGGGGTGATGCAGTCAGACACCAGTTCTAGGAGAACATCATCTTTTCTGCAGGGTACTCTCAGAACAAATTATACAAGCAATATTTAATAGTAAATACTACTTCAATTTTAATCAATATTTAACTATAGTATATTTCTGCTTTAATTTTAAAATAGCTGAGTAACTCCTAAGCCCCTCTTTACAAACTTGCATGACTGCAAGTTGTCTTCAATCAAATCTGTCTCTGATTTAAGTATCATGGATGAAGAAGTTTCTGTAAATGATGTGATGCAAATCAGAGGATACAACAGACAAAGAAAGCAAATCAACAACTTCACACTTCCCAGTTGTCTGAAAAAATATTCCTGAGTGTCCCACATCAGAGAGCTCATCAGAGAGGACATTTCACAGATGTTCATCTTATATGAAAATCATTCAACACTTGCCATTGAGAATCTACCATGTATTTATCAGCACCACAGTGTTAGGGTGACAATCAAGACAGACACTTATTAACATGTTAAGAAGCAGAAAGTTCACCCTCACAGGCAGGAAGAAACTTCAGTTGTATTTCAATTCTGTGATGTCTCTGAGCACACTAAAACTAGTGTCTTATAGATATGCATCATGAATTGCTCAGGCCTGGGGCTATTCCTCTCTGAACCCACAGCACTGATCTTAAATTAGAAAAGTTGTCCTTTTATGTTTAAGGAAGGAAGAATGGACAGTGGTAAAAAGGGAAGGGAGAAGGAATTTATATCAGCTCACCCCCAGTCCCCTTTGTAAAATTAAGAATTTGGAATGGGTATTCTCTCTGGTTGCTTTTTTAAAAATTCTGAAATATCATAAGTCCATGAGGCATACTAGAAAAAATATATTTTTTATTATTATTTTGTTAATTAGAGAGATTACCAAATAGGTTTCCTTAGATTGACAGTTTGTCAAGCCTACATACCAATTATTTCAAACATTAGAATTAAACAAAGCAAACAAAAAGACAGGAAAAAATGTACCCCCCCTGGTATAGTTATGTTAAACAAGTTTTAACAAAATGTGCATTGCTGGAGGAAGTCTAAAGTTCTTTAGTGGATATGTAATAATTCAATTTATTTAGACTATAAAATTAAACTTCAGAAACACTGTTTTGTAGACACAAACAGGTTGTCTGTTTTTCACTCACTACTTTTTACTCTTAACATTCTTTTAAGTATAGATAATCTAAAGCAAAAATGACCTGATAACAAGGAGGTAAAATATAGTAGGAAATTCTCAAAGCTTATTAGCTTATGGGTACAGACACTATATGTTTATCTTTTTTTCCTGCTAAATGAAGATAACAATTTTTTTTTAATTAAAAAAGGGCAAGGGGTGTGGATCAGTGAGTAGAGTGGTAACCTAGCATCTGCACAACTCTGGATTGAATCCCTAGCACTGGAATAAAAAGAGAAAAGAAAAGAAAGCAAGCCTCAAAATTAAAACAATATTGTAAACTAGAAGACATATTTTAGACGTCTTTGAGAAAGTTATAATCATTCTAAGACTTCTTAATTATTTGTAACTAAGATGGAAAAAGAAATGTTGCAGAATCTATCATTATTTACTTAAACAAAATAATAATTTGCTAATGCAAACATGGCTCATGATCTTAGTGTCAGCTTTCAAAACTCTACTTAGATTTTAATTGTTTTTATGTTCAACTACAAATCAATAGGGATTGATTGTTCTGCTAGATGTCAAAGAGCAGAACATCTTTGTTAGCTAGATCAAATTTCCATGTAAAATATTTTAAAATTAAAATGATTTATTTGAAGCTCTATGTGTTACAAGGTAAATCATTTAGGATTTGTGTTTTCTGAATTGGTATCCCAATGGAGAAAGACAGGTTTGAATTGGCTTTTGAAAAATAGGATATCAAGGTGTTAAAATCAGAGAGAAAGATAGGAATTCCATTCAGGATGAACAGTATAAGCAATGCTTGAATCAAAATGTTAAACATAAATGGCAACAAAATAAGTATTCATTATTTTATTTCACAAAGCAAACACCTAGTGTGTGTTATTGACTTCCATTTCTAGTTCCAAGATATGTGTCCGAAGCTGCTGTTTATACAGACTCTCCATCATTGGTACCTCTAGCCAAAGGTTACTAGAGTCAAATGCAATAGTAACCTTCATTTAGCAGGAAAAAATTCATGAAGTATTCTGTTTACTGCTGGAATCAAGTCTAACCTCAGACCTTCAGTGTATGTAGGAAGATACTCTTTGTTCCATTGTGAATTTTAGAAACTGTATACAACCATCCCAAAAAAGTCTAACATCAATAAATAAGTTTAAAAGAACATATCTAGGGTCTGGGAAGAAAATAAAACAACTCTATTTCAGGGTGAATAGAAAGTTCTCATTAAAATGACAATGGTTTCAATATGCAGTAGGGAAAATCATGAAATATACAAATAACATACACAAATAGTCTGGTAAATTTTTCATATACCTTTTTAAAATTCTATATCCATCAACATTGCCTTTGCCTAGTCTTTATTACATCTATGAAAAGGCTCTCAATTGGTGTCCTTGAAAATTATTTCTGGGTTCCTATTCCTAATGCACTAATTCTTGGGTTACTTCCTGGTTGAAAAACTTTCAGTGGCTTCCTTTCATCTATGGAATAAAATCCAAATTCTATATACATATCAAGGTCTCTGCAACCAGTAAACACACACACACACACACACACACACACACAAAGAAATAAAACTACAAGTGTTGATTTAATAAATAACAATGGGGTCAGATACTGGAACAGATTATTTACATATTCTCATTTAAAACTTACGTATGCTTTCAAAAAAAGATTATCATTTGCCTTATGTCAGTATATGAGCTTATAGAGTTAACTTACTTCCCAACATTTCTCAAATAGTAAATTGAGGATAGAAAAATGGATAGAAGAATTGTGGCTGTGACTCCAAAGTTCACTACCTTTCCACCAAAACATAATGTAAATACAAAATCACAACCATTGCAGTGGGACCATGGACTTAAACTGCTTGTGGGTTGAAGATCACTTGGTCCCTTCTGGGGCCTACCTTGAAAGAGCATAAGGACCAGGGGAAAGGTCAGGGTTAATGATGTCAATGTATTCCCCATTTAAATAATAACTAAAATAGGGAAAGTTAACAAGTCAGTAAGGATAGTCTTTAGAGAGAAAGAGAACAGAACTAGGGATGAATAGCAGTTAGTAGTAGGAGAGCGAGCAACCATGATGGAGCAAGAGAAGGAGCAGTCAGAGACAACCCAAGAAATACAACGGCCTCCAAATAAAAGCTCACATAATAGCTCCAATATTTTCCCACCTTCACTGTCTTTAGACGTGGGATACAAATCTGAAACAAGAACAGTTTCCTTCATCTACATCAATCTTATGTTTAGTAACCCTGAAACTATACAGAAAACCAACAATGAACCTGGCAGGTACTCTCACTAGTATCTAAAAGTAATCATTTGAAGAAGGACAAATACTTAGAGAATTAATATAATTTATCTCATTTACCAAAATTCCTATAGAAAGATGAGCCAGCAGGTTGATAGATACTTCACTAAAATAATAAAGCAAAACCCAAAGACAAGAAATGAATTTATTTTAAATAAATAAAAATAATACAAAATAAAACTAACCTAAATCTTGATTTAAATTGACCATATTGTTCTTTAAAATAATTTTCTTCCCTTAATTTTCTCTAAGAAAATCATCTTGAAGAATTTGTGGAATAGAAGAAGCCATTTGCACACACACACATCTACATATATATTACATATATAGTGCATTAGAAATATGTATGTGTGAACTTATAGCTAAATGTAGAAAAGTCTTATTTTCCTTTGCATATGAAAAATATAAGAAATATTTTATACTGATCTATTAGCAACTCTGCTGGAAAAAGGCAAAGTTTTACAGTTTCTTCTACTCTACGTTCACAAGACAGATCACTTATGTGATCCCAAAAGGTCTGGGGATTTCTTCCCAGTAGGAAAGCAAGTAATCAATTCCCAGTGGACACTAGCTAGGTGTCCTCTAATCAACTAATTTCTAACATCTTCTAGAGATAGTGTCAGAGCCCACAGGTTGAGGCCTCAGTCCCCAAGTCTTCCTCCCAAAACCTACCCCCCAGAAACATATCTGATGACAACAGAAAGCCCCCAGGTAGTTTTTCAGTGCTTCTGGACGACCAGCTTTAAATCAAGGTTCCCACAGCCTTCTCCTGAGGTTCAATTAACTGTTTTGAGTTTCTCTCAGAATTCAGGGAAACACTAATGTCTATCAGTGTATTATAAAGCATGTTACAAACCATATAGATGAAGAGATGCATAGAGCCAGTTATGAGAGAAAAATGGGCACAGATCTTCCATGTCCTTTCTGATGTACTTACTCCAGGAGCCTCCATGTTTTCTGCTATCCAAAGTTCTTCAACCCCTGTCCTTTTGGGTTTCTATGGAGATTTCATTGCATTGGCATGATTGATAATAGCCACAATATGGAAACCCAGGAAGCCTGGTATCATCAGATTTTTCTTGGTCTCTCTGTGTACTATTCCTTCCTCCACGGTATGGGGCAGGACCCTTCCGGAATGAGAAGGATCTTATGACTGCTATCATACAAGGTAAGTTGGAGAATCTATGGCCAGCTGCTATGGTTTAGATATGGTGGGCCCCAAAAGCTCATGTGGGAGACAATGCAAGAAGGTTTGGAGGAGAAATAATTGGTTTATAGCCTTAGCCTAATCAGTAAATTAATCCCTGATGGGGTTAACTGAAGTGGTAGGGTGTGGCTGAAGGAGATGGGAATTGAGCCATGGTTTTGGGTATATATTTGTATCTGGTGTGTGCAGACTCTCTCTTTGCTTCTTAATCACCGTGATGTGAGCTGTTTCCCTCTGCACACACTCCGCTATGATGTTTAGCCTCACCTCCGGCCCTGAGGAATGGAGCCGGCCTTCTATAGACTAACACCTCTGAAACTGTGAGCCCCTGAATAAAATTTTCCTCCCCTACAATTTCTCTAGTCAGATCCTTCTAGTCACAGCAGCGAAAAAGCTGACTAAAACACCAGCTAAAGGTAAGGGAAGATTAGAGTTTCCATGAGTTGCCTTGGGGAGGGAGTTAAAAGCCAGGAATCATAGATAAATATACATCACTGCAACCATAGGAAAATATTGAATATCAGTACAATAAATACTCAGTGATAGGTTTTGTGATTATTTAGCAAACATTTAGAAAATATTTCAATTCTAATTTATTCTGTCTCTAAAACATTTTATAAGATAGTGTTATAAATTATTATTATGAATTGATGAATAATCATAAGCAAAAGTGACACCTACAAGGACAGACTAGTTTGAAACAATACTGAGAAAAGCATTCAAGAAATATTTTCCCATAAAGAGTCATAACATTATTCACTTTCACTTCTACTTGCTCAGAAGCTAGAGTGACCTTTCAGTTCAATTTCTGGAAAATATCATTGATTAACATACTTGCTGCTTCTATTTAGTTTTATTCCAGAGAACTTCCAAGCAGATGAAGCAGCATGGGACAAAGGCTCACTTTGCCTGAGAGAGTCTTTACAGAACTAGAAGTTACAAATTTGTCTGGGCTCTTCCTAACCTTTCGTCCTTGAAAGATGAGGGCTTCAGAAAACTGACTCTATAATTGCCAAATTCAGGATTCCTGAAATGTCCCTGGTACCTGAAGTTTAGGGAGTGAGTATCCAGAGCTCTCTTAGTAGCAAGACAGCTCCAGTGGGATAACTTAAGCACTGGTGTGTGGTCTAGAAAAGGTTTAGTATCTGGGCATAAGAACTGTACTGCACAGTGTTTCTGGGCTGATTTCCATATTCTCAAGTGAGTGGGCAGTGAATTAAATCATTTTGCTTCCTTCACTTTCTCCTGAAGCAGACTAAAATAGAGTCTTCTGAAAAGGTGGAATAGTGAGAGCATGTAGCAAAGGTCCCTAGAGTAATACTTGGGTAGAAGATATGCAGGACAAGGTAGTGATCACAATATGGAAGTGAACTCTGGGCAAGGGAAAAGGAACGAGAGTAGAATCCAGTTGAAAGACTAAAGAAACATTTCTGCATTAAATTTTTTTTTTTCAAAGAAAGCCTGTTGAAAAAATATGCCTTGCTTATTTGTGGATAGAGCACTGCAACAAGGAAATATGTAAGTCTACAAATCCAGTAGATCAAAGGAGAACAATGTGAGGCTAGGAAATAAGACTGTGCATTTAGATGTGGGGGCCTAAGTACTTTATTACTTTCTTTCTAGTATCCGTAGTGACTGTTTCTTCTGAGACAACTAGTATGAAGTGGTTTCTCTGTTCAGGCTTGTCCTTCACCTGACTATAACACTGTCAGTTTCAATGTGCTCCAAAGTTTTATCATTTATTTATTTATACCAGGGATTGAACCCAGAGGCACTTAACCACTGAGCCGCGTCCCCAGCGCTATGGATTTTGAGACAGGGCCTCACTAAGTTTCCTAGGGCCTCATTAAATTGCTAAGGCTGGCTCTGAACTTGTGAACCTCGTTCTTCAGCCTCCTGAGCGGCTTGGACTATAGGCATGCACCACTATACCTGGCATATTGTTTCTTTAAACACACCGTGGAAAAGTAAAACAGAGAAAGAGAAACTGGGGGGGGGGGGAAGATATTAATAATCAATCTTAAATACCCTTCTGTTGGACAACTATATACATGAAGTAGGCCACCAAAGAACTGTTCTTTGAATAAACTGACTAGATAAAGAACAAGAAGAGAGAACAGTGTGCAGATTGAGTGGGGATGTGACCTATGTGGAATATGCACAGCCTGTATAAGACAAAGAGACATTAACACACAGCTACTGTAATGAGCCATCCAGTGTTTGGTTTCTCTGTACATATCTATTCCTTAAACCCTACAAGGTTAACACTTTCATGAACCCCAACAAAACAATGGTGAACTGAGATATAGACAAGTCAAGTAACCTGTCTGAATCACATAGCTAAGAGGTGACAGAGCTGGGATTTCAACTCAGGCTGTCAGCTTTCATAGCCCAAAGTTTTAACATTATGTCACATTCCCTCCCACACTTTAAACCCTAGTTCAAAGTTGCACTAATTAAAGATTCTAAAACTTTCAGTTACCAAAGTGAGTGACTTCTTTTGTACCTAAATTGTTAAGCAATCAGAACTAGTCTCAGGTGATGTAGAGTGTGTAGTGTTGTGATGAAATAACTGGGATCTGAGAGACAAGTCAGGTTATAGGCAATACTCTGGGCATAATCTCTACATAGATAAAAGTAGAAGGTAAGAATGAAGATGGTGTAATTACTGAATAGACTATAGAGAGAAAAGACCAACACCATTAACAGGACCTTTTGTTCAGGTGGATTTAATACCACATGGAGATCAGATTTGACTCATGGTGATAATGAACTATCTTACAATTGTCTACTTGAGAGCAGCAGCTATATTTTTATTCATGTTTCATCAGTGACTTTCATTACACCCAGCATATGGCAGGCACTCACTCAATAAATACTTGAATTAAAGAAAAGATGAAAAGGGAATTATAGAAAGGAACTCTTCAAGAATAATACAAATATATGGGAAATATATGTGTGAAATAAGTTTTGTGATGAAGTAAAATATGTGTAAATTAAACTTTGGAATTCCATATCCAAAGTACTCATGAGAACAAAAAAAAAGATGTAGTGAATTCTAAATGGATTAACTTCAACAAATATTAGAAATTATGCATCTATCATGTGCATAAGGAGATGAAATATTTCTAGGAACATGGAGAAAGATATCAAATAACAACCCTTTGGTCCATATCCTTGAGAAACTTAGTTTTATGGCATTAGAAGTGGGAAAGAGGGTAATAGTTACTGGAAGACTGGAAAGATCTATGGACAGGTAAGCAGTACTTGGGTGAAAAGCATTTTTTCAGGTCAGATTTTTGGGTGTAAGCGGGAATGCTTTTAAGTGTGAGGCGTGGATGGGAGCTTTGGTTAAGGGCTGAGAGAGGTACTGGCAATGAAAAACAAAATTATTCCAAGTGAAAGGAGAAATCATCACAGCAAAAGCCCAACATGGAAACAGCATGGCAGCTGTAGATCCGTATGTTTGCTCCATGTGGCTGATGCTGGATCATTTTGTTTATTGAGTTGGGAATTTAAAAGATTTTTTTTTCTTTACCTACTACATTATTTAAAGTACACACACTTCAACCTGGCTTGTACATAATAAGTAAAGGGAAAAGGGAAACCCCAAGTCTTCAATTCTGATTATTGTAAATAACAGGATAACACGTATACAAAAGGATGATTGTAGGCTGTCAGGGCAATGATGGTTGTATGACTGCTAAATTCTAGGGGAAAGAGGCTTCAATGCAATTGTTATTTTTAATAACCCTCGAGAAAAAGTGCACAGGATATGAAATGACTGTTCACTGTACAGTAATAATTTTTGAAACATGAATCAAAGCACCATTTCCTGAAATATGAAAAGACCCCATGTGATAGTGACACAACAAAAGAAGGCTTTTAAACAATCAACATCCAGAGACTGGGGTAGGGCGGGTAAGGAATCCTGTAATATCTTAGCCCAAGCTCTCTGAAGGTTTATTGAGTACACATGTGTAAGCACAGCATTCCCTTTCTATGTGAGTTATTCCTGCCAAAAACTTGCCCTTTTTAAAACCTGAACAATGAATGCTCTCTGCCAAACCTCATCACAGTGAAGTCTAAGGCAACAATCCCCACAGCTCTGCAACAGTGAATCAAGCCAAAAAAAGGCAAATGCTATTTGCTTATCTTTTTTATCTTATTTGTGTATCCAATATAAACGCTTTGAAAAGCTACATTACAGGTGATAAAGGTCTTGACTTTAAAAGTTAATACAAGAACTTCTTAGCAGGGCGTGATGGCACATGCCTGTAATCCCAGCAATTGGGGAGGCTGAGGCAAGAGGATCACTAGTTCAAAGCCAGCCTCAGCAACTTCGTGAGGCCCTAAGCAACTTAACCCCATCTCGATATAAAACCCAGAAAAAGGGCTGGGGATGTGGCTCAATGGTAAAGTGCCCCTCCCAAAACAAAACAGAAAAAGAACCACTTAATTTGTATTCAGTTCCCACTTTAAAATTATAAATATCTTACTTACCCTTTTTTTAAATCACTTGGATACTTTTGCATACAGAATAGTCTGGATAATTTTATTATATGCTAACCTGCTTGGAAAGCCATATATAAAGCATGGATTGGACCATGATAGGAAAGTATATAAATGTGTGGAGGCAAGACAGAAGATAATGTGGCCAAAAGAGTGAATTTTAAATTGGAAAAGTATGTCAAGGTTAAAATTAATAAATCTATAATTGTATTAGTATCCAAAGAATTTGTCCTCTGACATGTAAAGTCACACCTTAAAGTTTATAAGATTTGAAATGATTGTTTTCATTTACAAGAATATTTCTTAAAATCGTACTCTGGTTATAATTAAGTATTCACAAGACATTAATTACTTGAAAAAATACAACAGGAGATTAAAAAGAGACAGCATGAAAGTCTATGTCAAATGTGAACTACATGTATCTCTATTATGAAAATTAAATATGTATTTTAAAAACTTTAGTCTGAATATTATATTGCTTTATTCCTCTTTTTCACTGAATTAAAATTTTATAGGCATTTTTAAAGAAATTTTCAAAAGAAATTTTTCATTTCTTTTGTAAAACAAAAATGAAAACCTGAATCTAAGATTCCACTGAAAGCCTAGAGCATATTAATCATTTTGATCTTAGTCTTTTTCAGACACTCATTATTTCAGGATATTCAGTGGGCTATGACCAAAGAGGAGGCCCGTTAGTCACACATTCTGGAACCAGGTTCTCTCACTTTTCCCAAATAAGTTCTTGAAATGTGTTTATATGTGTTTTTATGTTATGACTCACACAAACTAAAAGCAGAAGAAAAAAAAAAAAGAGAAGTGTGCCTAAACCTCCAACAAGTACCACAGTAAAGGACAAATTCAGCAGAAACTCCAGTTCACTGTAAAACACAGAGCCAGGTCTTTTTAAAATAATTACAAATATGAGGTCATAACAAAGTGAGACAATGGCATGTATAAAAGCTTAGATAGCAAAGGTAAAACACCAGGACTTTTGGTCCAACTGTAAGGGGAGCTACCAGGAGAGTAAAACTCAATTTATTGAGGGAATGGAAATATAGAAATTAAGAAGACAGAACAAAAGAAATAATGTGTGAAGCAATACATTCATACACACACATATGTATAAATACATATACAAATACACACATACATATGCACACATACACATGCATGCATATACACACATATATAAGTATATACATGCATTCATGTATGTACATATACACATATATACACACATACATACATATATACACATACATGTATACTCATTCTCTCTATATATACATTTAATAGTACAGTTTACTACAGTTTATCACTATATGCTTTACATATGATTTTATATACTTTATTTTTTATAACACTTTAAGATTTTTAGAAACACTGAGATGACAGTAGAGAGTTTACATATAATCCACACCCAACTTTCCCTATCTACATTTTAGGCTAGCATGGATGTTTGCTGCAGTTAGTAAACTAATAATGATGTATTATCAATAACTAAAGTATAGAGTTTATTCAGGTTTCCTTAGTTTTGATATAATGTTTCTTCTCTCTTCCAGGATCCCACCAGGGTATCACAGTACATTTAGTTATTATACTCTTTAGGCTCGCTCCCTCTTGACTGTGACAGTATCTCAGACTTTCCTTGTTTTTGGTGACTTTGACAAGTTTGAGGATCACTAGTCAGATATGTTGTAGAATGCCCAACTAGAATAATTTCCATCATGGTTTTTCTTATAGTTGCTTTTGGAATATAGGTTTTGGGGAGAAAGATCGCAGAGGTAAAGTGCCATTTTCATCCACTCACATCAAAGCTACATGCCATCAACATGATTTATGAGTGTTGATATTGGACTTGATCACCTGGCTGAGATAGGGAGGTAGTGTTCATCAAGCTTCATTACTGTAAAGTGCTCTTCTTTCTTCTGCCCTCTTTCCATACTGCACTCTTGGGAAGGAAGTTACCATTCTCAATCCTCTCCCAAAGAAGGGAGTTATGTTGCTGTTCACTGGGGCAGAATACATACTAAATTCACTTGAAATTGTTCTGCAAAGGAAGCCTGTCTCTTTTCTTCCACTTATTAGTTTATTCAGTCATTGAGTTATACTATTATAGTCTCATGGATGTTTTATTAAATGGTGTTGTAATCAATACTACTTTATTTTTATTGCTCAAATTATTCTACTTTGACCATCGGGAGCCCTTTTAAATGGCTCCTGTGTCATTTGATATACCCTTCTCCCCCTCCCCCCACCTCTTTCTCTCTCTCTGTGGTTCCTCTATATTTTGACATTTGAGATGCTACAGGCTCTTCCTGTGAATTTCTTGCCCCAGTCCTAGAATCAACCATTTCTCCTAAGATGGCTGATTGCTTCTATTGGAGTGGCATTATAAAGCAAAATCCAGGTGATAGCTGTCAATACAAAACCTATCTTTATTATATATTTATGCCTGAGAATACTTGACATGCATCTATGTGTGTAATAGACTTGTGGATAAATGTTTATTAACCCTTCTCCACTTTATGCTTGTTAGTATTTTTTTTCAGTAATAGTCATGAACTACTTCTGTAATGAAAATATCACTATAAAATATTTTCAAAATTTACAGAAAACATATATCCCATTCAACAAGAAAACTAATTAGTATAAACTTTTACCAACCCAGTATTGAGTATCACCAGTAAACAGAATTCTGAGCTCCAAATATCTGTCTTGAAATATGGTGTGACATTTTACAAATGAAAATGTCTTCAAATAATAGTGTTCATTTTCTAATAGATTATTTTGTGCCTTAGAAGACATGTCTTTCTTCCATAAAGCAATCACTTTAGATGAGGATCAAATATTTATTTGGAAACAACAACAAATATTAAAAGTGCAGACTACCTGAATTTAATGTGTATTGACTGGTCTTTAAGATCACGAAAGAGGAGCAAAAGCTTAACATTGATTCTATACATGCTATCAAAGAAAGTCCATTTATTTAGATGTAACTTGATGTAATTCCAACATTAGACATGAGTCTAGCTATGCATACAGTATGTGGGAAGAAAGGCATCTATGAGCTTTTTTATCAACTTAAGGAGAAAATTTTTTTCTGAAAAACACTTTTATTAGTTCATATGTGCTGATGATACCTATATGGATTATACTATTTATCAGTCTGTATACTAAGGCAAATTCAGACGATATTTCTAATAAAAATTTTAAGTCTAATTTCTGTTTTGTAGTATATTTGAAATTATGTATGCTTAATGCATTTACTTAGATAATAGTTTCCGGAACAAACATGGCACCATAATCTTTAAAATGTTTAGAATATATAAAAGATGGATTAAAGAGTAAACTTGATAAATGCACAATTAAATTAATATAGGAAAACAAGCATTCATTTGATGGAAGATTAATAATGTCATCTTCATATGTCTATACCACTTTTTTCATAATAATGATAGCACTATATTTCTTTTAAGATGCTTGCTAATTCAGGCTTATGTGCTAATTTTGTCAACTTTTTCTAAAAAGCCATAGTTCCATTTAATATATCTTAATTCGTTCTAATTAGAAAAACATCAAAAATTTCCATTTTTCTTGTGATTTGCTAGTGAAATATTACTAACTGAATTCACTACAAATCACTGGTTTTAAAAATATAAGATGACAAAGTTTTCATGCATAATATCCCATGGAACAAAAAAGGAGTACAAAGGAAGTCATGCTTAATTTCTGAAGAAGACACCACATCTTTAAACGATGACATCTTCACTGTGAAAAGGAGATAGATTTAGATTCACAGAGATACAGCTTCTTCTGAAGGCCACATAACTTGGTTTGCTTATCTATTTCTACTTAAGGTTAGTATTTGTAATTTATTGCCTCCAATTGTAGCTTAGGTCATTACCAAAGAGTGAGCAAATCAATAAATTTGCTAGTGAGTGATTAGGAAGGTAGTTGAAGATATCCTAGTTCATGACCATAAAGATTATTAAGTATTAGTATTAACATGGAAATAGATTATCAAATGCTGACAATGATAGATTAAAAGTCATCAAAAACATTAAAATCCAAGCATGAGCGACATATTTCCTGACCTACACCACCTTTTTGAAAGCACTGAAGTATGTATTTCTGCTTAATAATTTATATTACATGCGTCCAATAATCATGTCTATCTCATCTCATACATGTGTCTATCGCTTTATCAAATTTCAAGAGACCTTCAAAAGTGTTGAAATTGTATATCAGTGTGTTTTTCATTTACAGTAAAATTCTATTTCACTTTAGCCTTTTTAAAAAATATAGCATTTATCCATTTAATATTATCGTGAACTAACATGTCCATAGATGGACTAGATACCCATTTATGAATTTAGTCTTTCCAAAAGTATGAAAAATTAATAACTTTTTATAGAAAATGTATTTTGCTGAGTATTCTTATATACCCTATCTTGCATGACTATTATACCACTCCTATAGGTTATGCCTTATCATAAACCCTTCAGTTTCTCATCACTTTTTAAATGAAAGGATAGCATTCAGATCAAAGAAAACTATCTCCTTGTTAAAATCCCAGAGAAAAACCATGAACCAAAGATCTTTAGTATGTTATTTTATAGGCAACACAAAGTGATTCAAAATCAGTATTGATTTAAATAATGATTTAGACTTCAACAGTGTCTAGTATATATTTAGCATTACACTAACTTGAATGTATAAAAAGTTAGAGAAGACAAAGTTCTTCCCTCTTGGTTTTTATGATCTAATCAGGGATTATAAACAATAATAAAAAAGTTAGCAAGGAAAAATGATTGAAAACTTTGACTATTAGCTTGGAAGGAATAACAGATAATAAAATAACAAGGGATTTTTAGCTCAGCTTTCCTGGACGAAGGAGATTTTATTAAACCATACTTTGAAGTAGGGTGGTATAGGATCAATATTGCCCATAGCCCATTGCTATTATTGCTATTGATACTTATAAATGTGAATGTTTCTTTCTTCTCTCTCAAGGATTATGTTACAGAGTGTAGAAATACTTATTATCATATCTGGTGTTAGAAACGTTTATGGAAAGTATAATAAGAACTTTTCAAAGTAGTGCTGCTATGGTTAGTCTTGTTTATTAAAGTGACTATTTATTAATTAACAAGGATATTTCCCAAGAAACATACATCATCAAAGCATGAAACTTCTTAGAGAGAAGAGCAAAATTCAGACTCAACATTTATATTTCCCATCTGAAGACATTCTACTAGTCATTAAATTAGCACCTGGAATGCTTTCTTCTTCAGATTGAGAAGTTGATATTCCACATGTATAATAACAATGATAAAACTTAGCTCCATAACTATTCATGCAGTAAACCAGGCCACAGAGATGTCTGTTAACTCCAGAAGGTATCTTTGAGACACCTGCTGCTCTGTGAAAATAATTTTGATAGTTAGCAAATGCCCATGCAAAAGTAAGAGTACACAGTATGAAAAAGAATTGTGTGCCATGAAATTTCCTACCTTAAGTCCAACTTCAAATAATATTCTTCCTAGTGTGGGGAAAGAAAAGACGTGAAAATAATTTAGCTCAGCAACTTAAATTCAAACGTACAATTCAATCTGTTAGCCTGTCAAAAAGTAGAAGATGTGTTTCCTCTGCCTTTGTAATTGTTTATATTCTTGACTTTGCTGGCACTAAAAATAATTTACATTCCTGCACTTACCAACCCTCCCATACATAAAAATGAGACTAAAAATTCGGGTTTATTTGTGTGTGTGTGTGTGTGTGTGTGTGTGTGTGCATCTTTCTCCTGCAAAACAAAGCAAATTCATTATTTAAGACTTACCTATGAAAGCAATTATGTGAATGATCATAGAAAAGTCACAGCACTTATTTCTCTCTACCTTTTACCCTTAATTTCTGCTCATGGTTTTCTGATAATTTCAAGACATTTGCATTGCCAGACATTTTTCTTAACTTTCCCCATCGGCAAGTCAGCAGGTAGGTGACCGGAGTCTAATCTTTACTATTCTTCTTAATGGACAGCAGGCTGTTACAAAGGTGAACCAGTGGTGCCAAAATATAACTAAGTTTTACAATACTCAGGTCATGAGAACAATGAGCAGACTGAGGAGAACTGAGGCTCAGGTGATTTTCTCCAACAGTCATGGGGTTGCAGACCGATAGGTTACATTTCTGTCTTTCTTTCTCTCTCTCTCTCCTTTACAAACATTGTTAAAACCAGCAATAATTCCTACAAAATACAGTAAGACTTGTGTATAAACATAGACTAAATATAGACATATTCTAGTTCTACAAACTTGATGTGCTCTCTGTCTATATCCAACCACATTCTTTTGTGTTCTTCACATATAAATGATTACACAAACAGATATAACATCAGAACTGACCTTAGAAAGGCCCTGACTTTAAGTAGAGTCATGGAAAGTTTCCTGATGTCCCTGAATGGAGACCCACACCCAGGCAAAAGAGTTCTTGTCTCAGGTCTATCCTTTGCAATTTATTTTTGGTCACAACCATCAGCACCTTTGCATCTCATTTTTCTCATCTTTACAATGAGGATGATAACTACTTAACCCATTTCCCTATGAGTATGATTTTTAAGAATTGTGATTCTTTGTTAAGAACATAAAAGCCAAAATGGGTCAATACCCATTGTTCTTTCTCTCTCTTCTTTTTTCATCAGGAAGAAGAGAATAATAACATTTCTATAGTAAAGAGTATTAATCTTGATAACTTACAAAGCACGTGGAGCACAATAAGTGTTTGATAAATGTCCCTTCCTTTCTCTACCAATTTTCCATTTCATAAGTGGGCAAATTCCATTTGAGTACAAATGAGTACAATATAATTGTCTCTTGGCTACCTCCTGATCCTGCTACCTCCTGATCCTATTCTTATCTCATCACACATCGTCTTCCTGTATTTCCTGGCCTTTTCCTTCCAAAGGCCAAGGTCTCATCCCATCTCCCTGACATGGGCCATCCCTTTGTAGTTTGTCAGCGATGGTCCCCTAGCCAGTTTCAGCTTCTGGGGCCAGTCTTAGCTACTCAAAGACCGGAGGGGGTTAAAACAACAGCTGGTTGGGTCTAATGACTCCCAACCCTGATTCTTCCTGCTCATCCTCTTTGCAATCTGGCCTCAGAGAAGAAGCAGGAAAAGGGAAGGCATAGCTAGAGTGATGACATGTGCCTCTCTCCGTCCCCCACCCATCACATTTTTCTTTCCACGTGCAGAATCCGGAAGGCTATGACCGCTCTTGCCCCGGCGGTTGCCATAGTTACACAACAGCAGCAGCAGCAGACGGAGGAGGGGTCGCAAACTAACTCCTGTACCTCCGCCTAATCCCTTTCTTCCAGGTTAGGGAATCCTCCTCCTCCCTTCCCCGCCCCTCAAACACTTGTGAACACTTTCAGGAGAATCCATTTCCGGCAAAACTTGAGACTTTATGTCCCCCACCCTTTCTTTTGCTGAAGCAAATAGCACTGGCAATATGGGTGGTGAGAGTGTTTGGGTGGAGAAAAAAGAGTTCGCGTAGGACACCGCTTTTTATTACGGCTTCATTGGAAACTGACGAAAAGTCGGTGCTTTTAACTCCCTTGCACACTACGCGGAATCCCTGAGGTCAGCGGCCCTGGCTGCTGGGCGCGCATCTCGCTTCCAATCCTGGGATTCCAGACCTCCCAGCTAAAGCGCGACGTCTCCTCCTCCTGTCAAGTCCTCTCCTAGCGCTAGGACACGAGCAAAGCAACTCAGTCCACGAGGTTGAACACAAGTCGTGAGAGAAGTAGAATGAGTGCTGAAAACTGACACTGCGATGCCTGTGCAGTCAGTTAATGCGTCAACTCTGGGTGCGTTGTGAGGAAGCCAGGAGGGAAAGCGGGGGTGAGGGGTGAGGGTTCTCCGGGTTAAATGCCCAGCGGGAGTCAAATCCCGGCCTTTGCAGAGCAAGCCGCACCAAGAGCTACAAAGGAATCCCTCGCCCCAGTAAGAGAGCGTTTTGTCATAACCGCACTTCACAGCCAGGCAGCTTTGTGGCTAGTATCTGATTCCAACTTTCCCCTCTGGAGCTACTAGGACGCACACTTCCATCAGACCGGCGTCGCGATTCACTAGCAAGTAAAAAGGCGTTGCCCCTCCCTCCCCCAAAGTGCCACAACAAAAACAACCACTAGGCACTCCTCTACCCTTCCCCCAGTACAAAGGGAAAAGAAGCGAGCTAGGGCTCAGATGCCCTTTGGTCAAGTCCTCCCCGGACAGACCCCGCCAACTTGTCTTCAAAAGAACCTGTAGCTGTCGAAAGAAACAGGATACTTTCATAAGCGTCCTCCACTGCCTTGGCGGGGAAGGGGCCTGGGAAGGACTAGGCACCTAGGGAGAGAGCAAAGTTCCGGGGAGCGCTCGCAGAAGAAAACTTTGTGCAGTGCTGGTAGGCGGAGGCTCTGAATAAGTAGTCTCCGACAGCGGCTGCTGCGAGGTGGGACTTGCGCCGCTGTTGCCGCGCGGTCGCCGGCTCCGGGCTCACTGGCAGTCAGTCGGCTGGCTGCTTACCGATTCCTAGTCAGTTACCCTGTGCGCCCATTCCCTGTCTGCTTCTCAGCGCCTTCTCTATTTCAGGACAGTTCCTTATCTCAGCCGCTTCGCATCCTCACTTTGGACCCACAGTCACCCCTAAATCCGGTCTTCCCTGCCGAACACCGCGGTCTACAGCGCACCCTCCCACTAGGGTAGCAGGTGACCCGAACCAGACTTACCTGCTGTGAACTCCCTCGCCTTCTCTCTTTTCCTGATGCTGTTTGAGGAGAGGTGAAAAGGTCCTAGAATGAGGGCGAGAGACGCCGAGACCTGAGCCACAAGCACGAGTTCCTCTGAGCCTCAGTCCAGGCTGAGCCGCTCAGTCGCCGGCGGCCCTGGCAGAGCGCGGAGGCAGCGGCCTCAGAGGCCAGGCAGGGGGCGCTGCTGCCCCTGAGCGTCTTGCCGGGACAGGCAGAGAGTGAGGCACCAGCTGGAGTTTTGGCGACGCGAGGGTGGCGAGGAAAGGCACGCTCCAAGCAGGAGGGCGGCTTTTAAGTTTGTGGTGTGACCGCAGCAGCTGTCCTGAGAGAGACTCAGTCTTTCTAAAAAAGGGATGCTCAAAACGCCGGGGATTACCTCTCCCCTTCCGATCTCCACCCCCACCCCGTGGCCCCCCTTCCCTCAGAGTACGCAAGTGCTCCCAAGAGTGCACAAGCCCATCTCTCTGCACTCAGGCTTTTAGCCGCGTGGATTCCGGATGCACTGAAGGATGTTTTGGGAGTAGGAACCCTGTCGGTAAAACAACCTCTGACGTCTCAGCCTGCGCCTAGGTGGTTTAGTGACCTGTAGATTCCCTTTTCTATATCATGAAATTTCTTTAAACGTCATGCAGAAGAAACAGTGAAAACGGTTGGCCACAAATATCACCCTAAAAATTCTCTATTTGGAGTACGTGGGTTCCACTGTGTAAAACCCCAGTCCTTAGTTAGTGGTCTTGAAAATGCCAACATGGGTTGAGGGAGGGAAGAGAATCAACCTTCCCTTAATGGGCTGGCATCTCTGAAGGAAGAAACAGAAAAAAGAGCGAAATGTAAGCCTTTCTCCCCCCTTTCCCCTTTCCTCACCCCAGGCGTAGAGAGTGTGCTGTGTATTATTTTTTCTGAAGATCTTTTTCTGGAGTTTCTTTTGTAATTTTGCTCACACTTTGATCACACAATATGAAACTTGCAAGTATTTGGGGACAGAGCAGGCTTACCTTTTCTGAAACCTGGAATTTACACAATCCTGAGGTGGGATCCTTTCAAAGGAAAATAGTGCAGAAATAGCTCACTGTTACAGATTATACAACATATGACAGATCAAATGGATCCGGACATTCTCAGGAATATGGAAAGGGCTTGAGCAATTGAGTCCTGAAAATTATCCCTTATTACTTGCATGATAAATATTTCTGTGACAGGATCGTCAGTTCTATAGTCACACACCTTGCCCTGAGTTATGACATACAGCTGATTGAAGAGCCATAGAAAAGAAGCAGCCACGGGGTCCTGCATGTGTCAGCTTGATTTAAAAGCAGGAGGTGTAAGGTCCCAGAGCAACCTTAGTAAATGACAAGAGTTTGTTAGTTTGAGGGTGGCGGAGCAGGCAAGGGCAATAACGGAAGAACTGGAAGGGGTGGAGGAGGCTCAATTCACCTCCCATCTGCAGCAGAGAGCTGAGGGCCACAGAAACCAATGAATCATTTTAAGTTACAGATGTGTGGTGGCAGAGCCAGCCCGTTTCCTAACCAGGCTTTTTTCCTGTGTCTCTTGCTGCCCCATGTCTATAACCTTAGTTTTGACTGTCAATTAACCAACCCCATAATTTTCCTCTGCATAGGGAAAAACTGAAGTCCTTACAGACTATTTCAACCTATATCAACTTTGTGTTTAATGTTTTCTACTCAATTTTATACTACTCTTTTTTGAATTAATCATACACTTGAGATATTTCTGGCATTTTTTTCTGTATTTTTTATTGCTTTATTCATGTCATTGACCTTCAATCCAAATTACAAATGTATTCTGAGGACACAGTGCCTTTGTCTTCCACAGCATTGCTTTGCACATAGTGGGTTCATGTAAGTAGTTTTTGATTTTAAAATTTATTTATTAATTTTCTAATATTTTTTCAGTGTATTGGCTACAATGCTTTGTTTAACTAGAATTGTTGTTAACTCTGGATTTCCCCTTTTCTCCTCCTGTCTAAATCATAGCTTAATATACTCAAACCAAAGGACACTTCCCCTTTGCTACCATTTCAGCTCTTTCCAGAGAGTCCCTACAGCATTAATCATTCCCTCCTGTTTTCCTAAAACACTTTGATTTTAGTACTATTATAAGCCTTTTTCATGTTATATCATAATTAGTTATGCATGTGTCTGTATCCCAAGCAAAACTGTTGGCTGATCATGTGTGTATCTCCAGGCTCTAATACAATGCCCATGAATTTGTATTGAACTGATTTTGTTTGAAGTACCCTCATTTCAAATTTAGACTGGGTTTACTAGGGCCTCCTGAATGTACCATGAGAAGACAACATCTGGAACATGGGTTCTGTGCTTTCCTTTTAATTACTCTGAGCACGAAGCTGGCAGAATTAACTACAGAGCCCAAAGTTAGGATGAATGGTCTCAGCTGTGTCCCTGGCTTTGGGATCCTCAGTGTGTTTCCTTGAATGTCTTGAAAATGCTAGATTTTGAACACATATTTATGGGTTAAGTAAGATAGTAAAAATAGTGGATATTGTGACAATATTAAGTCATGGAATTTTTTTCTGAATTTCTAATATCTGCACTGTATCTTATAAGGAAAGTTTTAGCAATCTTTTTAAGAGTTTAAGATATACTGTTACCAAAAGAAATTTGGTAGTCTGTCTTATAGGGCTAATATCTATCTGAATCTTTACAGTAAAACCCAGTAGGAACAAACTCTATTTTACATTGTTTTGCTAAAATGTAGGGTGTACTATGCAGTTCAATTTGTCTACAAGGGTGACTATTCAGATTCAACAAGTGATCCTGATACACACACACACACACACACACACACACACACACATATATATATATATATATATATATGAATTCTGGCTATTTATCTGGCTTAGTACCTCTCTCCCATCTCCATTTGGGCCCAGATGGAATCTAAGTTATGTAGATATGTGTTAGATAATGTGAAATACACTATTTCTCAAAAGTTTACTTTTTTCTTTATTTGGTAGTGGGGATTGAACCCAGTGGTGCTTTACCCCTGAGTTACATCCTCAGTGTTTTTTATTTCATTATATTATTTATTTTGAGACGGGGTCTTACTAAGTTGCTTAGAGCCTTGCTAATTTGTTGAGGTTGGCCTTGATCCTCCTACCTCAGCCTCCTCAGTCTCTAGAATTATAGGCACTTGCCACCATGCCTGGCTCAAAAGATTACATTTTAATACTAAAGAATTCAAAGAATATGATTCTAGTTATAGAAATTCAGGAAACACCAGTCTATGTTGGGTCATGGGGAGGTTGGCAGGGATGAGTAATGGTAGAATAGGCATATTCTGGGCTTTTCCAACTCCACATATGCCTACCTGTACCCAAAATACAGAAGAAAGATAATTACTGGGTTCAGAATTTAAACCTAGCAGGGTCTTGGGATTTTCTGAGAGCAGAAACTACTACTGCTCTGTGGTTCTCTTCCAAACAAACCCACAGTTCTACTTCTTTCTGGTTTATATTCAACAAACCAAATGGAAATTTGGTGAATTTGATAAAAGGGACTAGATAGTTCATGCACAGAGGCAAAACAAATGAAAAACAAGCCTTTTAGTACTTACTTCTATAAAAATAGCCACAACTGGTATTTATTTTAAAACCTGTTTTATAATAAATATGACTTTATGAATATTTTCTCACACATTAGCATATCAGTACCGACAGATAAGGCAGAAAATTGAGACGTGTTGTTTGTATCTAATTGGAACAAGTGATAACATGAGTTGAAGCAGCTCCCCCAGCTCCTAGTCTTCTATGAGGTATTTTCCCCTTATAAACTTCAGGTATTTTTTTCCATCTGCTTCATTTGATCATGGTAATCTGCTCAGCACTGGATCATAGATATTTACATTATAAGATCTTTAGATGTGTTAGTAGTGGAAAAGAGCACACCTGACTTTTATCTTTTCTTTCAGTATTAATTACACACACATGCAACTCTCAGAAGTAAATGCTTTCCTGCTTCTTATCATCAGATAAAGACAGATGATAATTTATGGTTAGTTAATTGGAATGTAAAACTGTCCAAACTTTGCTTCATGTCTTCAAGTTTTAAACTCTAGTAACATATCATAAATAATCATAAACATTCACAAGAGTTTCACAGAGCCCTTCCAGTGAGGAATCTTCTAGTGAGGAAACCAGGACCCCAGAAAATGGAATGATTTCCTGGCTCCTCTGCCTCCTGCCTCGATACCCTCTCTCTGCAGAATACTTCACCCTGTTACAGTCTTCAAAAAAAAATCAGCTATTTTTCAAAACCTTTCCAAGCCAGAATCTTAGGGTTATATTTACTTAGCTGGGTTGGGGTGTGGTGAATAATTAAATTCAGCAGGAATGTACTTCAAAATAAAAATAAAAACACAGCCCAGCCCCTTTGGCCCAAATCCTGAGACCTCAGAAAAGAAAAACCTTCTTGACTGAGCATTCACTAGAAGCTAGAAAGAATTTCCATGCCCGACATAAGAGTCCACATAGCTATAGCAGAAGGAGAGAATTTAAAGTCAGATAAATGACTCTTTGTTTTTATTTGTAGCAACATACATCAATAAACAATCTCCAAAGAAGAATTTGAGAAAATAAACATCTTTCCTATACATAATATATATAGAAATCATCATTAAATTTGCTTTTCTTAATATCTCAAACCATCATTCTGCTCATAAAGCATATTTTAGATATAGTGCATTGTTCTAGGAAAGGAGGAGTGGAGAGTGGATTCATATGATACCTAATTGAGGCAAGCCTTTTTTGTATAAAGGTGATGAAATGAAGAAAAATATGCCCTCTTGTGGCTTATTTGTTCTGGTTCACAACTAGTCAACAGTATTTTTATTTCCTGAAAGCCAAACATACCTATATTCCAAGTGGAATTAAACTATTCCTTTGTGTAGTAACTGGCAAGAACAGGTCCATACAGACAGCAGGAAGGCATTCCAAGACCTCTGCTTTATTCAAGGTCATCAGCAGCTGCTTAGCCACAATGAAGTCAGGATCCCGAAAACCAGGGAAGATTTTCCAAAATAACCCACAGATTCATATAGATATTATCAAAATGCCTTCCACATAAACGCATTAGATAGAGTTTCTTTCTTTATATAGTGAGGTTTGTTTTGGACAGATTTAAACCATCAGTTTCCACAAATAGGAGAAAATTCATGATTTCCTATCCTACTGTATTTGCATGTCTACTATTTCTTTGCGAGATGATGCTAATTTTTCCATTAAAAATTAAAATGTATGATAAAATAGTTATAGTGATTTTCATTCTATGCATATTTTCCCTGTTCTGTTCCTCTAGTTTACTCAGAAATAGGAATATAAAAACTGTGTTAGGTTCTATGATTGTCAGATATAATTAATTTTGTGGTATTGCAAAAAATGCGTATCAGTTTTTCTTACAACAAAGTAGAGATGGATTTAGTGGGAAATGACTTCTGTGTTAGTTTTCGGTCACTTAAAGTCATTCTGTTAAACAAAATTCCTGAGATAGACAGTTTACAAAGAGAGAAGGTTTATTTTGACTCATAGATTTAGATTTGAAGGTTCCAGTTCATGAGTCATTTTGTCCCCACTGCTTTTGTGCCTGTGATGAAGCAGCATAGCATGGCAGGAGTACATGAAGGAGGAAAACTGCCAACCTCATGGCTGGGAAGTGAGAAGAAAGAAGAGGAAGAGACAAGGGCCCCACAAACACACGAATATCAGGTTCCCAGTGATCTAAATATCTTCCACCCTAGTGTCGCAGGCTGAGAACCAAGCTTTAAAACATGGGGCTTTGTGAAACATTCAAGATCCAAACTACGCATCCTCTGTTGATCAGAAGAACAGATTTTATGTAAACTGTAATTTCAGTAACTGAATAACTAGGTCAATGTCACAGGTTCAAAAAAGGCCACGTTGATAAATCCTTAGTCCAACCATATAATAATAACTATTGTTATTATTAGCGTTATTATAATAATTCAAATAATCTTAAAGTGCCTTAAAAATCACATTTACCATTTAATTGGATCTGCTTTGTGCATTTGTGGGTCAGTAGGGTACTTCTAATCTATACCATTGCTTTTACAAGTTACTGCTGAAATAGACCAAATTTTACTACTTAGATGAATAAATGCAATTAGGTAGAACACCCAATTTAATGTTTGGAAATAGTACAGCAATTATAAGATACAAAATAACATGGAATAATTTCTTATAAATTTATCTAGTTTCAATGAACATTCTGACCCTTGATGCACAGATGCACTTTCATTAGAATTATCATTTGCAAATAATATTTATAAAATAGGTCAAGATTTTTAATTTAATTTAATTTTAATTTAGTGAATAATAATGAATTATTATAATAGTATTAACAAATCACATTCTTTTTTCTTGACCCCTTAATAACATTATCTTTCTTATGTCAAGCAACATTTTGCTTCCCAAATTTTATTCTTGACTTTGCCAAAAGAACATCTACATCAAAAGTCTATGATAATCCATATATTTTTTACAAATATCTCTATTTTACTATTTTTAAATCTATGATTCTGAAGAGAGGAGACAATTTTAAAAGGAACTACAAATGTTATTAAAGAAGACAATATAAATACATAAAGTTAAATTATGATTATTGCTTTAAATATAGCCACAAGATACTACATGTAGTTTTAATTATCATTATTTTTCAGAAACTTGACTATTTCATTAAAATCTCAATTCTTCTTTTTCTATATAATAATAGAGCTATTTTTTTAATCCAAGAGAAAGAGACATTGTTGTTATTTTTATTTTTTGTGTTGTTTTCAATTGTATTAGTCTACAAATCCATTGTATTCCTGTAAGAAAATGTTGTTTTTAATATTTCTATCTAAGAATAATGTTGTGGGTTTAAGGGACCAAATACATGTTCAATTTTCATGACTATTTTGTGCACCTGTGGCTAAGACACTTTTTCTTTTTGCTATATTATGTACTTGTTATCTCAGGCATCAAGAATGATGTGTTCAAGTCTTCTCTTTTTAGCAGTAACCTTTTTTGTATCACAGGTAGTTTCCATTTTTAAACTTAATTGTTCTGCTAGTGGGAGTACAGGTTTTCATGTCTTCATGCGTATTATGGTGTTTAGTATTATAGTGTCCTTTTTAATGCCTCTTGAACTATTCAACTTTATCAGTCAACAGGATTGCAGCCCATCCTTTCTTGTTTAATTTTTTCTTAGACACTTTTGCCTATCACTTTATTTTTGTAATCATATTATTTTAGGTTTGCCTCATATATTTGGCCTACAATTGCAATTTACTTTGTAAGCCAATTTGAAATTGTTCATTTTTTAATAGGATTAAGCACATTAAATTTAATAGGACTAATTTAGTTTGACCAAACTCAGTCATACTATTTTGTGCTCTGTGTATATATGCATATGTACATATGTATATATAGTATTTACCTATATATAATGTTACATTTTTATAATTTTAATTATTTCCTTGTTTTATTTTGTTTTACCCTTCACTTTTTTTTTACTTTTTGTTATATTTTAATTTTAATAGAGTGATCTTGAGTGAGTCTCATCTTAACATGGAGGAAAAATAGAAGGGCAAGCAGGCACATGCAGAAGAGACTAAACGTGAGGGGGAGTGCTTCTTTATAACCACCAGCTCTCATGACAACTGATCCAGTCTTGCAAGAAGGAGAACCCACTTTCACTCTGCATGAAATGACCTGGTCTCACAAGAGCAGCATTAATCCATTCATGAGGTTAGAAACTCTTAAAGGTCTCTCTACCTCTCAACACTTACACTGAAATTATAATTCAGCAGCCTCCTATCACTCTTAGTCTCAGTGTGAATTCTAGATCTAGCCCTGCTCATTTTGGGGTATCTATTTCTTCAATTACATGCACTTTATAGATTGTGATATTTTCTGGCTCCTAGTGAAGTTCTAGGTGTGAGTTAAGAGAGGTATCCTGTACATTCCCTCTTGTTCTTCTTTTAAGGGCTGTGTGGAAAGAATATAATGTAGGTGGTTGTCCCCTACAGAAACTGAGAAGGGTTGTCTTTTTCCCATAAACCAATTATACTCTTTTTGCACTGATGGAAAACATATAGTATAGAAAGAAGAATATATTCTGGAGAATTGAGTAAGAAATTCTAGATGATGATACCTTTGCATAAGCAAAAGATGTTGAGGTCTACTCCCTAAATTGAAGAATTACTCTTAATAAGAGTAAGGATAGTTCCTTATGGTACTATGAGGGAGGGCAGAATTGTGGGCCCTGAGAAGTAGGAAAATGGGTAAGAGATTTGGCATGTGTAAGGTCATCTATTGCCACTCTTTTTTTCAATCATGTGTAAATAATGACAGTAGCGGATGTGAATATTGGAGAAGATGCAATGAGGAGTGAGCAAAAGTTGGCAATATATAGCTAGAAGAGTGTGGGTGTGGCGGTCAGCAAGTCAGCCCCCCTTCACTGTATCTTTCCATCCTCATTTATTTGGGAAAATGTGAATTTGTTCATATAATATATGTTATATGTTTAGCTGTTTGTTTTCATAGGTTGATTGGAAGAAGTGTCAGATTTAACTAGAATTGAAGTTCTGCCATTTGTTTTGGAGACAGAAGGGGTATTTCAGGAAAGATTAAACATAAAGTTTGATTGATATTGAGAGAAAAAATACATAAGCTGAGATGGTGCAGAAGGAAGTGTATGGTTAAGTTATGGATAGAATATAGTTAAGATGACCTTTGAGCACATCCCACCAGGATAATCAGGATTTAAACCCCTGGAAAATGTGGAGTTGAGTGGGAGAGGTTGCAAAGCGAGGCTACTGCCTGCATGAGAAAAGCATGTGTCACATACAGTCTTGATGGGGACGTGGGCAGCATGTTGTGCAAAACATGAAAATTCCCAGTTTTTCTGGAAAAATTGTGAATTCTAAAAGTGAATCATAGGAAAGAAGACTGAAAAGGTGATGTGAAAAATAGCATGGCAGTTTTCAGATGCCTTGACAGAAAAAAAGAACAAAACTCTAGAGCTTTATAGATTGAATAGAAGATATTGAGGAAAATTAAAATAAAACATATTGAATATAGTAGTGATATCAATGCTCCTCATTTTAAGAAGTCTATCCTACAGATACTGTGTTTCAAAAGTGGGAAAAATTGGAAGCAGAAATCCTTGTTGGAGAGTATTTCAGAGTGATAAGTAAGGATACAACACAAGTAATGACCCATTCAATGAGAGGAAGGATAAGGCAGGAGAGAGAGATGAAAATTACATGTCCTTTGAAGTCTAGATTGAAAAAACAAGATAAAAAGATAAATTTAAAAGTAAATACTTTTTCTTTTTTATCATGTATTTATAATAAAGGACACTTTTGAAAACCTTTGAACTCTGAGAAAATGAATTCGGAGTCTGGCATTGGCAGGGAAGAGACTCTTGCTAGACCAGAATAGACTATTACTTAATTGACCTTTTCCGCTTTAGTTGAGAGCAGTGACTTTTCCAACTGGCTAAAGCATTTGAAATTTACGAAGCATAACTCCAAAGTACTTGAATGCATAGTTTTGTTTTAAATTGTAGCTATTGATCTAATATGGTAAAAACAGGTTGTTAGCCACTTAATAATAGCCTTTCAATGTCATTTATTGATTTGGTTAGACTCAGACAATAATTTTTCCTGGAAATAGTTTCTACCTAGTGGTTTGGCCTCCAGACCAAAGTCAGTCAACACAACCCAAATATTCTAGGTAATCACATTTCAGTGGAGAGGGCATGCTCAGTTCTTTACCAAGAGGGAGAGGGAGAGGACTCCTGCAGTGATAGGTGTGGTGTGCTCCCTTCCACATTGTTGCTTGTTATCATCCTCAAGGGGATTCTTGCTCACTGTGAGGCTAAAGAGGGAGCTAAATGTTTTGAACAGAGACTTTTAGAGGTAAAGAGACAATTGGAACCAGAGTTTCTCTATCCGACTCATTCTTTTCTCCTAGCCTTGAGAAATGGCTTTCTTGAACCCCTTTTCCTGATGTCCCTCCTGGTTTTATTCTTTCTAAATTCAGTAAGAATCTGGACACAATACTACAACTTTTCTTGGCACTCTCTAGATCTTGAAATAATTCATAGATATTTTGAAATATTCTAAAATGTAATAGCAGCAGCCAAATATTAAAGCAAAGAAGCTTCCTTTTTGACAACAGCCATTCTAACAGGTGTGAGATATTATCTCAACATGTTTTTATTTTGCATTTTCCTGATGTTTAGAAATGGTGAGCGCTTTGTTTATATCTTGTGGCTGTTCATATGTCTTCTTTTAAGAAATATCTGTTCAGGTCACTGACCTATTTTTTTAATCAGATTTTTTAATAGAATTATTTAAATTCTTTATATATTTGTGGGATTTTAGTCCCTTATAGGTGAGTGGTTTTCATATACTTTCTCCTGGTCTGTCTCTTTACTTTGTTACAGCTTGGTGACCATAGTTAATTATAATGTACAGATAGTCCCTGACTTAATGATGCTTTGTCTTACAAGTTTTCAACTTTTCTATGGTAAAAAAGCTGCGTGCATTCAATAGAACCATACTTCAAGTTCTGAATTTTTGTTTTTTCTGGGGCAAGTGATAGACAGTACTATATGCTCCTGAGATTGGGCAGCAGTAGTGAGCAGAGTTCCCAGTCAGCCACCATCACCAGGTTAAATGACCAATGCACTGGAAGGCACTATATGGCTCAGCTATGATTTCTGGTAGCTTAGGTATATTAAATGAATTTTTGATTTATGATATTTTCAACTTCTTATTGGATAACTGGGATGTAGTCCCATTGTAAATTTAGGAGTATCTATATTATATGTTTCAAAATTGTTAGAAGAGTAGATCTTAAATGTTCTTATCAAAAATTACAAGGAGTAAAGTGGTAGTGTATCAATTATCTTGATCCAATCATGGCACAATGTATACATATGTTGAGACATCTTATTATATCTCATAAATGTTTACAATTATGATTTGTCAATTTAAAAAATGTTTCCTGGGCTGGGGATGTGGTTTAGTGGTAGAGTACTTGGTTAGCATGTGCAGGGCACTTGGTTCAATTCCCAGCACTACCAAAAAACAAACAAAAAATAGGTTTCCTTTTATTTTTTTCTCTTTTTCCCACCACTTCCTATTTTCCAATTTCTTTTACATGTTATTTTCTTTCTCCTTTTCCTTGACTTATCCTAGTTAAATTTTCTCTTTAAGTAGCATTCAGTCTCTTTGGAACAAAAAAATTATCAAATTCTAGGACAATTTATCCTTCCTTTTGCTTCTTTCCCTGCAATGATGATCAGGTTCTTGTGTAGTTTCAAAGCAGAAGTGATGTGTCATAGTATTGGGGTGCCATATTCACAGCTTCCTGTCATGCCTTCTGACCATTCTCAGAGTTCTATCTTGCTCCTAGCTTTGTCTGTTTAGCTGAGTCCCATGAGCACTAAAGTTCTGAAAACAATGACATCTTAGGGCCTTCCTCAGACAACACACATGTGGATGTGATGAGCTCAGATTGGTACAGGACTGGGTTGGGGCCTCCCTCTGTGCATTCTTATCTAATGGACTTTTCCCTCACCAGGCCCAAATGGTATGCATTTGACTGCCTTGTGCCTCTGTTCCACTCTTTCTTCTTCTCTCTTCATTGGTTGGAAATCAATGTATTCCTTCTTTTTCCCATTTCCAAATACATACTTTATAAAAACAAAAACACAAAAACAAAACCTCTCCATCAGACCAAGCTTGATTCTGAACATGTTAAAGGGTGAAGGGAAAAACAGACAATTCTCTTCCAGGAAAATTGGGCATCACAACATTATTGCCTGTTACAAAATTTTACTGTTGAACATCATATGTAGAATGTTGCTCTTTTCTTATGAATTATCTCTGAAAAGACACTGATCATGCCATGAGAAGGCCAATGGATTAGAAAGGTGAATGGGAAGCACAGGATGAGAATTTACAATTTTACCCTTGTAACATGTATGTAGGTATGACTGAGGTGTCTCAAGGGTCCACAGATGAAGGTAAAATTCTCAAATGCTTAAGATGCTTTACCAGTTTGGAAAATTATGGCCAGAAAGTTGTTTATATCCATTTCCTCACCAGAATGTGGGTGCCTCTTGACACTGGCCTGGATTGGAGGAGTGAATGACTGGATATGATATGTAGTCAATAATGCTTGGCTTCAGTCTCAGTGTTTAATGCAAGTACACTATTTTCCAAATACTTATATCTACACTATTTTTATTGCTTCTGAATTTTTGTATGATCATTGATTGTGTTAATAATAGACTGTCATCATCTTCAATAAATTCAATAAATTCTGCCTTTGCTTTAGTTTATTGACTACAAATTTCTTGACCTCACATAAAAGTAACCATATAGAATCTACCACTGAGCTATAGCCCCAGCCCCATATAGAATCTATTTTAAAGAAATATTTATGGAAACAAGTTTGGTAATTGTTATGTACTAGTCACAGACAACAGAACAAACATGATGAAGGCTGTATTAATTTAGAGATTACAGTCTTAATTTTTTTCGCATCCTTTAGTTTCACATTTAGAAAGTAGTTAATATGACATGTGACGGAATTACTGCTCACAAAACAGAAAAATAATAGGAAGTTTTCATCTTCTTCAGCCAAGCTGCAGAAAATAGAACATGTTTTATAACTTCCTTGTCATCTATTTATACAAGATGTGCTGACAAGGTATAACAGCAGTTTTCATGTTGAAAAGGATGCTTCAATACATGTCAGAATACAATACTTTTCAGTGAAGAAATACATAATAGCATCAAATAATTGATTGTAGAGAAATAGTTGATTGCTGAAACCAGTTGTGGAAGGAATCAAAATTGTATTCTTTTAGAGTACAAGTGTTTCTTATGTATCTTATGTATCTTATGTTACAAGTTTTTCTTATGTTTCTTATGGTATCTGCTGTGAAGACTCTGTTGATCACTCTACTTCAGGAAAGACACTGAATAAAGTGTGTATTAAATGAATGTTAAAAATCCAGGCCAAAATTGAGAAATGTCATTTTAAAAATGTTTTTTATTAGTGAGTTATAATTACACATAATTGTTGTGTTCGTTTTGACATAATCATACATGAATAGAATTTAATTTGCTCCATTTCAGTTCCCATTGATTCCTATTTCCCTTCTTTCCTTCCTTCCTTCTACTTCCCTTTCCCTACTCTACTGGTCTTCCTTTCATTTATGTTTTTTCATTGGTGCTTTATCAATATACATAAAGGTGAAATTCCCTGTGATATATTTATATATACACATAGCATAATTTTGTCAAATTTGTTCTACATTTCCTCCCCTTTCCTGTTACTCTTCCCTGACCCTCAATCTCTTTCTACTCCACTCATCTTCCCTTTATCTTCATGAGATTCAACTTCACCCGCCTTGTCCCCACTTACTTTGCTCTAACTTCCAAATAGGAGGAAAAAAAAATTGGCCTTTATGTTCTGATTCTGGCTTATTCACTTATCATAATATTCTCTAGTTCTACCCATTTACTGGAAAATGCCATAATTTCATTCTTCCTCATGGCTGAGTGAAACTACATAGTGTATACATACTACATTTTCTTAATCCATTCATCTATTGACAGGCATCTGGGCTGGTTTCATAACTAGACTAGTTGCACTGCTGTAAACATTGATGTGCCTGTATCACTATAGTATGCTGATTTTAGTTCTTTTGGACACATAATAAGAAGTAGAATAGCTGGTTCATGTGGTGATTCCATTCCTAGTCTTTTGAGGAACACCCATACTTCTTTCCAATGTAATTGTACTAATTTGCAGTCCTACCAACAACATATGAGTGTACTTTTCCTTCACACACTCACCAACATTTATTATTATTTTTATTCTTGAATGCCATTCTAACTGGAGTGAGATAGAATCCCAGTGTAGTTTTGGTTTACATTTCTCTGATTTTTCAGGGATGTTGAACATTTTTTTCATATATTTGTTGGCCACTTGTGTTTCTTCTTTTGAGAAGTTTCTGTTAGGTCATTTGCCCATTTATTGGTTGGGTTGTCTTTTTGATGTTAAGCTTTTTGAGTAGTTTATATTTTCTGGATATTAATCTGCCATTGGAGGAGTAGCTGGCAAAAATCACCTATTCTGTAAGTTCTTTCTTCTTGCTCTTAATAGTTTCTTTTGCTATGCAAAAGCTTTTCAATTTGATGACATCTCGCTTATTGATTCTTGGTTTTATTTCTTAAGCTTTAGGGTTCTTGTTAAAGAAGACATTGCCTGTGCCACTGTGTTAGAACATTGAGCCTATGCTCAGAAATGTCATTTTAAAAACTTGCATGCCAATTATATTGCTCTGTTGCTATATATCTAAAGCCAATAATTAAAGACATTTTCCTTTACTATAATTTTTGAAGCACTAGGTATTCACAGATATAAATAAAAGGATAAAGTATAGAAATCACATTAATTTTGTGGAATATTCAGTAAGTATCTTAACTATGAAAATTGTGGATTGGATCAATGAAATATCTCAACAGTCTTCAAATTCTAAAGCAACATGGAAGTAAGTCTTTATCTTGGTTATTTACTATAGGAAGAAAAATAGGTTACTCATAGCATCACCAACTGTAGTTTCCACTGACAAAATTAAATGAAACTCATTTGTTTCTTTCACTGACTTTCATGAAGGTTGGGAGTATCTGCTTTTCAAAATCTCAATTGCATTTGTTTATGTAATATGCTGAGACTCCTGAATAGTCAGTTTCAATTTTCAAAACTTTATTTGCTAATATATAGAAGAAAGTTCAGTAACTCCTTATTAATTACAAAACATCACAAGCATTTAATTTGCATAATTACATTTATCCTCACTCTGCTAGTTGTAAAATACCACTTAATTGAAAATTTAGCATATGTATGTGCCAAAATAAATTGATGCACTTCCTGCCTTATTTAATCATTGTATCAAGAATAATAATAAGCATTCTTAAAGGTATGAGACTGTCATAGTAATCAACAAGTGTGATATTTGAGCATCCATATGATACTGCAGATTTACAATAGAGTAACTACTGGAACAAAAGAGCTATGAAAAGCACCCAAAATGAATGCATTAAAATGCCAAACTTTTAAAAGTTGACTATTCAAAGTTTTGGCAAGAGAAATTCTAAACAATGCTCACACTTTTTTCTTGTCTTCCAGAAATTCATTCTGTGATAATAAAATTTGGATTTGCCTCAGGTTAGATCAAACTTGTTCCTTTGGCATTTGTCCAAAATATGAATTCAGCAAACCCTTTGTACAAAATGCCCAAACTGGAAATTCAAGTCTGGATAAGCAGCAGTGTTAACTTTGAGAAGATGATAAGCTTTCTTATGCTCACCTACTCCATCAGGTCTCGCCCTGCAATGACATGGGGAAATGTGAGAAGAGAAGCGTGGCAAAGAATGTAAGCAAGCCAGGGATCTATTAGCTGAATCCTCTTATTCACATTTGTTTATTTAGATAAAGCTTAAAATAGCAAAAAAATTAACACATCATCATGAATAGTCTAGGTATGTTGATTGAAAGAGAGTAACTTATTTTCTGACTTTGAGTGTTGAAGGAAGACAAGTATAAACTTGGAACATCTCTGTCAAATGCAAGAACAAGTGGACCTTTCACACCTTAGTTAGTCTTATTCAACCCAAGATTAAAGCTAGAGCATTGCATATAACCAATTTTTCAATTTAATAAGCAATAGCAACACATATATTAGTTGAAATTAGTATATAACATAGTTTGAGTGTGGAATTTCGTTGACAGAATGAATTCAGACAATATCTACTGATAAGCTTGATGGTAAACTGTGTCTGGTGTAAATAGTGAGACTGCCACTTGCTTTTTGTAAAGTTTAAAAGTATACATTTTGTGAATACGTGTATAGATAGTATACCTGGTGTAACAGTACCAAAAGTTTGTGCCAATTATAGTCATCACAAATTACATATATACTCTGACCTACTGGATAGGTCTTAGTTAGGCATTTGTGAATCAGGATGAAGTCTCAGAAGAGACTCTCCTGAGGAGATATGGAATTCATCATCATGCATCATTGCTGTTGAGGAGATATGGAATTCATCATCATGCATCATTGCTGTTTAGATGCTCTATTTCTCATCAGTTAATTACTTAAAAGCTTTTAAGAGCAGAAGGAATTATTCTTTATTGATTACCTACTTTTCCCCCCATTGCACCTTTGTTTTGACATTTCTCAGTGATTAATTTCTTTATTCATATATATATTTTCACATCAAACTGTCAACCAGTAAAATCTCTGAAACTCAAGCTACTTAATGCAATACTCTGAGAGTTCTTCAACTATAAATAATCAGCTAGGCTTTTATGTCTTACACTCTAAATATTATACAGGAAAAATCTACGTATTTACTTTCCATCAAGGTCTGTTAAAACACATTTTCTTAAAGAGAAGAGGAAAACTCCTACACTAGGCTGTAATTCGCAAACTTTTTTTTTTGGTTATTATTAAAATATTACATTATTCCAAATTATTTATAATGATTCACCAAATTTGCCATGGAAAAATTTATCACTATTGGAATGATAGAGTCTAGGACTATCCAGAAGAACTGTGTGGCTCTGGATTTTAAACTTATTAATCTAAACTCCTCATTACTGATGAAAAATCTGAGGGTCAGAATTGTTTGTCCAAGGTCCCATTAGCTAATGGGGGATTCTAAACAGTATGTGTTTTCTGCAGACTCCATTATGCCTAACAGCCTTTCTCAACAGATACTAATTAGTACTATCATCACAAATCTTCCTTATGATAAGAAAATTATGG
>CM053407.1:49573711-49624480 GCA_028644305.1 Xerus rutilus | reverse complement strand
TCCCCCAAAGGAAAACAAAAGTGTTTATTGGTATTCTGTGTTTCCTTATTTTTATTCATCTTTTATGAATGGCTAACATTAGTCATATGATTATTGGGAAAACAAAAGTAGTGGTTTCTGATTCAAAAAGCTTGAGATTATAATCTTAGTTCTGTATCTTGCTTATTGAGTAACTTAAAACGCCTTAGATTTAACTTTCTGGTATGTGAAATTAGTATAATAATAGCACCTGTTTAAAAATAATGAATATATATGGGCTTTATAAACTCTAACAAAGTTTAAAATTTGAAATAGACATTTTATTCTTGCCCAAAAAAGAGATAGTGCTATTTGAAAGACAACTGTCAAGATGGTGTTGACAGAGAATAAAAGGAATTCTCTTTACTTCTTTGATCCAACCAGAGTGATCACTTAAACCCATGGTAGAATCAGTTGGTTCAGGTCAGAGAGGCCAAGACCCAAATCTAGAGAATCATGTTGCACAAGCCACAGGACAAAGAGTTTAACAGAAAAATGTGTCAGAGCAATGAAGCAATCAAGCAGCAGAGGGAACTTAAAAAAAAAAAAAATAAGGGTCAGGGTCAGGTATAAAGTGAAGGGAGAGTCCAAAGGGCCTTTATCGCAGATCTTTTCAAGCAGACATATGCTCCAATGTCATGACCCCAGCACAGAAAGAGACAAAGCTAACATGGACTCTGTTGAAGCATTGGGCAAGAAATGATGAATCCATGTGTAAACTATTTATTGATCTACCAGGCAGTATCATTTTGGACAGTACAGTACCATGTTAGAGAGAGAGAGGGAGAGAGAGAGAGAGAGAGAAATAAGAATAAAAGCAACTTCATAAAGAGTACAATTAAAATCAAACTTAAATGCAAAATTGAGGGGACCTAGAAATTCAGATAATGGCCTATTACTTGAGAAAGGAATTGTGTCTTTTTAAAAGTTAAGATTAAACCTCACTGTACAGCTGAAAAAAAATAATCCTTGAAAGGATAGATCATATGCTAAAGTTCACATATTGACTGGGAATTGAAGATATAGTCTTGTGTGATATCAAACCATTTTCTCCTGAACCTTGTCATACTATCTGAGATTGCCATAAAATGTTCTCATTTGGTGGGCACCAGTGATAGTTTTTGCTCTTTTTAGTGCTCTCAAAATAGAGGTAAACGCAGAATACACAGCTAAGTATGTGGTAGCTTAATCACATAGTTCACTCACATGAAACATGCACATAGATAACAACAATCAAGATGTGCTATACAAAGTGTCAAATAAGGTTATGCACTTCTCTAGGAAAAAGGAGGGAAAATCCATATTAAAGTAAACTTAACAATCAGTGCTATGAGTACCACAAAAATGTGAAGAAACAGTATTGACTTAAATGTCAAATTGCGCTTTGATTATAGCCATAGTCTGTAATTATAGAATTTCAACCTAGATTATTTTACACCACTCAAATTCATCATCACACATAGGTTAACAGCCATTGAACAAGTCTTTTCTGAAGGAAGGGCACACAGGGAAACACAATAATCATTATAGATAATAAAATTGCTAAAGGTTGCAATGAGGTTTAGAAATCCCCAATCAAATTTAGCTGTCTGTTCTCAAGATGTGTACATTACTAGTCCAATTATCTTAAACACATTCCCATTTCTAGAATACACATTCTTAAAACTAAAATAACATCTGAAAGTCTTTATCTCTCAGAAATTTATTTTGCTACCACTTTCACCTCCTGAGAATCTGAACATTTCCTCATGTTTCCTTTTGACAGTAATTTGATGTTTTATTTAAATAAATCTCTAAGCAGCTTGAGATAAAATTGGAAATTTGTATTTAAATTTCAAATTACCTTAATGGAAAAAATTAACTAAAATGGATGTGTGGTGATACAGAGAGAACTCACCATTCCAATGTGGTAGAAATTAATACATTAACATTTACAACTACAGAAGTGTGCAAACACACACACAAACACAGTTTGCCATTTCCCGTGTTGTTTTTTCTTTCCCACTGACTATGTTTTCTACAGATGAATTAACCTTTCTGTGTATGGACTACGTGAGCCGTTAAAAAAGCACTGACAGAATTAATTGACTTCTTACAATTTAGGGAGAGTGAACTTAACTTGAGAAAAATGTTCATCTCTTTGCTTTTGGCTTAGTCATGGGGATGGGGACGACCCTCTCTGTCTGCCTCATAGGAAGGAAAGCATTGCCTTGTACTTTAGTCTCCAGTGCAGATACTGCTCTGGGAGTAAGTCATCCACAAAGAATGTGACCCTGGGCAAGGGGCTGGGAGCTGACTATAAATTTGTGCTTCTGCTGTGCCGGCCGCACTATTCAGGAAGAGTTTCCTTTTTGTATGATGATAAGTGAGGAAAGACTGGCCAAAATGACATAGTCTCTTAAAAATTATTTATGTATCAAAAGTTGTTTTTCTTTACTGCTTGATAACACTCCATAAAGAAAACTGTGTTCTTTACTTACAAGTATGCTCTGGTATTGCTTTTCATTTCCATTAACAGCACACACAAACAGAAGGTTAGCTTATAGAATTGTTGAAATACTAGAGCTTGAAGAAAACCTAGTGATTATTTTACATTTCTTTTTATTTTATAGGTGAGACGACTGAAGTCCAGAGAATTTAAACAACTTTTCTAAACACCTGAAGCCATCTAGAAGTAGGGAAAACCCTGGAATGCTGTTGGGAAACACCCAGGGCTGTGTCTTTTTTCCACATAGTACCTCCTATTATGTGCTAGCAGACACATGGAATAGGAATATTATGTTTGAAGTAATTATAAAGTTCGTTTAATGGAGTTTCTTATTTTGCAGGTAAGAAAACAAGCCTCCCCCCACCCGCCAATTTGCTTAAAGTAACAGAGAAGTTGTCTAAAATAATAGTGCTAGATGTGGGACTAGAACATGCATGTTTTTTGCTACCAGTTTAGTTTTAGCTAGAGCATTTTTTTTAAAAAATTACTTTTTAGTTGTAGATAGACGCAATGTCTTTAATTAATTAATTTATTTTTATGTGGTGCTGAGGGTCGAACCCAGTGCCTCACATGTATGAGGCACGCACTCTACCACTGTGCTACAACCCCAGCCCTGGAGCATTGTTTAGTGTGGCACTTTGTTCACACATGACCAGAAACTCAGTCACACCTATGTTTATTTTTTCTTTTTTTTCTCCATACTATACCTTTTCTCTGCCCCAAATTATTACTTGAATATTATGTAGAGAACTATATTCATAATCATTTAAAAATAATCTCAAAATTTCTGCACCTTAATACAATTAAGTATTACTCATAATCAGTCTGATGCCATTCCTCCTGGTTTACATATCCTTGTGGATATTTTAAAAAGTCAGGCTTCCGTCTTGTGTCTCCTTTACCCCCTGCAGCTTATAATTCAGTGCATCCATCTAGTAGAATGGAAAGGGAAAATGGATATGGTATTCCCACCTTAAATGATTTTTTTCTCCTAAATAGTGCACAAATACTGTGTTGCATTAAGGCAGACTAGTCAAATAGCCTCTTACAGGTGGAATGAGGCTAGATAGCACTTTCCTAAAATAACACTGCTGGGTAAATGGGAAAAAATCACATATTTTAGTAGATAGGTTAGCTATCTTTACTGCAAGACTGCAGAAGCAAAGGGCTTCAACAGACTTGAGTTTTGACTTTACCTATGAATGAGTCATTTCTAAAACTACTTCTTAATGGACACATAGCCGACTTTGGATTCATACAGGTTTCTAATGTAATAACACATTTTCTAAAATAATTCTGCTTTCCCTGGCTTTTGTTTAGCTATGATGAGAACATGCATAAAATGAAATTCATTAGTTTACATTTACAATATTTGGTTTCTGTTGATAAGTAGAAACTTATGTGATGGATGGAACTTTTATCAGTATAACCATACATGATAGTATACCATAGAAAACTGATAAGTTAAATTAGTTCCCATACAGACTCATGAAGAATATATATTTATGTTTTCAACTGTGGCAAATAAAAAAGATCCCTCCAACTAATACATACAGAACAATGATTTTGTCTGTTTCCCCAACCCAAAGGGTAAATGGCCATCATGCTGGGTATCTTTTTATTAACATCATAGAAATGGCAGAACTGGACAGATTTTGTTAATCCCCACATATCTGTGTTGCACCAGGGCCAGACAACAGCATTTATATGAATAAAACTGTTGTGAAAATAGAAAAGGCAGGGAGATAGAAATAGGAAAGACAGTGGAACGAATCTGACATAACTTTCCTATGTATGTATATAAATACACCACAGTGAATCTCAGCACCATGTACAACCAGAAGACTGGGATCCTAATTAGAATAAGATATGTTTCATGTTTGTATAAATATATCAAAATAGATTCTACCGTAATGTACAACTTAAAAGAATAAAAATAAAAGAAAATATAAAAGTGAAGATGAATTGAAAGATGAATTTATAGGAATGAAATGGTACAGAATGTAGCTACTGGTTTTAAACTTCTCTGTGATTATAATAAATATTAAAATAATAATCCCAACTGCATAGGAGGCTGAGGCAGGAGGATTGCAAGTTCAAGGCCAGCCTCAGCAATTAAGGGAGGCCCTAAGCAACTTAGTGAGACCCTGTCTCAAAATAAAAAATAAAAAGGGCTGGGAACGTAGCTCAGTGGTAAAGCATCGTTGGGTTCGATGCCCAGTACTCTTCCCTCCAAAAAAGACTGCAATAAGATTGTTCATCAGCGGTTAGTAATTATCTTCTTATTCAGTAATCATTATATATTTCAGATTAATCTTATTGATCATACAAAGTAAATTTAGAAATAGATGTGGTCAATCTAACCTATTGTGTTTCCACTTGAACTAGCTAGATACAATAATACTTTTCTACAAATTGGAGTTTTTCACAATGGCAGAAGGGGAATATTGATTTTCTAAATGATTTAATGTGTACCTAAAGTTTAAATTAATACATCTCACAATTTCTTGGACAGAGAAAAAATTTCTTTCTTTATTATTTACCTTAAATTTTCTCATTTTTAAATGTCAAATTAAAAAGATTTGCTTCGTACTTAGTTTAATTTTAAAGTTTTCCAAGGCTTAAATCATTTAAGGTATAATGTTGGGTCTTCCAGAATGTTTTTTCAGGTGCCTCTTTGGTTAATTATAAATAAGAGAAGATGAGATGTGTACTCAGCTAGCAAAACGATTAAGGCATTAATATACTATTTTCATGTAAAGGAAATAAGTGAATCTTGTTTTTTGAGCCAGGAAAAAGAAGTAATGAATATTTGTTAAAGGAATGGATAAAATTTTTAAAAAGATGATTTTGAGGAAACAAAAAATAAAGAGTAAATTGTAATCCTTAGTATACAGTGATATTTTAATCCATACAAACCTCTCTCTCTCTCTCTCTGTGCATGTGTGTATGTGTGTGTGTGTGTGTGTGTATGTATTGTCTTAAAATATGAAAGTATGCTCATATATACTGGCATATACTAGGTTTTCACTCAAAAATATATAATCATTTCCTTATCAATTTCTAATTTAAATAATTTTGAAAATTATATGATATACCATTTTATGGATATAAAACAATTATTAAGTACTGTTTGTTAGACATTAGATGGTTTCCAATTTTTAGCTATATAAGAGTTGTTTTTATTACTGTAGCTAAGTTTATGTTCAAATTTCACTAGGAAATTTTTCTTAAGATAAATTCTTGAAATTGATGGTTTAGAGGATATAGTATAGCTTTAAAGGTTTTGGCAACTATTTCTTAGCTGAAACAGATCATTATATATGACCTTTCTGGTGTAGTTTTTTATATGCGGAGGTAGACATGTCCAGTGGCTCAAAAGATTCTGCAAGGATGCCACCTAATGTGTGGAGTACCCCTGATTTACTTTATCAATAATGTGTGTCTAAGTACTGAAGGTACTGTAACTTCCAACTCTACTCATTTCTGATTTGTTTGGTTATCTTAAAAGTATTTCTAAAAAATTCATAAAATAATAACATGAAAATAATTTTTCTAATTAGCTAATCGTAGATTTTTATACTATCTTTGTAAAGAAGTATTTTAATTTACTTATATAACACATGTACACTATATAGTGTATACATTATTCTTATACATATATACTATGTATTATGAATAAAATAGTATATATACAATATTATAAATATTCTAATGTATATACATATATGATCTAGAATATAACCTATATATTCTAACAGATGTTAGAATTTAAGAAATTGGAGATATGTTATCTTTCACTACAAAAGGTCATCTAACTGTCTCATCTTACAATGTTGATAAACATTGAGCTAAATAAATCCAGCAAAACAGGTATCTTCTAGATGCCTATACTCTATGGAAACACTTTGAAAGCCCTGCTTCATTTAGATAAATAGAAAAATGTCATATCCTTTCCTCCTCACCACAAGATCCACATACTTATCCAAGAAAATTTTCTTCAGCTTCATTTTGAGTAGTTTGTATCATGAAAACAATAATACTTGTTTCCTTTTCCAAATACAAAATTTTATGTTGGTTATGCTTTTCAAACCACAAAATCTGTGTCGTTTCTTTTTTGAGAAGCACCACTCTTGATTTTTCAGTGGAAAAAAATCAAGCTATGTTCTTATGATTTGTAGTTATTCCTCTTCTCTTTTCCTTTTTGCTTTCTCTCTCTCTTCCTAAACAATTCAGCTCTACAGCCTTGAGGTGGCACAGAACACCATACACAAGATATGTGCGCTCTGGGCTACACAGCCTGGTAAGGGATGTTAAGGTGTAACAGTGGTCCCTTCACTTTCTGAATACAACCCTCATTGCTTTAAGTTTTATTTTTTTAAAAAATGTCTTTTCTCTCTTCTCCCCTCTTGCCCTCCCTAACAAGGTTAGGGAGACACTGTTGTCTTTTCTTCCCCTAGTTAATTGCCCTTTAACACACCCACTACAGGAAGGAGATGCCTGCTGATGATCTGGGAAGTGAATATCTCTTAAATTTACAAGTGAATCCTAACAAGTCATCAGGGCACCTTGGGATCCCCTATCAGAGCACACCTGGTATGTAAACCTTGAAGTCCCTTTAAAACTCCCCTGTCCCTCCTGATGAAGAGAGTCACAGCCTTTGAGACAGGAGTCCCCTGTGTTTTTCCTTTGCTAGCAAAGCAGTAAACCTTTTGCCTTTTTCTCAGAACTGTGTCTTCATTATTAAATTGGCATTGATTGGCATTGGGGACAGGCACTGAGCTTTCCATTACAAAGGGATTTTAAGAACTCAAGTGGAAGCCCATGCGGTGGCTTCACGCGCTTGTAAACCCAACACTCAGGGAGGCTGAGACAGGAGAATCGCGAGTTCAAAGCCAGCCTCAGCAACGGCGAGGCACTAAGCAACTCAGTGAGACCCTGTCTCTACATAAAACACAAAATAGGGCTGGGGATGTGGCTCAGTGGTCGAGTACCCCTGAGCTCAATCCCTGGTACCAACAAAAAAGAACTCAAGTGGAATGAGAAAATCATCCTGGGGGAGTGAGTGGGGTGGCCTTGTGTGGACCACAAAGTCCAAGCAGGAGTTGTGAACATCCTTGTGGAGGAAGAGTTTGCCACCGGTCTTAGAGCACACGTAGGGTGGAAGGATGTCTGTACGTGCGGTGAACAAGCATGAGATATCAAAACTGAATGCAATGAGTGGAGTATTTATCCCACCCAGTACAATAAGTAGGTGTTTATGCATGAGAGAGGCGGCAGTCCTAATGAGAACTGGCTACAGATAGGACATGAGTCGTGAAAGTTGAATTTAAGGAAGGTTGTATCTAGGTTTCTCATTGTCAGGGAGGGAATTTGCAAATATAGAAAGGGAGGAGACTAGAACAAACCCTGTGGTATGACTAGAAGTGAAATATAAACTCATGGATTTCAATAACTATAATATGGAAATAAATTTCAATGTGATATGTAATTTGTATAAATATAAATGTAATTATAGATATAAATGAATATAAATATATCAGTGTAATTAATAAGTGTGTGCGTCTTTATTTCTTCACTATATTCTCAGAGATGAATCCTTGGAGTACTAATGTAGATGCCATCTTCTATATTATTGGAAATTGAAGTTGGAGAAGGACTGTTTTAGACTTCTCATTCCCTTGGTCTGGGTAATTCTCATGCTCCTTTTTTTAAAAAAATTTTTATTAGTTTATTTAATTGCATTTCAAGTCATAGTACATATATAGAGCTCAGTTTTTCCATTTCTCTGGTTGCAAACCAGATAAAGTCACACCAGTTGTGTCTTCATACATGTACCAAGGATAGTGATGACGATCTCAATCAACCATCTTTACTATACCCATTCCCCTTTCCCACCCCCACCTCTCCCATGCCACATCCAGAGTTCCTCCATTTCTCTTATGCTTCCCGTTCCCACCCCCCTTATGTATCATCATCCACTAATCAGAGAGAACATTCGGCATTTGGTTTTTTGGGATTGGCTTACTTCACTTAGCATAATGCTTTTCAATTCCATCCATTTGCCTGCAAATGCCATAATTTGATTCTCTTTTTTTGCTGAATAATATTCCATTGTGTATATGTACCACAGTTTCATGCTCCTTTGATACTGGTTTAAGCATCCTCTCCTGGCGAGCCTTCTCTCATGCTCCACCTGCACCTATTTCTTTTTCTTTGGAAAAGAAGGGTACCAGGGATTGAACTCAGGGGCACTCCACCACTGAGCCACATCCTCAGCCCTATTTTGTGTTTTTATGTAGAGACAGGTCTCACTGAGTTGCTTAGCACTTCTTTCTTTTTTTTGGCCAAAGGGTACTGGGGATTGAACTCAGGGGTACTCGACCACTAAGCCACATCCCCAGCCTTATTTTGCTTAGCGTCTCACTGTTGCTGAGGATGGCTTTGAACTCATGATTCTCCTGTCTCAACTTTCCCAGTCGCTGGGATTACAGGCGTGTGCCACCGCACTGGCTCACCTGCACCTATTTTGGTCAGAGCCTTTGTCACTCGGCTTCTGTCCATTTGCTTCTCTGAATCCATAAGCCATATCCCTGTCTTAGTGGCAAGAGCTGTCTTTTCACTTATTTTCTTATAGAAGTTAATGTAAATGGACAGGCATTGGAGCTTTTTCCAACACATACTTGAATTAGTGTGAAAGAAAGATCAGTGAACAGTGGAGATGACAGAAGACAAGCTTTGATGCTTATGAAATCTTGGTTCATTACCTAATGCCATAGCTTGTAGGTTGTGAGACCTTGGACACATTTCCTATTTTCCTTGAGTCTGAATTTACTCCTCTGTAAAGGTTTCAATAATAATACTCATTCTATCTTGCCTATAATAAATGATTTTTATTTTTAGTAAGGTAAGAGAGTAAGTAAAACATGCAGAAATACATGAAATTTACTCGGAAAGTGCTAAATGTTAGACAAATGAACATTTGATTCCTATCCTTCATGGTAACTGGAATAATAACTTGATTATAGATAGTGAGTATGTTGATTGACTTTAAACCCAGGAAGTCAGTAATTTCTCCTTTCTACTATTGGCTTTATTTTCAATTATTTTTAATATTTTGAAAATGTTCTTCATTTCTTAGTTTTTATAAACACTATTTTACTTGAAGTATGAGGGCTTTTCTAAGATGACAAATGCTAAATGAAGGGGAAGTTAAGTGGGAAATATTTTGCTTTTCTACATCTAAAGCTTTAAAATTATGTGTGCTATGAGTACACATTATGTTTTGAACAATTTTTCAAAAGAGTTTCTATGACTGATAGGATTAGTAATTGTAAGGCAGCAGAAGCCATGAGTACCACAAAGCCTGTTCTACTCATTGACTTATTTAGACCTAGCACACAGGTCTGTTATTAAAGACACTAATAACCTCATTTGTTTTTAGGATTGTGTCTACACTTTACCTGAAAGATAAAATTGTGAAGGTATCATGAGAATTGTAAAATTTAAAAAATCATAAAATATGAGAGCTGAGCACTGCTGAAGGTGCAGAAAAGCACCAGCAACTGATATAGTCACACTACCTTGAAAATTATTCTTTTATATGAATAAAGTCTTGGATTATACCAGAGCATGCTACATCCCATATTTTAAGTTGGTATGCATTTACAAACAAGCAAAAAATAGGTTTTACTGTTTCATTTTATAAACACCTTTTTCTTAAGAAAGTAACTATATAATCTGTAAAGTTTCCTGTATCATGCACATAGAGTACAAATATAGTGGTATAACAAATATAGTACAAAAGACTATAAGTTTCTATATTGTACTAATTTTGATTGGAAAGCAGAAGCAAATTTTCCTAAAGTTTATTTGTTATTTCTCTTTTACGTATTCATCATTAAACTACCAACATTCTTGTTTAATTCCTTCCAAATTCCCATATTTTCCTACAAATGCATAATTAATATGCTTCCTTACAGCATTAAGTCTGTTTAAATTCCAGGGCTCTCATATATTTTATTCACTCTCTCTTCTGTAAATATCCTTTCCCAACTTGAATTTATATGACAGTTTATTAAACAAAAACCTGTTTTTTTTCCCTGTTTGAGAGTGGGCTCAAGACCTTGGTTTTAACTAGCAACTTCATGTTGTAGATGAAAACTGTAACAATTTGGAATTTTCAACTTTAATCCAGAGACAATGCAGTATCCATATTTATATACTGTTCACATTCTTATTAAATGACACATTTATTGCATACTTGGTGATCCCTCTTTCTTTACTTAAATATAGAATTAAACTGCAAATGATAGAGAAAATTTTCCTTTGACATTGTGGTTGTGGAAGAACCCCAGATTGCATATTTGTAGATTTTGTGGTAACAAAAAGGATTTTTGAACTCAATTTGCTATTAGTGAATAGTTACATTGAAGAAAAAGGCAGTTTTCTAGTTTCAAAATTGAAAATCTAAGATAGAGATTTTTTTCTGTTCATAGCCAAGAAAAATCTTTGTGCCATAAGCCAAAGATTTGCATCAAAATAATTGGTATTTTTCTTTAAAGTGAAGGTTAAACACATTCTCCTTTGTGGTATAGAAACATTATAGATTACATGACAGATGTTTTCAAAGTGAATGCCCTATAGTCCTTTATTGAGTTAATATACTGGAATTTATGGAACTGTAAAAATTTATCTATACATCAGTGGATAACTGATGGCAAATGAAAAAGCCTTTTGGTTCCTTATAAGGCATGTGCATTAAGCACAATGACCTTTATGCACTTTCAAATAAAAATAAAATAGAATTGTAAAAGCAATAATTGAGTTCATTTCTGACAGTTTATTTTTTTGAAAAATGATATTGAGTTAATTGACTCTTTTTGTGCTTTGTATTTATATATTTTGCCAGAAAGTATTTATCCTGCTGGAAAGTATTTCTCTAAAAATTATAAATGTACTATGAAGTATAAGGATTAGGGCTAAAAATTTTGAACATAGTCCAAATATTTACATCTTTTTTCTTTGAAACATTGTCAACCTACATGATGTTATAGTGTCAATATTTGTGTCACCCCGAAATTCGCATACTGAAATCTAATTTTGATTTTTTTTTGTTAGGAGTGGGGCCACTGGGGATGAGGCATGAAGGCACTCATGAAAGATGCCAGAACACCACCTTTTCCTTCCACCTGGCAAGGACACAGTGGGAAGGAAACATCTGTGAGCCAGAAAACAGGCCCTCTCTAGGCACTGAATGCTGGCACATTGATCTTGGACTTCCCAGTCTTCAGAACTGTTAGAAATAAATTTGTATTATTTACAAGCTACCCAGTCAATAGAATTTTGTGAAGCAGCATGAACAGACATAACACAATTAATTTGAAAACATATAAAACTATGTGTAATATATATGAATATATTTAATGTTTGGTCTGCAGATAAAAATTTGCATTTTTTTACTAAAAACCAAATATATGAATTAGATTTCTATTTATTATCTCATTTTGAAATTTTCCAAGACTTCATTAATCATTGGTACAGTCTCTCTCAGAGTCTTTGACTATAGTCTTTCATTGCTTGTGATCAATGTATTTTTCCAGGGCAAATCATATTAAGCTTAATATGGGTGATAATTTTATGAATAAAATAATTTATAAAATAAAATATTATAAAATAAAAATTTTCATTGCCTCCATCAATTTTCTACTTGGTATCAAGAAAAATTAGAAACCTAGTTTCTAATATTTGTTATTGTGTTATATGATGTTGGCATAGGTACAAAGTATACTGTACTTTTATAAATCGTATAAAGAAAAGTAACATATTGTCACTTAAAACTTTGATTTATGTACCTTTGAGCTTTTAAATGTTTGTCATATATAGCTTGGCATGTAGTTAGGTGGTGGACTACTTATCTGGCATTATCAAAGCCCTGGGTTCAATCCACAGCACCACCACTAATAATAATAATAATAATAATAATAATAATAATAATAATAATAAATAGCAGCAACTTGTGTGTTTATCATATCGACAAATATTTGGGGATTTCTCTTCTTATTCTTCTTGTCAAACAACTGCTCATGAGAAAAGAATATGAATTCTCCATTCTAAAAAGCTTGTTAAATAATTTCAAAATTTCCAGATAAAAATAGAATAAAAAACACAATCATTGTTATTTCTACACTATATGCCAATTTTCTTGAGGACTTTATTATTATGTTTACCATCAACTTAACAATATGACCTTTTCAACAAATGAAACAGTCTAGGGATATATAGAGAAAGTGAAAAAAAGAGGTAAGATTTCAAAAATCTACTGGTACACAGTGGTCTATTGTCTATTCCAGTGTAAGACCTGGAAATCTCATCAGATAACCTGTGTTGATGCCTTCCAGGCTACAGAGCTTAAATGCTGTTCTTCCTGTAACCTCTCAATTCTATCCTTTAACTATCCATGAATTTAGGGAAATTATTTTTTAAAAGGGCTTAGTAATATTTTATTGTTCTGATTTATAAATGATAAGATAAACTTTCCACCTCCATTTTTTTTTTTTTTTGGTCAGCTTTAAAACTGCCATCATATGATTCCATGGTTCATAAAAGTGATGGGAGGATTATGGAAAGGTAAAGAGAAGGGAAACCATAAACAAACTTACTAATTCATTGCTATAGGGCAAGAAGCAAACAACAACAAATAAAGCTTATTCAAGTTCTTGGGATCTATCTGTTTACAATTCCAAAGAACAGTGAAGTCATCCAATTTATACAATGCCTTACTTAATGCAGAATATGGCCACCATATGCCCTATAAGGTTTCCATAATGTGAAAAAGAAACGCCTAGACATTGTTTCCATGTTTATTTCCTGGGTAAAACGAAACCCCATTTTATCAACTTTTTTTGAAAATTGTATTTCTTATTTCCATTGTATTTATTTCCTTACTCAGGAAATATTTACCATAAGAAAGGGAAGATGTTCAGTTATTAAATGGATCCTTTCCTTGCATAATTAAACATATGTCATCATATTTTAGAAATTTTGAAATGACACATAAGCTTTCAGAAGTAAAACTACTTTAAAAAACTACAACTTTAGTTTGTGAGAAAATCTTTTTGTCTTAGATTTTTCCAACTATCATTTCACTCTTGGGGTGCTTCAAATACTTTTCTAAATATACTTGGAATGTTGTATTACTAAATAAATGTCCTAATTCATTGTTGTTTTTAAAAACTGCCATTCAATGATGTAACATTTTGGTACAATAAAATTATATAAAATATTTTTCCACATTCAATAAGAACATTCAGTGGGTGTATGGTATCTATACCAATGGATCTTACCCACAAGAATAATCATTTCCCTAATAATTATTTTTAATAAAGGCATTATTGATAAACTCTAAATATTACAGAGTATATTTAGTAATGTGTTTAACTTTATGTAGTATGTATGCACATACTCATAAGTATATCTTCAAGTGTCTTTGATGAAAAGTCAGTGTCAAAGGGCATAGCGTAGTACTTTCTTTTGTTTCTTCCATTTTCATAATCCTATTCAGCTTTCCTTTCATCTCCAATTGCCAATCTAACAAATGCAGCAAGATCACTAGCTACCCTTTAATAGCAGGTTTGGGTGTCAGTCCTTGGCCATTTTGAGATAAGTTCCTGTGATATTTCACACTCATCTTTGAGAAATGCTTCTTCCTCGACATAAAGGTATTGTTCTTTTAAATTTCTTTCAGTTCCCTCACTGTGCCTTTTTTCTTTAAGTTTGTGACTTCATAGGTTTCTTTTTATCTCTGTTTTAAAATATAGACAATCCAGGATTATGTCTTTGACATTTGTAAGAATCTCTAACAAAGGACAAATGGACTTTGCACACAGAGGGTTGATGGTAGTGTTGGGAAGAAAAAAAAAAAAAAGAAATGGTATCTATGTCTACGCTTGGCTAAGGTGGGACAACATCCTCCTACATAAGGACCATGAATGAAAGAAACACTATTAACTTGTGATTCTTGTGCAACTTTGGTTGCACTGCAGGCACAATAACAATCTTCCACCAGAAACCACCATTTTCTTTTTTCTTATTATTTTAATATTTTTCAAGAGGGACCTGGATTGTCACGAGAAAGACTCAGGCTTGTAATGAAATATTGATAGCTACTAGCTAAGACAGTACAGAGTGAAAGCTAGGAGCCTCCTTAAAACCAACCTAGGTCAATATAAAACATCTTTCTGTGAAAGACAAAGAAAAGTTGCAGAACTCTTCCAAATTAAAGGAGACTAAAAGGGCAAGATGGAGATCAGGGGAAAATGCCATCAATGACATTATCAGGACCCCTGTCAAAAACAGGAGAGAGGCTGGGGTTGTGGTTCAGTGGTAGAGCTGCTTGCCTAGCATGTGTGAGGCACTGGGTTCAATTCTCAGCACTGCACATAAATAAATGAATAAAATAAAGGTCCATCAACATCTATAAAATAAAAAATATATAAAAAAACAGAAAGAGAAAGATATTAGACAACAGCATTTCTTCAATGTCCAATTTCCTTTATTCAATAATGTAAGAGAATATTCTTGATCTTAGATATTACATGCCTAAGTTTTTAGGGGGTACAGAGGAATGCAGTCAACAATGTTTCTCTTCAATGTTTCAGGAAAAAAAAAATGATAAAAGTATCCACTGAAGTTTTTGGGCTTCTGGAAGCAGAATGGGTGTTGCTGAGAGAGCACCAAAGGGCCACCTGCAAAGATGAGGCCTTAGTACCAAGTTCTTGTCTGTTATCTCTGTAGTGATTCCTAATCTTTATCTGCTATCTTTTCAGAATAGCCCTGTATATACTGAAAATACCCTTAAGATTGTGATAAAGGAGAGAGAGGTGGAAGCAGCTGTATAAGTGTTGGGAAAAGGCTAAGAGATATAAGACCCAAAGTTTTCCCCAAAAGATCCAGAGTAGAAAAGTTCCCTCTGTCTACCAGAATATTTCCCCTCAGGGTTTCTGGGGCCCAACGGGAGCAGCTGTGAAGCAGAAGGCTTTGGGAGATAAATGGGAGATTGTTGAGAGGTCAATGGTCCTACTGCAAATGACCCCTGGCTTGGAATTGCTCCTTGGCAAACACCTGAGCCATTCCTAACTGCAGTTGCTCGAGGGCTGCACCTAGCTTAAGTTCAGAAAAGCATTAAAAAAAGCCAAGAAAAACACCTGAAAGAATGATGAAGCTAAAACATCAAACTTCTAGCTTTGTATATAAAGAAAATGATATCCAATATAAAATTTATTTTCAGAGCAATCATGTTAAAGACAATAACAGATGTTTTGAAAGGAGTAAAGTGATTTTTTGATAGCTTTAAGAAATAATGAGATAAATAGTATTATTCACTTTAAATATTCCTTTTAGAATTTACAACTTGGCAAAACAAACTGAAAAATAGGAGGAAAGACGGGAAATCCCTTTGTACATTACCCAGGTCTTTGTGGGAACTGTTGAGTAGAGGCTCCCTTACCAGTGCTAGATAGCATCCCTCAGGGCCTCAGATAAACACTGATGCCTAAGGAATTTGTCAGCAGCTTAGGGAGTGAGCTCAGTTTGTACAGGAGCCAGGACAGGTGTGTATGTCATTAACTCCAGAGAAATCATTGGATAGACAGGCCGCAACTACCCTAGTAGTGCTCAGTAGCACCTTTGGGCATATTAAGGAAGAGGGAAAATAGTAGTGTTGGTAGATAGTATTGTTTTCCTTTCTAGAAAAATGCGCTGTTTGGCATTATCACAATTGCGATAATATTGGGAAAAATTATATATATACATACATACATTTTTCTCTTTCAAATTCACTTGTGAGTTCTTCTGTATGTTTGAAAAATATTCTTGACTAGCAGAATTTGAATGTCTTAGTTAATGTGAAAGCCAATATTGAGAGCTCCTTTTTAAATCCATCAGTAAAACATTCAAATTCTGCTAATCAAGAAGTGAAATATCCCGTATCCTGGTGCCCAGCAGCTTGGTGTGGGGAAGAGAACTCTCCTTACTGAGAGGGTAAAGGTAAAGGAGAAAGAGTCACAGCACCACAGAGAAAGCCACACCCTGCAGACTAATTGCTTAAATAAATATGTGACCTGGAGTCTGCACAAGCAGCTTGCTTTAGAAGAAATTAACTCTATCTCTGAGCAAACTTTTAGAATGCTATCTCCAGGAACCATTTGAGAAGGGTGCTATTGTTACAGGATAAACTGCTCTGAGAATCAGAAAAGCTAGATAATCACATTTCAGTGTCTATGTGGGCACCCTGCCACATTGAGGGCATAGTGGCAGTCACATGAGAGAGTTGTAGCTTGGGACAATGTCTTTATCATAAATCCACGAAGAAATTCATGTTGAAAGGAATGTGGACTGAGATGGGGGTTGGGGAGAGTAGAAGACATCGAGATCGTGGTACAGCCATCCTGTCCTGTGTAACATGAAATCATACTAGTTACATGTTGTTTTATACTGGGGACCAGGTCTGAAGGCATTGTGATCAAGGCTAGCAAATCATGGGGTTCCTGCAATTCCAGTGCAGCAGAGAACTTGGTGGTTCAACACCCTCAACTTCCTCCACACACATACCAGATGCATTCCAGAATCTCCTGTAGCTTGGACCTTGTCCTTGCCCCTAGGCAGGCAAGCTAAAAATCTCTGGGAAGAATATACTTCTGGCATGGTTCACATTTCCTTAACCTGTTCTGTGAGAAATCAGAGATGCAGCCTCCATTCTTCTCTCTTTTCATGTGAGCTGAGAAAAATTATAAGCTGCAGCTACCTGCCCTCAACCATGCATGGGGGCATTCTGACTTTAGAAGACCTAGAGAGAAGTATTACCAAGCTCCTCAGCTAGAAGGAATTTTTGACTCATTTTTTCTCTGTCTTTCCTATATTTTATTAATATCATTTTCATTCCTCATTATTTTTCTTACTTTTATCTCATTTTGTTTTTTTGTTTTTATTCCATAATTGAATTTTTTTCTCTTTTACTTCTTTACTTCTCATTTCACTCTTTTATTTTCTTTCTCCTTTTTATTTCTATTTATGTGTTTCCCTCTTCATTTCCCTTTTATTTTTCTATCCAGCTATTTTTGTTCTTTTTTGTTTGTTATCATTATTTTCTCCTGTTTTTTCTTCCAGAGGTAGATGCCATGGGGTCAGGCCATGGCTTTGTGCACAATGGGAAAATGCTCTGCCTCTGAGTTACACTTACATCTCAGTTGAGAGAAATTAAGTTCATCTCTGACCATAGCCTAGTCCCATTCAAACCTTCCCTTTTAAAGAAAAATAGCTGGGCTGGGGTTTTGGCTCAGTGATAGAGTGCTCACTAGCACCCTTGAGGCACTGGGTTCGATCCTCAGCACCACATAAAAATAAATAAAGGTATTGTGTCCACCCAAAACTAAAAGATATATTAAAAATGCCTTTAAAAAAAAAGAAAGAAAAGAAAAATAGCAACATAAGCTCCCAGTCTCATCAAACCATCCTCAGCCAGGCATGGACAGGGGAAGGAGGAGATCCAGCTCAAGGCAAATACAACCACAGTGGCACCAGAGAGGAAAAACATAATGGTGGATGATAATATTACATCCAGGTGGCTCCTCTACATTGCTCCCAGCAGCACCAGGTCAATCTGATGGGCTGCTAAGTCTGAAGGTGAGTCTCACAGAGAGTGAGTTGCAATTCTAGTCTCAACCCTCTCTGAAGCACCTAGATCTGAACCAGTCTCCAATCAGAGAATAAGAACTTTGGGCCCTTCAACACAACTGGAGCAACCAGCATCAAAATCATTTCCAAGTAACAGGATACAAATGAGCAATTCCATAAAGAGATAGATAAAAATATCCAAACAGAATCTTGGGAATAAAAAGCTCAATAATCAGATTATAAAAAACAAAACAAACAAAAAGCTCTTAGTTAAAAGTCTCACAAATAGACTAGATCAAGGGAAAGAATTAATATCAGAACTTGAAGACAAATCTTTTTCATATTCAGACAGTAATAATAATAATAATAAAGAATGAACAGAACACATAAGATATCTGGAACACTCATTGAAAGATCAGCCTTGCATAATTCAAATACAGGATGAAGAAGAACTATAGACTGAAGGCATAGAAAAATTATTAAGTGAAATAACAGAAAATTTCTCAAACCTTCAAAAGGAAAGAGACGTCCAAGAGTCAGTCAAACCTCAAATAGAAGTGACCAGAAATAAACCCCTCTAGTGAAGGACTTCTTCAATGAAAATTATAAAACACAGAAGAAAGAAATTGAAGAAGACTCTAGAAGGTGGAATAGACCTTCCATGGTCATGGACGGGAGAATTAATACTGGTAAAATGGCCATGGTATCCAAAGCAATTTACTGATTCAGTGCAATCCCCAACACAATACCAAGGACATTCTTCACAGAACAGAAATACATTCTATATGAAAGCATGAGTGCCTTTATCTTAATTCATTCTAACATCTACCAAAGGAAGAGTTACAGTTTTAAATCTTTTATTTTGTGAACCACATTTTAGAATCTTATATTCTAATAACAAATGTAGCTAGCAATATTAATATTTTTGTAGGTGTTGCTTTAAGAAAAAATTTAATACTAGATAAATTTGGGGGATAGGATAAAATATTAGAAAGTTATTTAATTATATCATATACTCAGTGTATATATCCTCCAGTCTTTGTTATGATTTTATGTTTATATGTTTTTGTAAGAACATTCTTTAATTTAGCTCAAGTCACATGTTAGGCATGAAATAAACTGAAATCTTTAAATTGTAATAGTCTGGGGAGATAATGTTTCAGTCTGACGTAGGAAATAACAAATAATGATGGAGGAGGAGTACTATTTCATGTAGCTTTCAAATCTAAATTATTATTTTTCCAAGTGAAATTTTATATGATCTACACAATCTATGCTATTACTAAACTGAAGCAATGAGAGATAACTGTCTCCTTTTCAAGAAATGTAACAGAAATTTACTATTTATAGAGGATGTTGAGACTATTTACACAGCACACAGAAATGCTGAACCTATTGTATGAACTTTTGAAAAATATAAAACCCTGAAATCAAAAAGCATTATGACTCAAAAATCACAAAATTTAGAAATAAAACAGTGCAAAGTTAAAAATCACCATTGAACAATGTGGAATTAGAATGATTAAGAAACGAGAGCATCTGCAAAGGCTGAGAATGAAATACATTGCAACAGAAAATAAGAAAAATTCCTTGTAAAATTTTACCTAAGGACTGGCAAAAATGGAAATATATTTTCATGCATAGTACTTTATTGTTAATTCAGACATTATCATGACAATTTCAAGAAATAGCACTAAGAAAGAAAATACCCGAAAAGTTTTAAACCACTGCAGTTTTTTGTATTCTCAGAAAATCTTCCCCTCACTATCAGAATATCTCCATTACTTTGTATCTACTTCATGTTAAATTAAATTTAAATTCTTATAACCTTTGTTTTCCTATCATTAGGAGACAAATGAAACTTCAATATTTGTTACTGTTAAAAGACAATTAAATTTTAAGTTAACTAGAACCAGAAAGGTGAACTGATGAAATATGTGAGTAATCTTACTTTTGTATGGTATGGTTTTGTTTTCAAGATAAATGAGTAAAGCCAAAATACTAGTTCAAAAGCTATAGATCATAATTCATTATGTCTTCTTTTACAAAGACTTCTCTATTAAAGTTATAATTGAAGTATTTATCATGGAATAACAAAACATGTAGGTTCTGTCTAGACTTGCTAACTTGCTTTTGGCTAAGTCACAGTTTGAATCAAGTAGGAAAGAATGAAAGAATCAGATAAATTATTAAAGCTGCTGCAAACTAGAATTTGGTAACAACAATGGCACAAAAAATGTAAGACATGGAATACATGGGTAAAAAGATAAAATTGGAGATATCAATAAAAATATTAATTTTTTCTCCATAACACTATGAAAAATGCAGTATTAACTTGTATTTATTCTTTACATAAGTATGTTCATTCATGTTATTGCATTTAGGTTTCAGTCATGTTTTATGTAAGAGCTTTCTTCACATTTACAATTTCATGCGGAAAGCTTTCCCAATAGTTTATTTTTAAACAGAGCAAAGGTAATATTACTCAAGACAAACTGAATTATATTTCATTCAGATGAGTGGTAACATTACAACAAATGAGAGACAGTGTATTTGTATTCACAAAAAAGAGCTGTACAAACTTTTCTCAAAACTTTTCAAAAGTCAAAATGGGCCCCACAAATTTCATCCTCCTTCAGTTTCTTAGTGGAAATATGAACACTTTTCTTTAACTAAAAGTATAAGTATACCATTATAATAACTGATATCCTCAGTTTTTAAAAATCAATTATACACAAATACATGTCATAATATTGAATCTCATTACTATTCATTAAAATGAAAATTAAAACCACAAGGAGATATACCCAGTAGACTCTCATCTTCCAGTTACTGTAAATTAAAAGTGTGAAATGCAAGGACTGGTGAATATATATAATAAGGGAAAAGTTCATAAAATGTAGATGGCAGGGTGTGTTACCAGAACTATAAACATCAATATGAAAACACCTTGTGAATTTGGAGATAATAACTTCCTATGGGCTTAAATTCTACTCCTAAATAGGTAACCTAGAAAGACACTTACATTTGGGAACCAAGCTTGATATCCATAAGCTTGATCATATGAACCTCAATCTGGAGACACATTCTCTGTCCATACAAATTGTGTAAATGAAATTTGATACAATATCACAATAAAAATAAAAGAACAGCAACTTCCTGTACCATAAACTCTAATATATAGTGGATCTTGAATATTCCCTAAATACTCATGGTTTGGTTTCTAGAACAGTATAATTGGGAGTTGATGGCACTTTTAAAATGTGGGGTTCAGTGGAGGTCTTTAGGTTATTTGGCATAAGCCCTCAAAATAGGTAGTGGGCCCTTGTTACGGTTTTGATTTGGAGTATCTTCCAAAGGCTCAAATGCTGAAGGCTTAGTCCCCAATGTAGCAATGTTCAGAGGTGGGAATTTAGGAAGTGATTAGTCTATTAGGGTTCTGACATCATTTGTACATTAACTTATTGATAGCTTCATGGACTACTGGGAGGTGGTAGGAGATAGAACAAGATAGAGGGAAGTGGGTTCTTGGGGAATGTCCTTGGGACTATATCTTGTCTCTGACAGGAGCTTTCTCCTCCTCCACCTCCCCTTCCTCCATTCCGTCCTTCCTCCCTCCCTCCCTCCCTCTCTTTCTTCCTTCTTTCCTTTCTCCTCCTACTTCTCCTTCTTTTTCTTCCCTCATCCTTCTTTTCCTCCTCTTCTTTTTTCTTCTCCTTATCCTCTTCCTCCTTCTTCTTCCTTCTCCTTCTTCTTCTCTTCTCTCTACTTCCTGACTGCCATAAGCTGAGAAGAAGCTTTCCTCTGCGATACCTTTTCACCATGATGTTTTACCCCACCTCAGTTTCAAAGAATGCAGCTCAGTAAAATTATGAGCCAAAACAAATGTATTTACCATGTATTTTGGCCTCAGTGATGAAAAGCTAATATAGCCTCAGCCCTTTCCTTTTCCTCTTTTTGCTTTCTGGAAATGTGGGGAGCAGTTTTTATACACCACGTTCTTTTCGTGATGTACTGCCACACTAGAGACTCAAAAGTAATTGGACCTTAATTCTTAAAACATTGAGCGAAGTAAATCTTTTCTCTTTTTAAGTTGATTACCTCAGGCATTTTATTATAATGATAGCTGTCTAGCACACCACATAATGATGATTTAGTCAACAATAGGTTACATATACCCTTGTGGTCCCATATTTTGTCCCATCTGTAGGTTGTCATGTCAGTCTGATGATAGCTATGGTGCAGAAACTTTTAAGATTATTTAAAAGTTTAAATTCTATTTAGAATTTCAAGTCCAATATACATTTAAAAATCATATTAAGAACAATTGAAATTATTGATGAAAGTTTATCTTGATAAATTATCAGAGAGACAAAAATAAAAAAGGCATAAATAATGGCAGACCATAAAAGATTGGAAAATAGAAGGAAAAAGCTCAGAATATTCCTACTTAGAGTTCCAGACAGGAAATATTCAAGTTGATGGTAGCTGAAAATATTTCAGCATCAATAAAACACATGTATTTTCAGAATTGAAAAGTTCACAGAGTAATAAAAATAAAACTAAAAATATTATAACTAGAAACAGTGAAATGTTGAAAATCAAAGAAAGATATTATTAAAAACAATTTATAAATTATCTACAGTGGAAATACCATAATGATTAGAATTAAAGTTCTTAAAAGAAGCAATAGAAGCCAGATGATAAGACACCTTTCAAGGATTGAGAGAAAATCATTGACAAACTAGAACAGTATTTCAACTAATTCCTTACTAGAAAGATAGATTGAAATAAATTTTCAGATAAAAAAATACTGGCTTTACCACTAACAGATCCTCATGGAAAATGGCTAAATGAAATGATCCAAGGAGAAAGAAATTAAATTTAAAACCAAGATCAATTAATAAACTCATAAAATATAAACATATCTAAATAACAATGAGCTGGATCACATAATGTTAATACTACTGACAAAACACAATTGAACCAAAATACGAAAAAGCAATGAATGTAGGATGGGAAATATACTTGAAATTAAGGCTTTTTTAAAAAATAATCTTGATATGGTTTAGAAGAAGAATATAGATTCTGATTAATGCAAATCTTTTATATTTGGACAAGTGAGAATATAAAAAATATAAGGGTAACCATTATAAGAATAGATATCAAGAATTCAATTCCCACCAGGGTGACAGTGGTGTATCTGGTATCAATTAATGTATATCTCCATCATAAATTCTATAGTACTAGGAAAAATTACATGAGATAAATGTGCTTAACATACAGTAGCTCATGGGAGAGGCTATAATCACCCATGGTGCAAGACAGCCTCACATTCACCTGAGCTTTTTCCCAGAAACAACCCCACACACATAGACTTGAAAAAAGTTATATTTGTGACTCACATCATATACAAAGGTAGATCTCAGGATAATTTAATGTTAAATGTGAAAAGCAAAATTATAAATGTTGTAGAAGAAAAATAATAGGTCATTTTGTGATCCAAAGACAAGAAAGATTTCTTAAGATACAACATGCACAAATTTCAGAACCTCAAGCACAGTAATAATAAAATATACATGCATCTCTAGAAATCCCTACAGAAGATGAAAAAAAATCAGACGCAGAAAATGTATTTGCACAAACACGCATAAATAGAAAAGCATTACTGCTTAACATATATAAAATGCTAGGCAGAAATTTACAAAGTAAAATTTAAAAAAACATTTAGGACAGATAATAAGATAGAAAACACACATCAAAAAAGAATAAAATTCCTGCTATCCCAGTACTTAGGGAGGCTGAGACAGGAGAATCGCGAGTTCAAAGCCAGCCTCAGCAATGGCGAGGCACTAAGCAACTCACTGAGACCCTGTCTCTACATAAAACACAAAACAGGGCTGGGGATGTGGCTCAGTGGTCGAGTGCCCCTGAGTTCAATCCCCAGTACCAAAAAAAAAAAAGAATAAAATTAATCAACAGTGTGGAAAAATTGTTAAATGTTCTAGATGGATGATTAATAAATTAACTAGACAGTGAGCTTACAAAAATATAGTCACTAATAATCATGGATGTGCAAATGAAAACAATGAAATATTTTGTCATATTCATCAATTTATCAAAAACTTTAAAGCCTTACAAAACCAAATGGTGGTAATTGTGAAGAATAGAGTGTGTTTTCATATACTGTTATTTATAATGAAGTATAAATTTATACAACTACTCTGGAAGGAAACAGTAGTAAAGTTTAATATGCACATATTCAGCAAATCTTAATTTTATAGCTATTGATTGGAGAGATGTTTATATGTCCATAAATAGTATAATATTATTTATAATTTAAATATTTTGGATCTCACTATCCACCAATGTTAGAATAAATACATTTTTGAATAATGATGCTATAAATACAATAAAGTAATAAATGAACTAGATAGCTGCATATTTTCCAATTGAATAAATCTTAAAAATCTACTGCAATCCGAAGGAAAATCCCTGAAGATGATATGTGAACCTCTACAAACTGATTCTCAAGTTTCGATGGAAGGTAAAAAGATCTAGAGTGGTCAAATCATTATTGGATAAAGAAAAGTAAGAAAGTAGGAGGACTGGCATTTCCTGACTTCAAGATTTACTATGAAACTACAATAATCAAGACAGTGTGGCATTGGTGAAGTAATGAACAAATAGATTAATATAATAAAATAGCAAGCACAGAGATTGACCCATATAAATATAGTCAACTACATTTTGACAAAGAAATGAAGATAACACAAATAATAAAAGAAGACAGTCATTTTCAACAAATGGTACAGAAATGGTGGGATATCTGCAAAGGAAAAAATAAATTTAGATACAAATTTAGATACATCTTTCATATGAATTAACCCCAAAAGGGCCAAGGCCTAAAACTAAATTGCAGAGTATTAAATGTGTAGAAGATGATATTGGGAAAATCTAGTAATACTGGATATAGTAATGTCTCTACATGTGATACCAAAGGCACAGTTCATGAAAGCAAGACTTGATAAACTGAATTTCCTTAAAGTCAAAAATTTCTGTTCTGGGAAGGATATTGTCAAGAGAATGAGAATAAAAGACAAATGCTGAGAAAAAATATTTGCAAAAGACATAACTGACAAAGAACTATTATACAAAATAGACAACCCCACTAAAACTGAAGAATAATAAAACAACCTGATTTTAAAAATTGTCCAAGATTTTAACAGATACCTCAGTAAAGAAGATATACAGATTGAAAATAAGCTTGCAAATGGTGTCCCACATATTATGTTTCATCCACAGCCCAGTTGTGCTAGGGCAGTGAGGTAGGATGCAGACAAGCCAAAGAAAGTGTCCAGAAAGCATGGAAGACACATAACTTACTGGGGAAAACTCACAAGAGATTAATGACTGGACCAACAAGTACTCAATGGCGACAGGCTGACAGCACTTCCGTCACTTACAGTGCATTACACCTCTCCTTTGTGGTGTTTTGTCTAGTGGTGGCCAGCTGGATGAGTGGCACTTATCCTTTCTGCAGTGCCATCAGTTCTATGTCTTTCCCCACTCAGAGAGGGTTTTGTATGTTAGGCTGCAGAGGCAGTACCATCACAGTGTTTTTGTCAGATTTTTCACTGCTGTGACCAAACGATTTGACAAGAAAAATTTTAAGGAGAAAAAGTTTATTTGGGTGCTCACAGTTTCAGAGGTCTGAGTCCATAGATGGCTGACTCCATTCCTCAGGACTAGAGGTGAGGCCTTTTATGGCTGAAGAGTGTGGTGGAGGAAAGCACCTCAGAACATGGTACCAGAAAGCAGAGAGAGATCTTCACTCAACAAGGACAAGGACTATATATATATATATTCCAAAGGTACACCTCTATGATCAACTTCTTCCAGTCATAATATACCTGCCTACAGTTAATCCCTAATAATGGATTAATGCACTGAATATGTTTAAGTTCTCATAACCCAATCATTTCATCTCTAAACTTTCTGTCATTGTCTTACACATGAGCCTTTGGGAGACACTTCCTATCTAAATCATAGCAGCATTAATTTGCTCAGTATACTCATATGACCAGAATCCCAAGGAGCAACTGTCCTGGTATATATGTAGAAATGTAGCTCTCTACAGATAATACTAACTTTCCCTACTTCCCAGTGTACATAAGAAAAAGCCAGTCTCATTGAAGAAGATATACATCTGAACTTTTCGGTCCAAACTTGCTCTCATTTTTCCCTGAGCTTGGCTAGGTTTTTGGAAACAAAGAGGGGCATTCAAGTACATCGTGTTTTACCATTTCCCTTTTCTTTAGGAATGATATGCTTCATTACCCTTGTGTCTGATTGCCATAAAAATTTTATAACACCCATCTTCTACAATGTCTCTTAGGTGACCTATCAGTATTTATTATGGTTTAGATATTAGGTGTCCCCCAAATGCTCATGTGTGAGACATGAAGGAAAGTGTAGAGGTGAAATGATTGGATTATGAGAGCACTAATCAGTGCATTAATCTGCTGACAAGGATTAACTGGGCAGCAACTATAGGCAGGGTGGGAGTGGCTGGAGGAAATGGGTCATTGAAAACATGCCATTGGGGTACATATTTTGTCCCTGATGAGCAGGGCTCTTTTTCTGATTCCTGGTTGTCATGTTATGAGCTGCTTTCCTCTGTCATTCCCTTCTGCTCTGATATTCTGTCTCACCTTGGGCCCAGAGCAATGATTTCAGCCATCTATGGACTGAGATGTCTGAAACTGTGAGTGCCAAATCAAATTCTCCCTATCTAAAATTGTTCTTGTCAGGTCTTTTGGTCCCAGAAATGAAAAGCTGAATAAAACAACATTGTAACCAAATCCCACAACTCTAATATAGAGAGCAGCAACAGAATGTGATAAATCCTGTTATAAGAACAAGCGAACAACATGATATATTGCCAGATAGCAGTAGAAATAGGATCAAAATTGAGTTTACCTATAGCTGTAATATGGGTTTTGCAACTTACACAGAACCAAAGACGAATTATGATAATCGTTGGGGATACATATATAGTGTTCTGTTTTAAGGGCAGAGGTTCCTCCCTATACTGCAGTTAGCATATCTAGCACCATTCTACTCTTCCACATTTGTATAATTTCTTCGTTAACCAAAGTTCTGGCTCCATGAGTATTATTTAAGGCAGCAGCAATGTGTTTAGCTAAAGCCTTAACCTAGTACTCAATGGCAATACTTGCTCCTTGAGGGGACAGTACAGCAAGTGGGTAAATCCACAAGACAACTTATGTCCCTCTATGTCTAGCTTTTACCAGATTCCAATTAGTAGAGAGTCATAGGCAAAGTGGGAAGTTATGAGGCAAGTATGGCCACCCATGGGTGCTGCCTGTCTATAGCAATCCCTAAGGGGAGGGTTATACTCCTGCATGTACTTTAACTTTGCCATCCTAAGTAGTAAGTGTCTTTGAGTACAATAGTTAAATTACATTAATTAATAGGGGTTCAATTCATATTTATTGAGGGTAGAGAGACATTAAAGACATTGTTTCTTTTCATCCAGAGAAGAACTTTCCATCTCCACCTGTATTGCAATTAGCCACCCCAAGCTGTCAAACAGTATACCTCAGCAAAGGCATAGCCTTAGCCATTTGTTCCAGCACAAGGTAGAAGACATGATATTTGGTGTCCTCAAAAGAAAGTATATTTATATTTAATAAGGATTGTCAGCTGTGTCCATGAGTGGTGGGTGTCGCTTCAGTTTAACCTTCACTTCCATTGCACACCAAAGTTACTTATTTCAGATGTTACAGGAGACCAGTGGAAGAGGACAGAGGTGGTTCTGTGAATCCTCAGCAATCTGTTTTGTTCTGCATCTCTGCAATGATATTTTTTCACTTTAGAAATAGATTAGCTCTAAGGATGAAATGTAACGGGTCTTAATCTTGATTATTTAATAATACATAAGCAACTTGATCAGTCTGCGACTAATACTGATGTGTGGCCCATCTCCAGGTTCATAATATCATATTTCTAGTACAATGCTTCCTATGGTTTTGATAAAGAGTAGTATGACAATGGTGAGATTATTAACATCATAATGAAAGAATACATTCTCTTTAGAGATTAAAAGGCATGGGTTAGTATTTTTTTCTCTTTCTATGAATTGTTGAATAGTCTCTTTGCACAGGGACCTAGAAACCCACACTAACAAGGCCCTTTTTGCCATTCCCATGACCAAGAGACTATGTGGGTCCCCTATGGCAGCAGCACTGGCAAAGTATCCTGTTTCCATTCATGGAGTGCACGTATCCTTCTTAAGCATAATCATTTAAATATGGGTGGTGTCCAGGTTCTTGCATCAACATTGGGCAGGCATAGGGGCATGTCCTACAGTCATGTTTATTGATGATCCTAATAGCCAATCATACTTACTTGGTTCACATTGCCATGTGTCCATCTTCCTTGTTTGGTTGCTCTTTCCTTGAGCCATTCATTCATGCAATCAATCCTGCTATAGTTGCGTTATAAAGTAAGAGGAAATTTATATGCAAAATATCAGACCATTCTTGCACCCTGACACTTGTTGTTGTCATTGTCTATCCATAGTGGTGCCACACACAGTACGAAGAATTTGAAGGCCATGTATGGTTGCCTTCCGTGTGGCTCTTCTGCAAGCATATGTCTGTAGCACTCCAGTGTATGTCTGCACATGTTAAGGCAACCTTACAGCTTTCTGATAGGGGCAAGTGTGCCCTGAATTCAACCTGCCAATGTTGTACAGGTAGCCATTTTGAGCTATCTAGCCTATCACATGATTTATCGGCTAAGGCTGCTTCATGGAACAGGCAGACCAAGAGTCACATACATGTACAACGTCCAAAAATCTTGCTGGGAGTCGATGCTTCTTTGCTGTTGGCCAGAGAACTTACTTTTCCTTGTGACCTATCTTTCTATCCAGTTGAGTAGCCACATCTTTAGCTGTTACATTTTCTAATCATATAACTTTAGTTAGGTTGCATGTTTCGTTTTCACCTGGTAGAGGAGTTTGACTGTGTGCTCTCACATGACACGGTCACTTTCAAAAGTGGCATTTGTTTCAAAATTTCTTTCCATATCTTTGTCTCCTTTCATAGCTGTGACTAAGTTCCTAAAGAAATTAATTTACTGCTATGCTGCTGTCATAGAACCACATTCAAACCTATCAAGACGGTTTGAAACATCCAATTCGTAGGGTTGGTCTTCAACTAACATGCCCAGGACTTGTGTTTTCTCTACAATTCTTTCTTTCTTTTATTCTTTCTTTCTTTCCCCACTTTTTTTTTTTGGTACTGGAGATTGAACTCACTGGTAGCTCTATCACTGAGCTATACCCCCAGACATTTTATTTTTAATTTTGAAACAGGATCTCACTAAGTTGCACAGGCAGGTCCCAAATTTGCTATCCTTTTGCCTCAGTCTCTGGAATCACTGGAATTATAGGTGTGTGCCACCACATCTGGCACTAAAGCTACTTTTGCTTGAAAGGTTGTCTCAAGATGTTCAAGTTCTCACTTCCATCATGCTTTCCTTTTTACTAAATCATACAATGGTTTTAACATTTGTGCTAACTATTGGGATGGAAGGATACCAATATTCAATTACTCCTGAGATGGTCTTTGGGAATAGAGAAAGCTTTTATTTTATCTATAACAGCAGTGTCTAATAAGATAACCCCATGTACTTGGCAGACAGCCTAGGTTTTTGCAATTTGGAGGAGTTGATGGCCTATCCTTATTTCTGGAGATGTGCCACCATCATTTGGGCTGCCTTCTCTAGGTGGAAAAAAGACCCAGAAGTTAACTTCACATCACCAATGTAAAAAAAAATACTAACAATGTGTCATGTTGTGTACACCAGGCCAAAGCTCATGTGACCAGCCCATGACATATGGTTGTGCTATGTAAATATCCCTGGGGAAGAACATTCAAAGTCCATCATTGCCTTTTCCACATGAAAGCAAACTGCTTCTGGCTTTCCTTAGTGGAGACTTGTGTATCCTTTGCCCTCTCTTTCTTCTGTCTTTTGATCCACACTTTGTTTCTCTCACTTGCTTTAGTTTCCCCCATATCAACTGCAGCTTGTGTTGTGGGAGAAACAGAAAAGCCTACTAAATGGCCCAAGATTGATACCAGAACTGTAAGATGGCCTTGTAGCCATTTAAAGAACAGCATCCTTCATTCCTGCTGTAAATGTTTCATTATCAGGAACAGGAGTGTCCATATCAGTAGACTACTTCATCCTTCACTCTCTTAGGAGGTCTTATAGTTCTTCTGTATATTGCCATCTCAAGGGAAACATGGGTCACTACCCCATGTTGGGCCAAGGATTTTTACAGGCGGCCATCAGCCAAGACAATAGAGATGGCATGGTTTTCATTAACATCTGAGCATATATGTTGCTGCAGGGTAATGTGTGTGGTGACTGAGACAGTTTTACCCATATTTCACTCCCTGATGGAAGGACATTAGCCCCAGTGTCCCAGAGCCACAGCAACCATTTTGTCACATTTTCTCCGACTTTCTGCCTAAATTGATTCCCCAGTTCTACCAACTCAGCAGCAATGAATTTCTCATGGAAATATGCATATAATCATCAGGAGATGTCAGATCCTCAACATCCACTCCCAGTGGCTATGGCTGCTCTGTCTTTACCTGATTTAGTCAGCTTTTTCATCACTGTGACCAAAGACCTCAGAAGAACAATTTTAGAGAAAAAAAATTACTTGCGGGATGATGTTATCAAAAGTCTCAGTTCATAGATGCCCAGCTTCTTTTCTCTGGGCCCAACATGAGGCAGAACACCATGGCAGAAGGGGGTGGGAGAGAAGGCAGCTCAGGACAGAATACCAAGAAACAAAGACAGGATTTACTCACCAAGAACCAAATGTAAACCCCAAAGACATGCCCCTGCTCCCCACATTTTTTCAGCCACACTCTTTCTGTCTATAGTTACCACAGTTAATACCTATTAGGGGACTAATGCACCTATTAGGTTAAAATTCTCATAACACAATCATTTCACCTCTACACTGTATTGCATTATCTCACACCTAAGTTTTTGGAGGACATCTCATATCAAAATCGTAACATTACCTTTTGAATTATGACTGGCCTGGCGCCAGGCACTGGTACCTCAATGAACTCATCCCAGTCTTCATCCTCTTCTTCTGAGGTGCTGGATTCATAGGGATCTTGCCTATGAGAGTCCCAGTTCTTTTGGGTAATTACCATTCTTACTCTAGCTTATGGTGAATGTTTATATTTTAGTTTAGAAAAGAAGCATGTTACAGTTTCCAAATTTAATCAGCACTTCTCACACAAGCAGGTAATTGCTCAGTAGTCCCTCCTTAAGATAAATGTACTTCATGCTCTAACTTAAATTTTTCCTGAAATTGCTTAACACAGGTTTGTGCCTACAGCTCTGCCTCCTTTGCTGCCCACACTGATGTGAGGAGGGAGTCCCTCCATAGCTGCTTCTATCTTATATAGCTCTTTCTTTTTATTTAGACCATATTGCTTCTTCACAAGCAACAGTATTTCCTCTAATCTTTGGGGTGTCTTGGTAGAATCACCATACTCATGTTGTGACCCTCAAACATCCATACTGGCCACCAACCCCTTTCCACACAGAGTAAGTTCTTTCCTACAACATATATTGACCCTTCTCAGCTTCCATAGTCTCTGAACTTAAGGGGTTTCTTTGGCAACCTGGCTGCCTCACCAGTTGTCTCAATCCCAGTTGAGCCAGGGCTGTGGGGTATGTTGCAAGAAAGCCAAAGAGGATGCCCAGGGATAGCAGAGGAGACATCACTTATCGGAGTAAGCTTAAAAGCGATTAGTGAATGCTCCAAGAGTTTGTGGTGGCATCCTAACAGCACCTCCATCTCTCATGGTGCTTTGCCGAGCATTGCCTCCTGCTCCTCACAATGTTTTGTCCAGTGATGCCTAGCTGATTTAGTGGTACTTTTCCTTTCCATAGTGCCATCAGTTCTGTGCCTGTCACCACACAGAGGATTTTTATGTTAGGCTTCAGAGGCAGGGACATGAGCAGAAGTAACTTGCTCAGTTTGCTTGCATTCCAAAGAGCAACTGTTCTAGCATACACACAAAAAAGTAGTTGCCCTACTTCCAAGTGTGCATGAAGAAAGCCAGTATCCTTCAAGATGGCATGCTTCTAGACTTTTCAGTCCGAGCTTGCTCTCATTGTTTCCTTAACTTGGCTATATTTTGGGGAACAGAAAGGAGCATTCAGGGACAGAAGTTAACTTCACATGACAAATATAAAAAAATGCTGAAAATGTGTCAGGTTTTGTCCACCAGGCCAGTGATGACATGACCATTCCATAGCATATGGTTGTGCTATGTAAATATCCCTGGGGAAGAACATTAAAATTCCATTATTGCCTTTCCCACATCAAAGAAAATTGCTTCTTGCTTTCCTTATTGGAGCCCTGTGTTTTTTTTTACCCTCTCTTTCTTCCATCTTTTGATCCACACTCTCTATCCCTCACTTCCTTAATTTCCCCCATATCAGCTGCAGCCTGTGCTGCTAGAGAAACAAGAGATCATTTACTGTTCCTCTTTTCTTTAGGGATGATACATATACCATGATGGTTTCTTATAAAACCAAACACACTCTTACCATATATTCCAGTAATTGATATCTTTGGAAATTACTTAAAGGAGTTGTAAACTTATGTTCACAAAACAAAATAAGACCTGTACATGAATGGTTAAAGTTTTATTCATAACTGCCAAAATTTTGAAGCAACAAAATATCCTAAGGTATCCTTCAGTAGGTGAATGAATAAAGTGTAGTATAACTGACCAATGGATTATTATCCAGCACTAAAAAGAAATAACTTATGATGCAATAAAAATATGGAGGAAACTTAAATGCTTGTTACTAAGTGAAAGAAGTCAATTTGAAAAGGCTAAATGCTTGTGATCCCAACTCTATGGCATTCTGGAAATAGCAAAGCAACTGAAACATGAAAAACTTCAGTGGTTCACTGTGGTGAGCAGAGAAGGAGCAGCTGAATAGGTGGGGTGCACATGATTTTTAAGAGTAGTGAAACTACTCTGTATGATATTGTAATAGTGGATACATGTCATTATATGTTTTCCAGAACCCATACTATGCTAAGGATGAATTCAAATGTAAACTATGGATTTGGAGTGGTAATAATATATCACTATAGGTTCATCAGTTGTTAACAAGTTTACCACTGTGATACAGAATGTTGATGATGGGGCAGGCTATGCACATGGAAGGTCAGAAAATATATGGCGCATCTATGCACTTCCCATTCAATTGTGTTTCAACCTGAAACTGATTTAATATAGTGTTTTTGAATAGTCTTAAAAGCAACAGCAACAAAATTTTGAATGATGTGATGAAGACAGCATTTCCCACTGTGATCCTTCTCCCAAAATATATAACCACAGTCTACAAAATATCTGATAAACAACATTAGGTTCAAGGTGATCCAAAATCTAGGAAGTCTGAGAAACTCACTTAACTTAATGAGACATGACAAGTATAATATGATTATCATGGATGGGATTCCAGAAGTGAAACAAAAAAACATTAGATAAAAACTAAGGAAACTGAATAGAGAATGGCATTTAATTAATAATAAGGTATCAATATTGAGTCATTAATTGTACCCAATGTACCATACTAGTGGAAGACCCTATACATAGACTTTTCTGTGTTACATTGGGGATTGAACCCACAGCCTTATGAATACCAGGCAAGGAGCCCCTTTATAAAAAAAAATTGTTTTTGAGAAAGGTTCTTGTAAGTTGTCTAGCCTGATCTTGAACTTGCTGTTTTTCCCCTCAGCTCCTGAGTAGCTGAGATATTAGTCATGCACCACCTATTTTAATTTTTGATCTAGCTATCGTCAACATGGGGCTTGAAAGCATCACACCTTCTTTAACTGAGAATCTAGAAAAGTCATTAAGTAGCTACCAGTTTCCCACAGAAAATAATTCTATGTTCTCATATTAGGGAACATATGCACATATGACTTTAGTCAGAATCTGGAAATACATAGCCTAAAGAAATAGAAGCTGTAAATGTAAATTTCCCTATTGGATCCTTAAGAGTCTCAACTCTCTTACCTCCCATTCCTCACTCCCATTTTTTTTTCCTGAGGTAACACTCAGAAAAATATCATAATGTTTGTAAGGGGATAAGGGGGAGGGAATTCTTCAAAGAATAGAACAGAAAGAACAGATTAATGTAGTTGGGTTGAAGGCTTACTGAACTGGCTCTCATTTATAATTATGTTCATTTTTGCATAATTTTTATTATTGAGTTTAATGCTAGAGGTAAGTAATTTCAGAGGATTACTAACCTGTAATCTAATAAGTTAATAAGGCCATGTGTACCTGTTTCTTATATGTGGCTCAGATGTCTATGTGAACTTATACCTCAGAACAGAAGAAAGCTTCTATAACTTGGGTTAAACAAAGAGTAAAGAACTTGCTTTAATTTGAGAATGCTTCAGTTTATGTAGGTTTTTGTTGTGGCTCTTATTAGGAGTTTTAAATTGATCTTTGAAGTAAAAATCAATTATGTCATATCCTTCTTTCCTGCTTTGTGATTGTATCTTTACATTAGATGTCAAAGACTAAGAGGTAGCTCAGAAAAGCAGGTTTCAGGTACTGCTGAGTCTCAGCAACCCTTTTAATGCAATATCAATAGCTTCTGAGAAATACATAATTCAACTTAAGTGTAAGTAAGCCAAAAGACAAATTTTGTATTAATAAACTATATTTTTTAGGGAAGTTCTTGGTTCACAGCAAATTCCAGCAGAAAGTCAAAAAATTCACATCAAAACTTTGTCCCCATACATGTGCAAACTCTCCACAGTCAGCATTCGGCACGATGGTGGGGCATTTGTTATAATGGATAAACCTATATTGGCACATTCTTATCAACCAAAGTGCATAGTTTATATGTGGATAAACTGTTGGTTTTGCACATTCATTATCTATGGGTTTTGACAAATTTGTAATAAAGTTACCCATCATTAAAGAATTATACAGAATAGTTTTACTACCTTAATGATTCCATGGTCCACACACTCATCTCTCCTTGACAACCTTGACAACCACTGATCATTTTGCCTGCATAATCTCATAAAATTGGAATACTATAGTAGGTAGACTTTTCAGATTGGCTCATGTCACTTAGTAAAACATTTTTAAGTTTACTTAATGTCTTTTCATGGCTTGACAGGTTTAATTTATTGAAAGACTTTGAGGAAAAAAATGTAATATGGGAGAGGCAAGGTAAAGGAATGCAGGTTCAACTTTTACCCTTGACCATCCCTGCTCTTCTTGTTACTTTAAACACGGCTAACAAAGCAAGAGTCAAGCATAGTAATATAAGGTTTAGCTTGAAGAAAGATGAATTTACATTTCATTTTTGTTTGCTTGGCCTATATCCAAGTGAATTAGACTATGTTAGCTTTAGAAATAGCAGCTTATTCATAAATTAATCTTTGTCATGGACACCAAGTCCCATTTTATTGCCTATTTCTGTTAGTGATGTCACCACTCACCCATTTCAGATGCCTGGAAATCACCTTTGACTCTTCTAGCTCCTCTTCCATTTCATGTGGTCACCAAGTCCTGCCTCTTCTATTTATTATCTGTTTTCTAAGAGGTCACATGCTCTGTAGCCCAGCTGCTTCTAGTTCAGCCTACACTTTTCTTATTGAGCACACAGTTCCTGTGTCTTGATGGTTCTTCCTTGCTGCAGTGTATTTCCAATTTCCATCACTGACACTGCTTTCAAAGTTGGCTAACTAAAATCTAAGCCAATAGTGTCAGTAATTAAAGAAAACAGTCAAATACTTAGCATGATGTGCAATTTATAATTATAATTGTAAATTGACTTCTTTGCCCATCACATTTTATACCCAGTCTTCATCTACAGAAATATTAAATTGCCTGTGGTTCTTAGGGTATTCAATGACCTGCCGAAGGTCATGACTTCATCTTTGATGCTTAATTCTGAAATACAAACTTCTTTCCCTCTGTCCACTTAGTGCACTTTTATTCATTAAAAAGGCATTTGCTCACTTAGTCAACAAATATTTACTGAAAATCTGCTGTGGGCTAAGTGCTCTGTCATTCTGGGCCTATTGAGATTGAACAAGATAGAACAGGTTTAAAAAAAATCAAAATCATAGTGTTTACATACTGGTGTAGGAGACAAGAACAAATAAGAGAGTAAAACTGATGATGTAATTGTAGAGTTTCATATAGTGCTAGAAATGAAAGTCACTGAGCCCTGGGGACAAAGAATATCTTGGGCATCTGGGGACTAAATTTGAAGGGATGATCAGGGAAAATCTTTTTGTTAACTGATTTTACAACTAAATGGTAAATAAAAGGTAATGATTAAGAACTAAAGGACAAGCCATGGGACTACATGTAGAAGTGGAGAGAACTGCAACATACAGGCCCTGACACATGATAGGAGAAAGGAACTTAGGCAGGCGAATGTGACTTGGTGAGAGAGTGGCATGGCGTGAGGCTATAAAGGACACCAAGAGACACATCACACAGAGCTTATGGGCCATAATAAGGAATGTACATTGTTCTCAAGTGTAGATGGAAGCTTATGGGGGCAACATGATCTGATATATATGTTGGGGACATTATAATTGTTGCATGGGGAATTAATGGCAAGTGAGAAAAAAAGAAATCAGTTTGAAAGTGATTAAAAAAGTAGTCTAAGCAAGAGAGGGAATTGTCTAGAGATAAACTAGTGTCAGTCAAGAAAGTAAGTATAGATAGAAAATGTATTACAAATCTAGGTACTAAAAATCCTTATGATGTCATAATTATAGAAAATAAGAGGAAAATATGGAGATAAAATAAAGATTAATATTTTTTAAAGTCACTCATTTCCTGATATAGTAAGTAATTGGATAATAGCATTATTTACTACAATGAACAAGAGTGTATGTGTGTATGTGTATGTGTGTATGTGTGTGTAGGGATCAGGTTGCACTCTAATCAAGAGTTTTGGATAATTTAACTTCAAGCTTCCCTTAAAGTATCTACTCAAAGTACCAGAGTGACAATTAGTTGTATAAATTTGGATCCCTCAAGTGAAGTCTTAATCAAAGAAGTAAAATTATAAGGTATTAGCATGTGGACATTGCTTGAGGCTATGGGAATGAAATCATCTCCCAGGTGGAGAAAGGAAGCAAACATGATAGGAGGTTGAGACTGTTCTTGAGGAACCCTAGTATGTAGACTTTAAGAAGAAGAGATTGAGCCAGGAAATGAGCATCCTAGGAGGTTGGAGGTAAATCAAAAGAGCATAGTATCAGAGAGAGACTAATTTCAAGAAAGAGCAGAAGGTTAAACTGTGCTATAGATTCCTGAGAATCAAATAGCATGATGACCAAATATTGTACTTTAAATTTGGCAATTTGAAGTCATTAGAGGCTGTCACTTGAGTGAAATTATGGAGACCGAAGCTAGACTGAATTGTGTTGAAGAATAAAAGAGAAGTTGTTAAATGTATTAAAGAGTGAACAAGGATCTCCAGCATTGAAAAAAAAAAGATGATTAAGCAAATTTTAAGAGAAAAAAATTTTTTGAGGACAGTACACAAAACACTATTTGGGAGATGATATAGATGGAAAGAAATATTTGTAGAAGAAATATTTCATATCATACCAATTTTAGTCAGCTTTTTTTTTTTTTTTTGCTGCTGTGACCAAAAGAACTGACAAGAACAATTAGAGGTGGAAAGTTGATTTGGGGGCTCATGGTTTTGGAGGTGTCAGTTCATAGATGGCTGATTCTATTCTTTGGGGCCCTAGGGGAGGCAGAACATCATAGTGGAAGAGTATGGCAGAGGGAAGCAGCTCAGAACATGACACCAGGAAGCAAAGAATGAGAGTTCAGTTCAAGAAAGACAATATATACGCCCCAAAGGCACATGCCAGGGACCCACCTCCTACAACCACGCCCTGCCTGCCTATAGTCACTACCCTGTTAATCCCTATCAGGAGATTAATGTGCTGATTAGGTTAAAACTCTCATAACTCAATCATTTCATTTTTAAACTTTCTTGCATTGTCTCACACATGAGCTATGTGGTTTTTGGGGGCACACTATATCTAAATCAAAATAATAGCTTTTATGGTACACTGACATGTTGGTATGTTCATGGGACCATCAGGAAGAAGGTTGAGTGTTCAAGGTTGAGGATTATTTTTATTTTATTTTGAATAGAGCCTTTTAAATTCTTTAAGGTCATAGATCTGAGGGCATACAGATTTGTGGAAAGGAGAGGAAGTATAGCTTATTGACCTTGAAGCATGAGGATATAGTAAGTCCTCTGATTGGTATTATTTGCCTGCACGAAACATATGATAATGAATTTTAAGTGAATTATCTTAGTTTTAGTTTTTTAATTGTTCTGAAGAACAATTTAAGATATAAGAGGTAGACCCAGACAAGATGGCTATATGGTTTATGTTTTTTTAAGTAATTATGATACATGTACAAAAAAGATCAAGGTACTAGATTATTTTCAATGTTGTGATTATATTAACAGGTTGTGGAATTCTGTTATGGACAAAGAGAAGAGAGGAGGAAGCTAATGGCTAATGAAAAAAGTGGTGAGCACAGCTCAAGGTCATGGACCATCTGAAGAACTGTGGCAGTAGTGAATACCAGAAGGTGAGCACTACAGATAAAATTACTCAGTTAGATGATTGGATGAACAACTTGAGATCATAGAAATTATATATTTTCAGATAACATGTTTCTACGATAATGGGATTAAGTGTTTATGGAATAGCATCTTTTTTTTTTTTTTTTTGGTACCCAGGGATTGAACTCAGGGGCACTCCACCACTGAGCCACATCCCCAGCCCTATTTTTGTATTTTATTTAGAGACAGGGTTTGCTTTTGCTGAAGTTGGCTTTGAACTTGCAGTTCTCCTGTCTCAGCCACCCAAGCCTCTGGGAGTACAAGGGTGCGCCACCACGCCCACTGAATAGTAGCTAATTTAAGCTACTCCCCCCATTATCTATTCTCCCCTCGTTTCTTTTGCTAATAAAACCCCCTGTTTCTTCAGAACACATGGAAGCCCAGCTAGAAATCTATTATTTTCAGCCTTCCTTTTAGTTTCTTTTGTTTTTGAGAATAAATTTGTTCAAGGGATTATGAGTAGAATTTATGCCAAGTAAGGGAAGATCTAGAGGACAGAGAAAATCTTAGCTGGGCACGGTGGCTCACGCTTGTAATCCCAGAACTTAGGGAGGCTGAGACAGGAGAATCGAGAGTTCAAAGCCATCCTCAGCAATGGCGAGGCGCTAAGCAACTCAGTGAGACCCTGTCTCTACATAAAACACAAAATAGGGCTGGGGATGTGGCTCAGTGGTCTAGTGCCCCTGAGTTCAATCCCTGGTACCAAAAAAAGAAAAAGAAAAAAAAAATCTTGGATCCCATACAATATTGTGGGATTAACTATAGTGTCAGCTGTAGATTTTACCAGGCATGGGGAAATGTTTCAGTCTTCTTTGAGTGGCGGTATGGTATAGGGAGATGAGGTAGCTTACTCCCTTAGGCTTTCTATTTTACAATAAAAGTGGCATCTTGAGGCAGCATAGCTCTAGAGAGCTTCATTGTAGAGCCAGCTGAAGAATCCCTACCAAGTCCTATCCACTGCATGACCAATGCAATGACTACTTATTCCTCACTCTGGTGGTCCCGTCAATGTTATATGTCAAGAGAAGAGAAGTGATTATATATGTTTGCCTGTTTGTGCAGTGAAGCTGTGTACTAGGAACTTTTTCTGATTTCATGTTTGTATTCTCAATGTCTAACAAATGAAATGAGTTATCTAAATTATCTTTGATTGCCAAAAATAGTTTAAATTGTTCTAATTTTTGGAATAAATGTCAATGAGACAGTTTTTATCCTCATACTTTTTATAGTACAACTATAAAACCGTAAGGATAAGGGCAGCCAGGAAAATGGTACAGAGGACCAGCTCAGAAAAAGGCAGTAGTCCTACCTGAGGAAAGAGAGAAGCAGATATTAACAGCCATGAACCCTGAGCTCCAGATTCCCAGCATCCATTGACTGATGTTTGCACTTGCAGCTCTCAAGACACATCATATGCAACACGTCACTCCTAGTCTAGGCTCTCCTATTTTGGATGGTGTCTCTGTGTTCCAATTATCTGAAAAAAGAACTTGGCAATCACACTAGGTTCCTCTCACCCTTTCATCTGCAGTTCCTAATTGGTTACTAAGTTTGATGGTCTATACAGATATTTTATTAGTCTGTCTCCTCACTCTTCATTCACATCATTTGTTAGTTCATGTCCCCAATCTTTCTCATATGGATTATTCCATGTTTCAAGATTCCCTGTCTGTTGTTTCTCCTCCACAAACAATCCAAGTTAATTTCTCACACTATCCACAAGTATCATTTCAAAAATGTCAATATGATCATGTTGTTCCTTTTCCTTCTATTACAAGTGCTTAATCATGTTGCATTTAAGGTCAACAGTGATTTAATTCTAAAATTCAGCTTTATATACCTTTCCATACCTTTCCAATCTTTGCATTTAAAATTACTGAGCTTTCCCTAATTGATCATAATCATGTCCATGTGATTGTCTCTTTTGTACTACCTCTACCTAAAACTCCTTATGGTCCACAGCTGGCTTCCCCACTACTCTCATTCTTGGACTGCCTTACTCTTGTTTAGAATATCTTATGTACTGAAATATTTCTATGTGCAAAGACAATACAATTCCACCTCAAATTTCTGTTGATTTACAGGTGCCCAATTTATGGAGGACACAAGTCCATGAGAATAGCAGTTTACCTTCACTATATAAACATAACACTTCAGAGTACCTATGGGATCATAGTAGAGCTGAAGTGATGAGTGAGATGGATATACATAGATAACTTAGAAGAAATATGAAATAGGAACATTTTTTTCTTGGTGCCACTTTATCTTTGCATAACTGCTGCCCTCACTACTGTGGCTGGTGATCTAACTACATTGCCATATAGCCTCAGCTCTTGCATGCCTTTTGGCATGATGTACAGTCCCATGATTCTTAAATGATACAATCTTCCAGAGTCTTGTAAACTTTCAGAATTATCCTTGAATAAACTTTACCTTAATGCTTTAATTATTTATTCAGCTTAAATTTATATGCATTTTAAAAGTAGGCTTTTAACAGTGAAACTATCTTCATAAATAGTGGAAACTCAGGGAATGACACTAGATTGAGGGACATTTGGAAGTCTTCAAACGTAATCACTCAGATGATTTACGTTTCTGTCCTTTGAATGCTTATGGAAGATTTATAGTGCATGATTGATAATTAGATCAATTATCTACTTAGCTTTTAAAAAGAAAACAAGAAAAATGGATTCAAAATATTCAAACATAAAATAAGGAGAAAAGCATCAACAGGTAAAATAGGAAAATATGTACTTCTCATACTTTAAAAATGATCTATATTTTATTGTAATTGATATATTTAATTCTATTAATAATTATAAACTACAACAGATGAGACTTTGTGTAGGGTAATTAAATCTTAACCAGAACTTTATAATGCATTTTTCTTTAATGAGACTGAGTTTCTTGTTAGGAGTGTTTCTAGATATGGTTTTTTTTTTTCCCATTAAGTTCAACACAGTTACAATTAATTTAGAACCTCAAGTCACAATGTTCTATACTGCTAGAAAGGAAAGAATATTAAATCATAACTTTTAATGAAAATTCCAAAAACTTCTGTTTATCTTCTACTAAGTCTTATCATGAAATTTCTTAACACCAAGAGGTAAATAATTGTGGAAAATATTTTTGAATCTGTATCCTGGATGGTTACAGTATCCACTCTAATATTGATCAGAGGTAAAATTAAATAATGTCTTTATACTAAATAAAGCAAGATGATCTATAAATAATAATACATGAAGAGATTTTTCTCTATGTACACAATGGGGTAGGAGGGAAGAATTAAGATTTTCAGGGAATGGGATCCACTCTTGGACATACTCTGCATACCAGACATTATTTTACATCTAATTCTTTATCCATACTTCATCTTTAACAACATGAAATCTTTCTACACCTTTTGGGTACAGACTAGAATGGCAGAAGAGCCCTTCTGATACTATTAAAAACAGATTAGTAAAACAAGTTGGTGCTTGTTATGTTGAAAAATAACTTAGAGAGTATGATGACTATACATTTTATTTGTTTTCAAGTATCTTTCCAACTAACACACCCTTTTCTAAACTATGTCACAATACAATCAGCACTGCATACCTACAGCAGCACAAGTATGTGTCTCTTTAATGATCCTTGTCTCATTCTTAAAGAATCAATACCATTCCTTTTCTTACTAAAGATCCTAAACTTTATCACGGATAGACCAGTTTTGTCATATTAATTTGTCTCCTTAAAAGTTAAAAATGACAACGTGTGCGTACTCTTCTACCTGATTATCTCATGTTCCTGTTGTATAAAGCTGTTACATTGAAAGCAAAGTAAAATATAAGCATAAAGGACCATACTGATATAAGTGGTCCACTTTTTTGCATATATTTATTAAACACTGAAGATTAAAATTGAAGCAGAATTATAATGTATCTCACACATTGCATATTTAGAAACAAGGTATATAAAATTTATGGATATTGATTATATCGTCAAAATAGTCAAATAATGATTTGAAACAACTGTTTTGCCTCCTGGATCTTTCTTTAATTGCCTTCAGATCAGCCAAAGGACTCCTTGGATAAAGAGGGAAAGATCATAAAACAGTAATTCACAAAATAAGCAATTAGTAACAAATAGAGAATAATTTGCAGACCAAATGTTTCCACAAAAATATGCTAATTAAAACAATGCTAATTAAACAACCATGAGGCACCAATGTATTTTATTAATTATATTGTCAAAGCAAATGAAATTCCATATTGCTGGTGAGAGTATAATTGGATGGCCTTTATACAAAGCAATTTGCTAAATTTGAAACAAGAGAAATAGTAGTATTTGTATTCTTCAGGAAATGACTTAAAAATGTTAATGTATCCTAAAGAAATATGGAAAATTATATTGATTTAATAGTTATTAAAATATTAATTCTTATATGAGGAAAATGGAAATTAGCTTTATTGTCCAAGATTAGAGGTGGTTAAACAAATTTAAGGAGATCTGATACATGACAAAATATTCAACTGCCAATAAATATCACACTTATACTTTCAAATCTTATAATGTGAAAATTCACCTTAAGTGTTACATGATAGAGTAGTATTTCAAAAAATTCACATGCTAAATTTTGAGCTTCACACTCGTGCTGAGGACTAGCCAGATGGAAGCAGACTAATATGGTGGAAATATATTAATGGATTTCAATTTATTTTTCTTCTCAAATTTATGGCAGGTGGTTATGTACAAAAATAACAATATTAAACAAAAAAGTAAGTGGAAAGCAGATTTAAGCAATAATTGACTAAGTCAGAATTGAGCAGTTACCTAGTAATAAATGAATAATGACCAAATGATTGAGGAAAACTTTTTGATGTTAATTTGATAGTATTTACTCTTCAGTTAGTTGGTTTAACACATTGTATATCCTTTGGCCACATACTACAAACAACTTATTTTAAAATGCATTCGTTTTTCTTTAGGTTGCATGAAAATAAAGGAACCAAGTAAACTTCATATCAACTTTTAGATGATATTCTTTTCTTTTTCATTTTTTTAACTCTACTCAAACTCTCAATTTCCCTGTTTCTTTACCTTCACTCTTTCCTTCCCTATAGCCCATGCTACGCTTTTGAATGCCCATAAACGTCATCCTACAAAGCTGAAATAAATTGGTATTATATTTCTTTGGGTAAAAATGTCATCAAAATTCCCAATAAATTATTTATTGTAAGTAATATTCCTACCAAAAATGCTTACTTGTTTAATGTCTGCTAGGAAATCTCTGTTGTTAGTGTTTTCATTTTAATTTTGCATATACCTATTAGGTTAAGGGTTTCATTTTTATTCTAAATTAAGAAATAGGATCTAGCAAGAGGGACATTTCATATCTTGGTCTAGTTCCCTAAGCAGCCTCTCAGGATCATGAGGCAAAATATCAAAGGATGGACTTTGGTTCCAAATTATCTTTGAAAAACATGCATGCAGTTGCCATTTTCTTCAAAGACCTATAGAATGTGGGAGCTGGAGATCATTTAGACCTAATTTTTCATTTCTCAGATAAGGAAATTAAAACTTGGAAAGTTTGAAGCCTGCTAATTTTTATTGTAAGCTATAAAATTTTAATTGAAGATGGACAAAATTTTATAAATGAGTACATCAATGTTGTTTTTTAATATTTTTACAAAAAGTACATATCTATAGAAATGTAAAATTATCTTGAGAGGTAACTATTTTTGTATAAAAATGAAAATGTAGTATTAGGGCAAATTATCTATTTTCTGAGTTCTTTTTCTTTGGGAGAGTACTAGGGATTGAACTCGGGGACACTTGACCACTGAGCCACATCCCCAGCCCTGTTTTGTATTTTATTTAGAGACAGGGCCTCACTGAGTTGCTTAGCAACTCACTTTTGCTGAGGCTGGCTTTGAACTCTTGATCCTCCTGCCTCAGCTTCCTGAGACGCTGAGATTACAGGCATGTGTCACCGTGCCCAGCTATTTTCTGAGTTCTTGAAATAAATGGCTTAACGGATTATTGCGATTAAGAATGTGTTAAGTATTCAAACTGGAGCCAGTAAACATGTGAATCAAATAACAAGATTCCCAGTATTTTGATTCCAGACACATGAGAAACTTAATTTTTCTTCCAATATAGCATGACAAACAGAATCACCAGATGAGACAAGCATTCAGTTATAAGTGACTGAAATGTAACTGAAATTGCTTAGGGAAAAGGAGAGTGAATGGAACGAAACCTCTAGGCAGGTGGAATTGCTATAAAACTGGAAGAGAAAAGTCACTCAAAAGAAATAATTAGGACTTGATCTATACTCCTAGACTTTTTATCTAAATTGTTCTCTTCTCAGGAAGCTCTCCTCTGTGCTAGAAAAAATATCCTCTGGAAACTGCAGTTATATCTCACCAATGAGCATCTCTTCTCTGAGAGTTTCAGAAAAAGTTCCAGGGTTAAAGATGCCTTCATATCTTAGATCATGTGTGTAATTATGAAGCCTTTGGCTTCATCTCATGCAAAGAACTATTTAATGGATTTTGTCCTCTGAAGCACAATTGAAAGGTTTTTACCAAAAGCAGGATGAAGGATATAAAAATGTAGACAAAAGTGACTAATGTCTGCTATGACATGACAATCTAATTTTTCATTATAATTAATAAAACACTATTCTACACTAATCATGTAATGATTATGGCAATCATTAATAATCATCTGTCTCTATGAGCATGATTAGTATATTATGTGTCTGAAAGATGAAAGTACATTTAGGATACCACCAATAACAAGTTGGGTACTGCCTTGCATATCTTCTAAGCCCTATCTTCTATTTTCTCAGCCCCTGTCTTAGTCAAATCATTGCTCTTTCAATTCCCCTTATCTAGATCTTTTGCTTTCTTTTCTTGTGCTTTTCTAATATTAGAATTGTGAAATCCCTCTGATCATTTCACATGCATGAAACTGGAAACAGTCCTTGATCAATGGAGCAGGAAAGCCTGTTGATAAATATCCTCCTCTTTTGTCCTTCAAGAAGACAATTAGGACCCCTGTGGGACACAGCCTCAAGTGACCAGTCATGGTGACAAGCTTGTTAGCACATCATTTTTTTGATTGCTGTTTTCTTTTTTCTGTTTCATTTTTTTCTAATTCCCTACTCTTGTTCTGTGGGACCATTCCCCAAAATAAACTACTCTCAAAAGGCTCTTGTCTCAACTTGTGCTCCCTGGGGGAGATCTAGACCAAGACAGTCATTGTGTTTACTGTGTTAAATTGTGTAAGAAGTTTTCACAGAAACTAAATGTAGTGTATATTTATTTAGCACATACATAATGAAGAACTCTTACCAGGTAGTTTTCATGTTGTATAATCATAGTTAAACTTAAAAGCAAAATGGATTCCATTATTTCCATGGTAAACATGAGGCACCAAGGCTTAAGAAGTACTGTCTGTATTCACTACTGAGTGCTTTAACCAAAACTTTGAATTTTATTTGTTTCACATTCATGGTAGGATTTGTTTCATATTCATTGCAGTCTGAAGTTGGGAATAGGAATACCAAGGGTATTATTATCATTATTACTATTATATTATATTATATTGAATAGTCAGTTTCTGAGTCTTATATTCTCTTCCCTCTGCTGCATTGCAGAGGGTAAAGACTCCATCATCCTAGTGTTACTAAGAGGGAAAGAAACAGATCAGAATCCCTAGTTAACCTGCTAAAAGACATGAGAGACAATAAATCTTTATTATTTAAAACTGCTAAGATTTTTCAGTTGTTTGTTAGTTCATTTTAACTTATATTCTCCTAACTGGGTTATGAGTTTGAACTCAGTCTGAATCAAGAACTTAGGCTTTTTATAATGTAATTTTCATAGATTTTGAAATGGACACTGCAACGTAAATCAACTTACGTAGTTGTAAAAGAGAGCTGAAAACTGTCCAAAAAGAAGAAATAGTACAGCATCAGACCAGAATCAAGAATGTGGTTAGCATGATTAGAGTTCAGAAGGTTGATTATATAGGTGAAACCAAGGGTTTGTTTAGGGAGTAACTAAGCTATGCCTGGTGAGATAAGACTGGAGCCAAATTTAGGGAGGACATTGGATGTCTGTCTAAAGATATTTTAAATTTAGGAGTGAACATGAAGCTGTTAAAGTTTTTTTTTTTTTTTTTTTTGGTGCCAGAAACAAATGGAGGTGTTTTGAAATTATTGAATCTATGTGAGAAAAAAATTCAAGGACACATGAGGAAGACTCAGCTGGTTCTACTGTATAAAATAGATTGGACCAAGGAACAGAACTGTTTAGAAGGAGAAAAGACAGGAACACAGAAGGAAGATAATATAATACTAGGATATCTTGTAAAATTTTCAGCTGGAGTTCAACACAAAAGACAAGACTAAAAATACAGAATTTTTTTTTTCATGCATTATCTGGCCCCATGCCTAGCTTTTGTGAATGTAAATATTTGAATGAGTAGTGTAAGGATAAATGAAAAAGTACATCGTTTTCATTCCATAAACTCTAAAGGTATAAAAAGTAAGATATATGCTGTTAATAATTAAACTGAAATGGTTAAGTTTGCATGACTCCCTAATGTGTGTGTCCTTCCTCATTTCATGTTAACACATACAATAGTTCTAAATCATTGAAAAATGAAAGAGAAACATCTCTTCTTTTTTCTTCTAGTATTATGCCAATTACAATATCATCTAAAACTTTCAGAATTCTTTGTATGAAAAATAAATCTTAAGCAAATGTCATAGTCCATTTCTTATTAATTTCTAAAAGGTCATTTTTGTCTCTAAATATTATGTCATAAAAATTTCTGCTTATGCCTAAGTCCTTTTGCAGTTCAAGTTGGTCTTAAAGTGTTGAAAATGATGCAAGTAAAGAGGCAAAAGTTATCAAAGAGTGTCAGTACTAGTTACTGGCAGAAATGGGATGGGATTAAAGCAACAAGATCCTTGTCAGCAGCCATCAACTGCAGCTCAACGTACACTTCTTTGTCTGCCCATTGTTCCACGAATGGCCAGCAACCTCACCTGCCATTAATCAATGTGTCATGCATGTCTTGAGACAGCCCTCGTAGATCTCCCCTGGCTCCTTTCACATTTGTCCTCAGGGAAAAAGAAATACTAATTATGCTCTGCTCCTGTCCAAGCAGGTACCCATTAACCTATGCTGGAAAATAGCAATTTGCAAACAGATGCAACCAGAGTTTAGATACACAACTTTAAAAAATATTTCTGGAATCCTTAGTAAAAGCACTATCTTCTGGATCTCCCTTACTTTAAACAGGCATTTTTGAGAAACTATTAGAAAAAAGGCAAGGAAATTGAAAAAGATTAACTTTAGAACAATGGATAATTTAGTTCTGTAAAATTATCCACTTGTATCTCAAAGGTAAGACATAGAATACTATCTTTGATCTTTCATATCCCAAATCATTGGGAAATTTGGTCAGTAGTTTCTCCTCTTGCAAGAAATGGGATAATTTCTACTGAGATGATATAAAGTTGTACTCTTAATTCCAAGAGTTCTCTTGGATTCTCTGCAATGAAGAAATATATTTTCAGGGCTAAGAGAGTACCAAGATCCAGGGGGAAACTCCAGCATGTTCATAATGAAATTAAAATAGAATAGGATTCACTGAATATCTTTTTATATCTTTTAATCTATCAACTAGTACCTGTAGTCCAAATTTAATATAATTATGTCAAAGTAACATAGTGAAGTGGAAGACACAGGAGAGTGGAGGCTTGAGACTGGATTCCATATTTCTCTCTGCCACAAGTTACCTAAGGCAAACCTTTAAAATTAATTCTTTTTAGCAGTGAATTTCTTCACTGGAAAATGTAGTGATTTATATTAAGTGATCCCAAACATTCCTTTTTATTAAAAGGGTCAAAGATTATTTTAGATTACTAAATTTTGTCAAGATATAAAACTTGGGATAATTTTTTTAATTTGCAAATTCTTTTCTTTAAAGATGGACACAATACCTTTATTTATTTAATTTTATATGGTGCTAAGGATTAAACTCAGTGCCTCACATGTGCTAGGCAAGCAATCTACTACTGAGCTACAACCCTAGCCCCTAATTTGCAATTTTTTAAATAAACAATGTAAAATAGAAAAATGAAACTGATCACTTGTAAAATATAAAATGGAAATATTTTCTTAAATGTTTATAAGAAGAAAAAAAGATGATAGTTCTTGCTGAGTATTTCAAAATTAAGGTGATACTTACTTGCAACTAAAAATTCATACACAATCAAATATGAAAGAAATACTCTTCCTGTAGGACAAAAACGAAAGATGCTTTTCAGGCCTATCTTTATGTACAATTGTTTGATGGGTTTCTAACTAAGCAAAACTACAGGAGAAAAAAGAGTCAAAGAAATGAATTCACTATTCACTCTGTCCATCTACTGTTTCCATTTATGTAGATAAATCTGCTGTGAAATGTAAAACAGAATATATTTCCAAGTTTAATGTAGAATTTTAGATAGCAATACAAAATTTGATAGCAATGAAAAGTTAATGTAAACATTTTCATGGGAGCCTGATTTGCTATGATAGTCATGGTACCATTCAGTGAGGTTTGCCATATTAAAATTCTGCATTTGCCAGTTGAATTTTGACAAGAGCCTAAAAATATCATGATTCTATTATGACTAACATTCTCATCACTTCTGGGTATTTTAACCTTATATTTGACTATTTCTAATGACATAAGTGGTTACAAAAACCAGAAACATATGAGAACAGTGAGCTCCAAAAGAAAGTACAAATCTTAACACAGACTTATTTACTTCTATTGGAACCAAGTTGTAAGCAAGCTCTAACTTGGTGGTCTCCAAAGGAGAGTTTTGGAGCCCAGCATTTGTTTGGTGGAACTCATATAGAATGTCAGCCCAAACTGCCAAAATAAAATCTTAAAAATCTCTAAATGAGTTAGAATTATAGAAGGACAATTTGAAAATTAGGGTCTGATGTGACTGTGTATTATTTTTTGGTTACTATAATGAAGTCCCTGAAGTTGGATAATTTTATAAAGAAAAGAGATTTATCTAACCTGTTCTGGAAGTTCAAGAACCTGCATGTGGTGATGACCTTTTTGCTATTAGTAAGATGGGACTCAGTTATAATGCTGGTAGAATCATGAGGTGGCACAGGACATCACATGAAAAGAGACAGGAAGTGTGTGTGTGTGTGTGTGTGCGTGTGTGTGTGTGTATGTGTGCATGTGTGTGCATATGTGTGCTGTGTGTTTTCTGTTTTTTCTCTCATCACAAAACCACCAATATTCAATCATCAGGGCTCCACCCTGATGACCTTATCTAATCCTAATCACTTTCCAAAGTCTGTACTGCTAAATATCACAGTCAAATTAAGTTTCTAGCCTCTTAATACCTCACAAGTAGGGATTAAATTTCAACGTAAGAACCCTTAGGGGGATGCACTAAAATTGTATCCAAACCATAGCAGACTGATTACATATTCGTCTCTGTTCCCTAGCTGTGAAGACTTATAGAAAAATTACTCCCCAGTGGGTTCAAGCCCACAGCTTAATCAACTTATAATAAAATATTTGATCTTAACAGATGAATTATAGTTTAAGCATTCCAAAATCATACATCTAGGAAAAGAATCTAAGTTTAGTGGGTCACCCTAATAAAATGACATGTATTAACTAATTATGTAGGAATTGTAGGCATTTTGACATTGTAGAAGTATTAATAAGATGGGACTCAGTTATAACAGTTATTGTTGAGTTGTAAATTAGTC
>CM053407.1:49500319-49573611 GCA_028644305.1 Xerus rutilus | reverse complement strand
AAAATAAAAAAATAAAAACTAATGATAGCTATGGTGAAATTTTACAGGAAATGGTTGTTCAAATTATAGAGCAAAAGTAATAGTATGACCAGTCAGGTAATTTTACCAAGACTCTCAATGATACCTGATTTTCTATCCTAGTCAGATTTTATTAACTTGATTGAGCAATGAATATAAATATGCCACTATTTTCTAAATGATTTTGACTTTCATGGTATAATTACTTCATAGATAAAATTCCTATCACAGCTAGGGTATATGTTTGCAAAGGCAAGTAAAATGAAATAAAGTATAATAGTCCAATGAATGTTTTCTTCATGAATTTATTATTCATTCCAGAAATACTCATTGGGTAGCTCCTATGTGTCAAGATACTGTACTCTTTGTTCAATACGGTGATAAACAAAAAGAATAGCTTATGTATTTGCCACTTTGGAATTTACAATGTATAATTGGTTCTTGTAGAAAAAGTTTGTAAAAAGATCTTAAACTTTCTACATTTATAGGGATAGTCTCTCATAAAGACATTGATTATAAAATGGAGCATAGTTAGCTATCAGGCAATAGTGTGTCCTATAAAAATGCCAAATTATGTTCCTAAAATAGCAACAGGATTAGATTATCCCTCAAATCTATGTATAATGACATTTGGTAATTTTTAATTTCCAGTACTGTATCAAATTGAAAGAAATACAAAACTGGGTTTGGATGAATGAATACTGCAGGAAGAATAGAGGATTATTGATCCGAGTGGCACACAATCATTTTTAGCCTACATTTTTTTTCTGAATGAAAATTAAAATGAGCAGAAGGAAAGGGGGTAGACTATGAAATAAAACAATAAAAAAAGAATAGAAAATAGAAAGAATGTTTACCTCTGTTCTGCAACAAAAACACTTTGTTCTAAATTAATTAATTAAAACTCACTCAATATGTATATGCACATATGTTGACACATATAAGTGTATATGTGAATAAATACACTTTGCATGTGTGTTTATATAATAAAAGAATTCCAATAAGAAATATATGATTTTAGTTCCTGAAATTAATATGTCTACTTTGAAAACACTGAAAAAATTACATTACTGTTACTTCTCTAGATAAAGAAACAGATGGTTTATAGATAAGATTCTATTAGGTTTACCTTTTTGTCTAGATGTCTATAGGTACACAAATAAGATGCAAGTGTTAAAGTTCTTGCACCAAACAAAACTATAAGTCAAGTTGAAAGACTTTCCTGCAGGAAGACGCAAGTATGGTTCATTTTTCTGAAATCTGTACTAACTGTATATTTTACTTAAACAAGAATTCTTTGTTTATTGATAAGTCTCTTTCCAAAAATATATTTTTTCTTTCTATGTCAATTTTAATGCTTTGCTATGGTCAAAGGTCATTCAGGCACGTGCTGGACCATGAAAAATACTGAATAACATGTTTTTGTTTCTTTTTTTTTACATTGAAGATTCCTGTGTTGTTACAAAGAAAATTAATCCCTTTTAAAGGTCAATTCCATACCTCATCTCCTGTCACCCCAGGTATACTAAAAACTGAGTGGAAATAGTTTTTAAAGAACTGAAGGCTTTTTTTTAAAGTAGAAATTTGCTCTTTGATGAGTGAAAAAAAATATTCCCCAAAAGTCAAATATTTTTATAATGGAGGAATGAAAAAGTGATTATTTTACTGAAGGAATGTTTTATTTGATGGTCAGGAAGACACCTTTGATATTTACTTTATTCTGGTAGCCAAATCCACTGAAGTCAAAGTTCTTATTTAAAAGTTCATTCCCTTATTGAGACCAAACATAAATAAGAAGTATCAGAAATTCCATGTTCTGTTCATGTAATACTCTCTTTTGTCACTATTTCCACGAATGGGAAATGAAGTAAATACTTAATGGTAGATCATTTTATAGCCTCAAATGATAGGTACTGAAACCAGAAGAACTGATTATAGAGCCAGGCTTTTAAACGTCAGTGCATTATTTCTATTAGTAGTTACACTGTGCTGATTTATTTAAGATTAGTGAATAATTTGACTCACCAAACAAACACATTCTGCACAGGAAATGATCATTGGCAATATCCACTCCTTGCTGGCTCTGCCAGTCTCCTCTTTTAAATTCAGCAAGATTCATGTAAAAGAACTTCATAAAAAAGACTCACCACATATTTCATGTGCAAAACCCTATATGTTCTGAGGAAGAGTTTAAATAGAAGTATAAATCCATGTGGGACATTTATAAAGAAATGAAATTTTAAATCCATAATTTTAAAGAAAATATCCTTGAAGAGTTGAAGCACTCCACCTCAGCTCACTAGCACCCTTTAAAAGTAACGTTTTAAAACAATATTCTCTCCTGTCTCTTGTCCAGAGTGTCATGGATAACATAAAATCTGACATTCTGTCTTGCTGTTTACTCCAAATTTGAGTCACAGAATTGAAAGAAAAATAACTTTTATTAGGGTGAGAAAATATTCAAATTTGTCAATCGTATCCAAAGATCCTGATTCATCCAAACACACTCAAATTACATCAATTAAGAGTAGGAAAAAGAACATAAAAACCAAAACTGGCATATTGCAAGGTTAAACAACTTGAACAGGCCATGGTGCTGGGAGTATGGTTTAAATTACTCTGCATTCACTTATAAACTCACTGGTGTCTGAAGCTTATTTGTGAACTCAATAAAATATAAAAATTGATATATACACCCAATTTTGACTAAAAATTATAATGTATATAATGTTAGATGATAGTATCTATTCTGTGTATACTATGGACTATATGACGTGCTATTAGTATGTATTCATAACATGTATCGTATAATGGTATTATTAAATATCTAATCATTTTATGTGTATGTATGTAAACAGTTTTAGGTAAAGTTAAAATGTTTGTTTTCCTTATACTAATAATAACATGTCTTAAGTACAAGCCAAAAAAGACATTTAAATGATTGTTTTATGGCTATAGAGATTTTATGAACATCTTTTGTGGATAAGATAGACATACCACTTTGGGGAAAGAATAAATTTATCATTTTAAAATTTCTATACTAATGTATTTTTGCATAGAGAAGTCTAACATATTTTAAAAGTTTAAATCAATATTTTATATATCAAAAATTTATAACCAAACATGGTATAAGCTATTGAATAAATGCAGAAAATTTCCTTAAAAATATGGCAATAGGACTAATCTGAATGTTGTTTGAAAGACAAAATTGAAGGCTTACTTGTTTTATTTAAATTTTATCTTTTTCTACAACTCTATATTTTCTAGATTTTATAATGTAAAATATTCAAGAAAATTGCTATACTCATCCAAAAGAAATTAAGATGAATATTAAGTACAATTTTTAAAAATAAGAAAATTTAATGTAAACTTTTTGACATATAAATTACATTTGAAGGAAGTACTTATTGTATCTTAAAATAAAAATTTGATTGTGGGTGGCATACTTGTATTTCTTGATCTTGGTGCTATATATCAGCCTTATAGTAATTCTTATGAACATGCACACAGAAACAAAGCTCTATGTTGTGTGTGCATGTAAACTTATCATTCTGTGTTTTAATTTATTACAATTTTTTTTAATACTTCAATACTGAAGTTAAGGAGTCAGAAGAAACATTACAATTTGATTTTATAAAGCAATCAGAAGGGTAAATATCATAATTCTTTAAATTTCTTTTTGAACAAAATGATTTTTAACTACTTTTGAATATTAGTTATTCATGTTCATTAAACAGTAGTGACACTAATGAGATGACAGTTAAATCTGGAGTTATTTCAGCAATTAAATTATTTCTAATGGTAAGTATAATGTAGATAAAACAAAATTTGAAGTATGTCTAATACTACATATATATCTTTCAGTGAACATTTAAGAATATTAATTTCCATAGTAAAATGAGTTTCAACTCTAGCTGCATATTCAAATAATTTGGGGAGCTTTTAAAAAATACTCTTACTTGGAAATCATTCTGAGAAATTGACTAATTGATATGAAGGGGGAGTTTGGTTATCTGTCCAAATAACTTAAATGTGTAACCATGGAATTATAAGCTCCCTGTCCTCATGAATGTTAGAAAACTACTTTTTCTGTAAGCATATTAAAACATCTTCCAGATTATAATCAGTCAATAACATAGCATATTATATAGTAATTTATTTTTCTTTACTCTATGATTTCACATCTCCTTTTAAAAAATATAGAATGGAAGATAAGTAAATAAAATAAGCTTAGAAATTCCCATAGTTTTAGCAAAAGAAAGAGATGTGACAAAATTCCTGAAGAAAGCTACTTAAAAAAATGTTTATGTATTTTTAAAAATCTTGCGACTAAAAGTTATTGGATAAAGATTAATTTGTTTAATAGATGATAAAGTTTTCCAAATAATGTTGATCTTTTCTTGTCACAATCTTGTTCATAAAACCTTTCGTATAAGACACTAATATAGACAGATTTAAAATATATTAGTAGATCCTTGAATATATTCTAATAAAGAGGAACTGAAATCTGAAAATTTTCTACAAAAGCATACTCTCTTAAAAGTATATGTAAAATATTTTAGGAGATATTATAACTCTTATCTTCACAAAAATAATGAAAGCCATCATTCATGGAACAATATATACGTGATATGGGAATTGTTTTCCTTTTTGTCAAGGAAATCTTTTTCCTCTCAATCTCCACTATCTTTCTAATAAAGTCAGACAAACAAATAAATTCCATTAGATGTGGAAACTGCTGTAGTTGATAAATTTCAGGCAGAAGGAGAGCCTAATCTTCTTTGTTAACTGGACATTCTTGGTTGCTTGGCTGCTCTTATCTTCAGGGCCCTCCATCAGAGGGTATAAATGCATGAATGACTAGTCAATTAGTCTTTCCTCTCAAGAGGATGGCTTTAGCCAAGCACACAATAAAAAGGCCTCTATTAACTTAATTCTATCTGCAATTTGTGTACATGACCCAAATCACCTCAAAGTAAATGATGATTAGTTGTCCCAACTGATGAGAGAACTAGGAGTGGAACGGCACTTGAGGCCCACCGGGAGATAGTGGAACTGTGAAGGAGTTGTGTGCAGCAGCTGCCCACACCATGCCCTGCTCCATCAATTGCATCTCCATGGGGCAGTGGAAAGAAGGCTGGAAGATCACCATGGGCTGTTTATACAACTGGAACCTTTCCATCTCAACTCAAGTGAAGCAAACAGCAGTGAAAGGGTTCTCTATTCCAATCATCCAATAAAAACAATATGAAGTGGACATCTTGAAAAGTAAATCACCAGGAACATTCAGACTTCTGGGACAAGAATTTTTTTTTTTTTTAATTAGTTCAGCTAAGCAGTTTTTCTAGGTTTATCTCCAGTATTTGCTGTGGGACCCATTGCTTTTTTTAAGAGGAAGGCAGTGGATGGGATACTCGTGTGCTATCCATAAGTAAGAAAAAAGTTATACACAAGTAAATTTATTTATAACAAATAAAATATTTTTCTCATTACATGCTTCATTGAGCAAGTTCTTCTTCATTCTTCTCACAGACTTTTATAACCTTGAGTGTCTTAAGTTTCCAAACAAAAATTCTTTAATCTGCATTTCTTAAAAAGACAACATTAAATCTGACATAGATATCCTTTCTTAAAGAAAAAAAAAAAGCTTAAATGAGGATCTTGGATTTTTTTCCAGTTCTACCCCTTAGCTTATTTTCCATAATATTTTTTTATTTGGATGTTTATAATTCTTATTATAAGCATTTTCTTTAATATTAATATTATTTTTAAATCTGGGTTAGAAATAATTAGTTCAATGTTATCTATGTGGTAGAACTGTATCCTCACAAACAGAAAAATCAAAAACAAATAAGTATTATATTAAGCAATTATGTATATTGCACTGCTTCAACAATGGAAATGATGGTTAAATTTTACTTTCTATGTCAAGTATTGTGCTGCAGGTTTAATGTGCATCATCACATTATGAGACAGATATACAAATGTTTATATTAAAGATAAACTATTTTTCCCCAGTTTTGCAGGTGAAAAAGTAATGATGTAGAAAGTAGACAATAGCAATAACTCTGCCCAGGGTTATTCTACCACCACTGAGCCTTGGACCAGCAATTTGAAGCTCACATTTTACGTTTTAGTATTCACTCTCTTAACTATGATTTTATATGGATTTTCGTTCTTCTTTCTAATTTCTAGAATAAATGAGATTACACTGTAAAAGGAAAAGTCTAGAAAAACGCACACCATCAAAATGACAGGCTACTGCAGGAGATAAGGAAATTTTACAAAGCCAAATGCCTGAGAAATTCAAAATGATAATATAATATCTTCCCATGATGAGAAAGGGGACTCTTTCCCAAATAAGGAATTTTAAAAGGATTTCTTTAGTTTAAAGGCATATAAACACAGTTATGTAAGTGTATCAGCAATTAATGCTATTAATGTCTTATTTTTAAATCATATTGAGATCTTTTGGTCAAGTTTGTAGGTTTTGGAGTCAGACTACCTAGGTTCAAAAATCCCTCTCTTCTACCTACTAGTTTTTTCATCTTGAGTAAGTTAATTAACTTCTTTAGGCCTCGATTTCTTCAATAGTAAAATGAAGGAAATAATTATTAACTGTTTCCTGGATTGTGGTGAGAATTAAATGTTTACAATCCTATAAATCACCCAGAAACATTTCTAGCATACTATACTAAGCACTAAATAAGTATTACTCTTTTCTTACTTAGTTTTGAGGAATTTTTTTTTCTAGCATACACACCATACAGTGCAGGTAGAGCAGTAAGGTGATCTGAATGCACGCAGCATGGCTAATATAGTATTGTTGTCCCATTTTAATGTTGGAGAGTTTCTTGCTGTGTGAAATGCTCTGATTCCAGTATCAATGAGGCAAAGATAACCTTGCTGTACAGCTCACTAGAATAGAATTCGCCTATAATTGTGATGTAAGCTCATGACTCAAATAAAGGAGCAAACTAGTGATACCAATAGTTAAAAAGAACTGCATTGAACAAGCTTGTACTACCATTATGTAAGTTTAATTTTTGAGATGAAACTGATTCATTGTTACCAGTGACATATCCTTTTCCCTCCCTTGGGCTAATTAATATGCATATATAATGCATTGATTCTTAAAATATTATAATTCTACTTTTATTGCTGCTTTGAAAGAAGACAATTGTATAAACACTTGGCAGATTATACATATCGAGAATGAAGAGAGCACAGTTGGAAACAATGAAACGCTGACATACTGGTGTGATTAGCAGGAAAATAGCAACAAAATGCTCACATCAGTGTTCCTCCCTCAGTGACTCAAAACAAACAGATCATGTTGACCATCAGATTAACAGACTTTTCCACAGCAGACCCAGCAAATAGAGATGACTGAGTATTCAAAGACAGACTGTAGATTGCTGTATTTGACATTCAGTTATTTCATTCTCTATTCTTGTTAAACTGTTGTATCAGAATTTTTTCTTCTTATCTAGAAAGGTAGGAAATTAACTTTGAGATACATATCAGCTGTTTAAAAATGTGCAAAGGTGATCTGGACTACACCTCCCATCTCAATGAAAAGCATGTATCTTGAACATGGAAAAAGGAGACTTTCATTTGTAGTATGAAACTCTTCACTGATTTCTTTCCCTTTTATTCTTCATATACATGTACAAGATAATATCAATATTCTTTTTAATGATAGACATAGGACTTAAGATGTTTAAACAGCTTATTCTGCAAAGATTTTTTTATTTTTATATGATTCCTCAAACAGCCTCCTATGAAACAATATAAGGAAGGGATATTAGGAAATCTTAACATAACACAGATTGCTGCCAAATTTTCAGCTGTTGCTGATGAATGGTGAGACTGAGATACATTTTTACCTCCCTGGGCTAACCATTTTAGATGGCACATCTATATACAGTTGTCCAGTTAATATTAGTATAAGACTTCACTGTTGTCGTAAATAATACAACTTACTACTTACTGTAAGAGTGCAATGATGACTTTTCCTCTAGAGTGTAATGTGAGGACTACAACCAAGACAGTTACCCCGGATGATCAGTCATGGGGCCCAAGATAGTCCTTAATGACTGTTGAAAGCATTGCTAATTCTTCATGCCTTAAGTATGTAATCACATCTTAGAGACTTGGGTTACATACTGATAACAATTGCCTCTTTTCTAGAAGGCAAACTGAACTATCCATAAAAGAGGAGAATTAAAAGTTCTGTCCATAAATTTCAAATGGATACACATGACAATTGTATTGAATAGTGTCATCTGCTGCCATTGTCAGTGTTATTCTGATCTAAAGACAACTGCTAGCCCTGCACCCCAGAGGCCTTTTAACTTTTAAATGTATGATTTCACACTTGAGGCAAGTCGGCTGTCATTTAAAAAGACAAATGCAGATTCCAGAAAATTAATTTCCCTTTAAATACAACAGAAGAGACATCCTTAGTCTCTTGATCTTGTAGTCTTTTATCAAGGAGCTTGCAAAATTAGCAGAAAATGACAAAACGTGACACTTTACATTAAAAATTGTAATTCTAAATATTTTTTGAAATAAGTTAAATGATGAACATATGGTTTTATAAATTATATTTTCTAATGCTTATTTGCAAATACAACTGTGGTAATTTCATTCATGTATATTTCTCTTTAAACAAAATTGAGATCTTAGCCCTCAGTATCAAATTAAAGTGGAAACATAAGCCTATTATTAGTATAATTAATTCAGCAAATAGGTAATTGTGATCTGATTCTGGGTGATTTCTATAATTGTCTCAGTTTAGTTTTTAAATTCAGAATTTATATTACCAGTTACCATTAAGATCCATTTTTTTGGTAATATAACTCATAATAAAGACAAATTACTATATTTTCCAGGAAAGTGATTAATATTTTGTAAAATGATTTAAAACTTGCTTAAAACTTTTAGGAACAAAATATAACAATATAGTATATGTGTTCTGAATAGTTTTATATATTTTAGAAAATATACAATTAAATTATTCTATCTTTTTTTATTTTTGCACATGGCTTCTGAAGATTTTATTCTTTATTTTAAGCTTAGAATGAAGAAGATTGTCTAATAGTTTTGAAAACACAAGATTTAGGGGTCTTAATCTCCTCTTTTCTTTGAAAAGTTCCCTTTATTATTCTTTACCTCAGTTTCTACATTAGTACAATATAATACAACTTAAGTCAACTTTTTCAAGTATTCACCTACATAACTTACATAAATACACACACACACACAAAACATGCTCATAATCCATGAACTAATAACCAACAAAATGTAAACATAGTGAGATCCATTAGGAGCAAGTTAAATTTCAAGCAGCATACTACATAAATGGAATAGCAATCCTGAAAGCCCTTTACCTAAAAATGTGCAGAAATATTAGCACTTTAAAAGGCTACATAGGGACTAAATCTCTACTTCCAGATTGACATTTACTTACACTTCTTTCCCCTTTCTATCTAGCAGTTCCTCCTACCTGTCACTCTTAGTTCACCAGTGTTATCTGACCTATTTTCCTATTTCCTAGTTGCAAAGCTTGGCAGAAGAGCCCTGTAACTAAAGTTGTGGGGACAATAGGGAAGTAGCAAATTCAGATGCTCACCACTTTCTCTGAAAGAGCATCTTCAACCCCAGCCATTTCTAACTCTCCATCCTCCAGCCTCTTCCAACTGTTCACATCCAGGCCTCTAACAGCTTCCCCTTTGATGAAATGCCCATGTTAACTGCTATTGGTTTCCACCTAAGTGTAGATGAAGATCCTCAGAATTTTGTGTACTATGACAAACATTACCCATGTGTGACATTTTTTTTCTTTTTCTTTTTTCTTACAGGGCTTGTACTAATAATGAAAAAAAAAACAAAACAAAACTAACTAAAAGGAGGATTAAGCCAGGGGAACAGACAGACACAGTTTTGCTCTTGTTTCTACAGTTATTTACTCTGAGAGGACAAATTAATTCCTTGTTGTTTGCTTCAAACATCAAAGCACATGAAGCATAAACATAAGTGTGTTTGGATTCCTTGAGAGAGAAGAGAAGCAGAGAAATTTTTGCTAATGACTGTTGAAGAGCAGAGGAAGAACATTCTGGTGGACTGACTCTGTGATGTTACTCTGGCATGTGAAAGGAAGGGAAGATAGACATTAAACCACTGGAATGAGTCAGCTACATCTATTCTCTCTTCACCCTACAGACCCCATCAGCTAATTATGACTTTATAGCTCTCCACTCAAAGCCCATTTTTCTTTCCTAGGGATTGGCTTCCACCATCCCAGTCTGTCTCATAGGTTCGCACATATGAAGCTCCAAGTCAAGGATTGGGGGGCCTTGATCAGTGATTTTTATTAGAGCTCTTCTATTTTACATTGCTCAGTAAAGAAAGTAGTAGAGATGAATTCCAAATTCCTCAATAGCCAGAGGTTCATGTTTTCTGACTTTCCAAAGGATCATTTAGTTTTTCATAGGAGGAAGTGATAAACAAGGAGATCCATTACTGTAATTTACTTGGAACATCATTAACAAAACCTACTAAGTTAAATAGCTGATTGCAGGCTGATCTTGTAGATCATTATCACCTATAAGATGCCTTATTCATTTATACTTTATTTTCTTAAAAATGCTTACAGTTTCTATGTGGTTTATAATTACGTGCCATAAAATACTGCACATGGGACACAAATAGATTTTAATTCATTCAGTTACTTTACGAACATTGAGCACTTTATAAATTAAGGATATCTTTAATTTTATTTATATAGATTCTTCCATGAAACTCCAACTCTTTTAACATATCAATAGTGTATATTAACATTTTTGAAGACATAAACTTCTTTTCACTTTTATAGAATCTTAGAGAAGATAGCATTTTCAATGTAAGGTAACAGTTGGAATCAGATACAGAAATCCTAAAGTTTTTCCTTTTTTCACCTGACTTTTCAGGGCGGAGAGATCATTCAGAGAGAGGAAGCATTTCTCAATGCATCCTATCTCTTTTTAAATAAGAAAGCAAAAGAAATGCAGAAGTTTCTTCTGAGAACAAGAATTTTTTTTTCTAATATTGCATTACATGTAGACAGGTTCTCTGGTGCCTGAATACTGCACAGCTGTGAGCATTTGTGTTCAAGATTAGGTTTATTACACTTAGCTTGCCTCTTCTTTTATGGTTACTCTTCCTCAGCTGTCTGCCTTTCCATCTCACTTTCACAATTTAAACTCTTAAAACCATGTGGAAGGTAATTAAATGGCTGGAATGTTTTTAGCGTATGGATAGTAAATAACACAGCAATAGCTGTGCCCTGCTGGATGTTCTCATTCATAAAATTACTGAAAACCTGAAAATAGGCATTGAGTTAATGGATCAGAAAATTTTGTTTATAAATACTTCAAGAAAATTCAAAGAATGAGGGGACATAGATGGGATTAAAATGAGAAGCACAGAAGGAATTAAAATTAAAAAATTATTCAATAAGGTTAATTATTTTACAATGACTATTTTAATTTTATTTAATTCTTATTTTAATTTAAATATCTTATTTTAATCCATTCATTTACTTTACAAACATTGAGCACTTTATAAATTAAGGATATCTTTAATTTTATTTATATAGATTTTTCCATGAAACTCCAAATCTTTTAACACTTCAATGGTGTATATATTTATTTTATTTACATCAATAGTGTAAATTTATTTAATTTAATAAGACTATTTCTTATAAGGAACTAAGCTTTTCTTCTCTGTTTCCCCACCTTCCAATTCTCAAGTTATCTGAAATCAGTGGACATAACAAAACAACACAATGCTCATGTACTTTCTTTGGTTTACTATTTCTTGTTATCTTATTGAGTCAAATTAATTTTTCTTTGCTTTATTGCATCAATATTTATTGATGCACACGTATTTACAAAAATGTACAAATTTAAAAACGTATACTTAACATATGTCATAGATTTGTAAATAATTAAAAAATGAAGTGTCCTTGGACTTTTACCTCTTTTATGTAATTTTAGCATCCATTTGTGCTTTTTCCCTTCTGGGTTATTTCTATTTGGTATCTTAAAGGTATTCACAATCAGTTTGTTCCCTCATTCTCACAGAAATAATTTTTTTTTTTTTTTTTGGTCAGGCAAGGATATCCTTGCAAGTAAAGTCATTCATCTCATGCATGATTTGAATATTAATGTGTATTTGCCAGGAATATTCTTTTTACTGTCAGAAATATTTACTGGTAGAATTCTAAACATGAAAAGGCTAAGATTAAAAGTTATTTCTGAAAAATCAAGGAACTCCTTGGACATGGAAGTTAAAATTCAGAGGAGATGGCATGCTCCTAGGCATAAGGCCTTGCGTTTTCTACTTGGAGTTATTGATATTTTAATGCAAAGGAATGAAGTTGGAGATTGGCCATGCTCCAAAATCAACTCCAAACTGATAGGTACAGCTCTGCATCTGTGGTTGCCCTGGTTAATTCTGGCTGCTTTATCATTGTAAGAAGAGATAGCTAATATTTGCTTTTAAGATCATGATTTGGGTTTCTTTTCAACTTTATTTGTTCATCTCAAAGGCTGATATGCAGGTGTAGTTAATATGAAAATTATAACACTTTATAGATTCATTGAATACCTCATTTAATGTATCAATTCCCCAAATATATAATTTTAGAATCTTGTAAATGAAGTATTCTTTCTTATCACTACTCTATAACAAGAAAATACAGCTAAACAGATGCATTTTCAGAGTTAATAAAATTGCTACTATATCCCAAGCATAAAGAGATTATTACTTTTTGAAGTTGAATGGATTTGAAGATTTATAATTATGTACTGGGAGTTATGTATGTATTACGGGCTAAATTGTGTCCTCAAAAAAAATCATGTGAGTTTTGAATTCCTAGTGTTTCCAATATAACTATTTGGAAATATGGTCTTTATAAAGTTAAGTTAAAACGAGGTCATTAGGGTATCCCTAATTCAACTTGACTTATGTTCTTATAAAAAAGAGGAAGTTTGGACCCAGGTCTGCATAGAGAGAAGACAATGTGTGCATGTAAGGGGGAAGGTAGCTGCAGAGAGATCTGGAATAGATCCTTTCTTCACAGTCTTCATAAGTTGCCAACCCTAACTTAATCTTGATCTCAGACTTTAAGTTTCACGACTGTGAGAAAATAAACTCCAGTTGCTTAACTCACTAAATATGTGGTACTTGGTTATGGAAGCCCTACAAACTCAAATAATATGAAATAATCAATTTCTTGTTTGGAAAATAAAAGACTTAATTTCAAAATGACTTTGAAGTACTAATGAACATTAGCTTAAAATTTACTGAAGTTCTGGGCTAAATTAATTTGCAAAGATTTCAGAAAGAATCAAGTTTTCAGATTGCTTCAGCAAAAAAATATTGAAAATAATAGTTTTCCAGGATAATTTCAAAATACCATGTTTGGGTACATTTGAGAAACATCTTGATCATATCCATATTTTTTTTAAAAAATAGCATATCATCTAATTAACATTAATAAAGCTTTAATGTGGTACTATAGTTTTATTCTTTGGCAAATGTACATAAAAACATTTTAATATTTTTCTCTTTTTTTGAAAGTTTACTTATTTTTTATTTTGTTTTGGTATAGGGATAGAACCCAGGGACACTTAACCACTAAACTACGTCCCCAATCTTGTTTTATATTTTATTTAGAAACAAGGTCTCACGGAGTTGCTTAGGGCCTTGCTAAGTTGCTGAGGCTGGCTTTGAACTCACAACCCTCCTGCCTCAGCCTCCAGAGCTGCTAGATTGATTATAGGCATGCACCACTGAGCCCAGCTCATTGAAGATTTCTTGAGACAGAAAATACTTTGATCAGAGCTCTGTTTTAGGGGAAGTGATAAGGATTTAGACTTGTATGTCTGATACAGTAGCCATTAACTACAAATATCTACTGAGCACTTGAAAAGTCCAAATTGAGATATGTTATAAATTTTAAATGTAGACAAAGATTTTGAAGACAGAATAAAAATAATCTCACCAACAATTTACTTACTGTGTGTACAAATGATAATGTTTTGTATATTACTGAATTAAATAAAATAAATATTATAATATTAAATAATTGTGGCAACAGAAGAGTAAAATAAATAACCATTAACAGAGCTTGGTTATTCTATGTATTTAAGCCTGGTTTACTATGCCAGTACCATTTCATTATATCAGCTATAATTTTTGCCTAATATAATAGTATTTCCTAATAAATTCATTAAAATAATTTGGCTAGTTATTTTAAAAGTATTGCTTCTAATAAAATATTTTAGTCTACTTATAGAAAAAAAGAGCTGCAAAATTACATCTCTAATTTTAATTTTATATATTGGCATAGAACAGAACTGAATTTATACCTATCATTTAATAAATAGCTTTTGTTTTCCCTCAGACATTCTTTTTAAAGAATTTCAGTGCCACTATGAAAAGTGAATGATTTTATAAAGAATTTCAATCATTAGAGTGTAATTGTCTGAGTGATGGAATATATAACATGGCTGGAATTAACAAAGATGACTGGAATCGCTTATTACCTTCATGAGGCTTCTAATTTTGATGTCTTTTTGCAATATGGAAAGCAAGAATTCAAGACAGGAGATTTGATAAAGTAGTTCATGACTTATTACTATAAAATTATAGCTGTCCCTTGGAATCATCAGGGGTTGGATTCTAGGGTTCCTGGTGACAGCAAAATCTACTGATGGTCAAGACCCTTGAAAATATGGCAGGGTATTTACACATAGCATACAACATATCCTCTTGTATAAATTAAATTATCTTTAGGTTGCTTATAATACCTAGTGCAATGCAAATGCTATATAAATAGTTATTATATAGTATATTTTAGGGAACAATGGCAGGAAAAATTCTAAACATACTCAGTATAGATGCATTTTTTAAAAAATATTATCAATGTGCAGTTGGTTGAATTCATGGGTGTGGAAATTATGGGTACAGCAGGCTGACTAAAGGGTAAAATAAATGCTACTTACATTTAGAAGAAGTGAACAGTGGGATATAGTGGTTTAGAAAGACTATCTTATCTCATTGCTGTCACTGCTATTTAATTAACATTAAATTAACAAGTAATATTCAAAAGTAGTTACAAATCTTTTTGTTCAAAAATAAATTTAAATAAATATGAAATTTAAAAAAGTCTCACTTTGAAGTTAAGCCATCAACACTGTAGTTTCCAGCTTCATCAAAGTAAAACGCTATTTTTTTCCACTGGAACAGAACTCATTTGTGTTGTTAAAGATTGATTAACCTGTCTCCTTTATGTGGATTTCCTCTTGGACTTTATAGGGGGTTACAGTAGAGAGTTCATTGTCACATGAGTAGAGTCAGTAGTTTGTATCTAATAGTTCACTCTTTGGCTTGCTGCAAATCAAAATATTGAGAACTTATGTCTGTGCTGTACAATACAGCAACCACTGCTATAAACTATAGAACACTCTATATCAAATATTCAAAGAGATCTTGAAAGATATTTAAAGGTAAATTTTATGAATACTCCAAAATACTCTGAAATTGGAATTCGGTTAAAAGGGAACTTACATTCATTTCCCAGGGGAGGGGGCTACAACAAATCATAACTTGAGTGACTTACAAAATAGAAACTTATTATCTCACAAGTCTGCAGGCTAGAAGTCTGAAATCTAGATGACATCTCAGTCATGCTCCCTCAGAAACCTGTAGAGAAGACTCCTTGTTCATCTCTTCCAGTTTCTGAAATTTGCCAGCAGTAATTGGAATTCTTTGACTTGCATCACTCCAATACCTTCCTGTGTTGTCACATGATATCTTCTTTCTGTCTCTCTCCTTATAAGGACATCAGTCATATCAAAGTAAGGGCCAACGTTTGCCCAGTATAATCCAATTTTAACTAGTTGTATCTGCAACAAGAATATCTCCAAAGAAGATGCCCTTCTGAGATTTGGGGATTTAGGACTTCAACATGTTTTGGGGAGATTGCAACATGACCATAGGGTTTGGGGATTAGGATGCGGACATTTCTGAGGAGAAATTATTGTGCCTATTGCAGTCCATCATAGTTCTTTGTTCTTAAAAAAAAAACAAGCAATAATTAGTTCCTCTGTAAAATTACAATAGGAAAAAAAAACACTTTTTACCCAAAGTGCTTTCAAGTTTAGCTGTGCATTAATGCATGAATTCATTTCAAAATCCTATTGAATGTCTATTATGTGACAAGGAACTGCTTAAGTCACATGCTAGGTATTTGGAAGAATTTGAGTTTTTCATTCCCATGAGATCCTGATCAAGATAAAGAAAGTACACATAAAGTACAATTGCAGTACAATGTTAATTGTAGTAACTCAGGTTCATTCATAATTCAGTGACAACACAATGGAGGAACACAGAGAACATTTTTCAACAGAATCATTCAAACTTTTTAGAGAAAATAGCATTGAAAGATTTCAAGGTGAATAAAAGTTTACCAACTAGAGAAGGTCACATCCAGGAATCCAGGAAGGACAAGTTTTCTCAGAAACTAATGGGGCATTGTCAGAAGCTTAACAAATGTCTATAGATAAAAGGAATAATACAGGCATGGAAAAGATCGTATGTAAATGCAGAGTAGTTTAGGAGTAGTTTCTGGGCATTAAAGGCAGAGCTTAATTCTTGGGAATATGAGGCAAAAAGGGGAGTAGATTAATTGGTGTTGGGAGGAGCCTGGGCTGATTGTATAGGCCGCCTTGTATGTCATTCAAGAGAAATAGGAGGCTTCTATCTATGACCCAAATAATGGGGCTTCTACATATATCAAACAAATCCTTCTCAAATACAAGAATCAAATAGACCAAAACACAATAATACTTGAAGACTTTAACACAGCTCTCTCACCCTTGGATAGATCTTCCAAACAAAAACTTAATAAAAAAACCATAGATCTCAAAGAAACTATCAATAATTTAGACTTAACAGACATATAGTGTTCCATCCATCACTGAATGAATACACTTTTTTCTCAGCAGCACATGGATCATATGTTATGTCACAAAATAGGTCATATGTTATGTCACAAACCCAGTATTAGCAAATACAAAAAAATAGAGATACTACCCTGCATCCTATCTGACTACAATGGAATAAAATTACAAATCAATGACAGATTAAAGAACAGAAACTACTCCATCATTAGAAACTAAATAATATGCTATTCAATGATGCATGGATAACAAAAGACATCAGGGAAGAGATAAAAAAATTCTTAGAGGCAAATGAAAACACTGATACAACATATCAAAATCTCTGAGATACCATGAAGGCAGTGCTAAGAGGAAAGTTCTTTGCACTAAGCTCATTTATTAGAAGTAAAAGTCAACAAATAAATGAATTGACTCTGTCTCAAAGTCTTAGAAAAGGAAGAACAAATCAACACCAAAAGAAGTAGAAGATAGGAAATAAGCAAAATCAGGGCTGAAATCAATGAAATTGAAACAAAAGAAACAATTCAAAAAATTGACAAAATGAAAAGCTAGTTCTTTGTAAAAATATACAAAATTGACAAACCCTGAGCCACCCTAACGAAAAGAAGGAGGGAGAAAACCAAATTACTAAAATTCGTGATGAAAAAGGATATGTCATGACAGACACTACTGAAACACAGAGGATAATTAGAAACTATTCTGAAAATTTATACTCCAGTAAAATAGAAAACCCTGAAGACACTGACAAATTTCTAGAGGCATATGATCTATCCAAACTGAACCAAGAGGACATACATAACTTAAACAGATCAATTTCAAGGAAGGAAATAGAAGATGCCATCAAGAGCCTTCCAACCAAGAAAAGCCCAGGTCCAGATGGATTCTCAGCTGAATTCTATAAGACTTTCAAAGAAGAATTAATACCAATACTTCTCAAACTATTTCATGAAATAGAAAAGGAGGGAACCCTTCCAAACTCATTCTATGAGGCAAGTATCATCCTGATTCCAAAATCAGACAGAGACATATCAAAGAAAAAAAACTTCAGACCAATATCCCTGATGAACATAGATGCAAAAATTCTCAATAAAATTCTGGAAAATCACATACAAAAACATACCAAAAAAATAGTGCACCATGATCAAGTGGGGTCATTCCAGGGATGCAAGGTTGGTTCAACATACAGAAATCAATTAACGTAATACATCACATCAATAGACTTAAAGATAAGAGTCATATGATTTTATTGATAGATGCAGTGAAGGCATTTGACAAAATACAACACCCTTTTATTCTCAAAACACTAGAAAAACGTGGGATAGTAGGAATATACCTCAACTTTGTAAAAGCTATCTATGCTAAACCCAAGGTCAACATCATTCTAAATGGAGAAAAATTGGAATCATTCCCTCTGAAAACGGGAATTAGACAGGGATGCCCTCTCTCACCACTGCTATTCAACATAGTCCTTGAAACACTAGCCAGAGCAATTAGACAGATGAAAAAAATTAAAGGGATATGGATCAAGAAAGAAGAACTCAAAATATCATTATTTGCAGATGACATGATTCTGCACTTAGAGGATCCAAAAAATTCTACCAGAAAACTTCTAGAATTAATAAATGATTTCAGCAAAGTAGCGGGATATAAAATCAACACCCATAAATTAATTGCATTTCTATACATCAGTGATAAACCCTCTGAAAGAGAAATTAGGAAAACTATCCCATTCACAATAGCCTCAAACAAAATAAAATATTTGGGAATCAGTTTAACAAAAGAGGTGAAAGAACTCTACAATGCAAACTACAAGACACTGAAGAAAGAAATTGAAGAAGACTTTAGAAAATGGAAAAAATCTTCCATGCTCCTGGATAGACAGAATCAATATTGTCAAAATGGCCATACTACCCAAAGTGCTATATAGATTCAATGCAATTATAATTAAAATCCCACTGTCATTTCTTATAGGACTAGAAAAGACAATCATGAAATTCATTTGGGAGAATAAGAGACCCCAAATAGCCAAAGCAATCCTTAGCAAGAAGAGTGAAGCAGGAGGCATCACAATACCAGACCTTAAATTATACTACAAAGCTATAGTAACAAAAACAGGATGCTACTGGCACCAAAATAGACATGTAGACCAATGGTATAGAATAGAAGACACAGAGATGAACCCACTTAAATACACTTACCTTATACTAGACAAAGGAGCCAAACATGCACACTGGAGGAAAAACAGCCTCTTGAACAAATGGTGCTGGGAACACTGGAAATCCATATGCAGCAAAATGAAACTAAACCCCTATTTCTCACCATGCACAAAATTCAACTCAAAGTGGATCAAGGACCTGGGAATCAGACCAGAGACCTAACACCTCATAGAAGGAAAAATAGGCCCAAATCTTCATCATGTTGGATTAAGACCATACTTCCTTAACACTATTCCTATAGCACAAGAAGTAAAATCAAGGATCAATAAATGGGATGGATTCAAACTAAAAAATTTCTTCTCAGCAAAAGAAATAATCAATGAAGTGAACAGACAGCCGACATTTTGGGAACAAATCTTTGCCATGCACACATCCGATAGAGCACTAATCTGCAGGATATATAAAGAACTCAGAAAACTTATCACCAAAAAAAGAAACAACCCAATCAATAAATGGGCCAAGGAGCTGAACAGAAACTTCACAGAAGAAGGTATATAATCAATCAACAGACATATGAAAAAATGTTCAACATCTCTAGCAATCAGAGAAATGCAAATCAAAGCTACCCTAAGATTTCATCTCACGCCAGTCAGGATGGCAATTATCAAGAATACAAACAATAAGTGTTGGTGAGGTTGTGAGAAAAAAGGCACACTCATATATTGCTGGTGGAACTGCAAATTGGTACAACCAATCTGGAAATCAGTATGGAGATTCCTTAGAAAACTTGGAATGGAACCAACATTTGGGCCTGCTATCCCACTCCTTGGTCTATACCCAGAAGACTTAAAAACAGCATACTACAGTGACGCAGCCACTTCAATGTTTACAGAAGCTCAATTCACAATAGCTAAATTTTGGAACCAACCTAGATGCCCTTTGATAGATGAATGGATAAAGAAATTGTGGTATATATACACAATGGAATATTACTCAGCAATAAGAGAGAATAAAATTATGGCATTTGCAGGTAAATGGATGGAGTTGGAGAATATCATGCTAAGTGAAGTAAGCCAATCTCAGAAAACCAAATGCCAAATGTACTCATTGATAAGTGGATGCTGATCCATAATGGGGGGAAGGACACAGGAACAATGGAGGAACTCTGTTCACAGGAGTATAAGAGGGGAGGGGGCATGGGGACAGTAAAGGTGGTGGAATATGATGGTCATCATAGCCCTAGCTTTATGTATGACTGCATGTGTGTTGTGATTCTATATCACTTACAACCAGAGAAACGAAATGTTATCCTCCATCTGTGTACAATGAATCAAATTGCACTCTGTTATCATGTAAGCCTAAACAGAAAAATAAATAAATTAAATATGAAAAAAAAGAGAACTAGGAAGCTTCATAAAGAAAGACAGTGCTTCTCATACCTTTCAGAGAATTAGTCCTATTTATTGATTCTTGATTTTATTTCTTGCACTTTAAGCTCTGCCTTTAATGCCCAGAAAATATTCCTATTACTTGCCTCTCTGCATTTACATAAGATCTTTTCCCTGCCTATATTCATTCCTTCTATCTATAGATATTTGTTAAGCTTCTGACAATACCTCATTGTCTGAAATCTGGGCCTAATTCGACATGATGAAGATTTGGGCCTACATTTTCTTCTATTAGGCATAGGGTCTCTGGTCTAATTCCTAGGTCCTTGATTCACTTTGGGTTGAGTTTTGTGCATGGTGAGAGATAGGGGTTTAGATTCATTGTATTGCGCATGGATTTCTAGTTTTCTCAGCACCATTTGTTAAAGAGGTTATCTTTTCTCCAATGTATGTTTTTGGCGCCTTTGTCTAGTATGAGACAACTGTATTTATGTGGGTTTGTCTCTGTGTCTTCTATTCTGTACCATTGGTCTTCATGTTGATTTTGGTGCCAATAATATGCCATTTTTGTTACTATAGCTTTGTAGTATAGTTTAAGGTCTGGTATTGTGATGCCTCCTGCTTCATTCTTCTTGCTAAGGATTGCTTTGGCTATTCTGTGTTTCTTATTTTTCCAAATGAATTTCATGATTGCTTTTTCTATTTATATAAAGAACAATGTTGGGATTTTAATTTGAATTACATTGAATCTGTATAGTGCTTTGGGTAGTATGGCCATTTTGACAATATTGATTCTGCCTGTCTAAGAGCATGGGAGATGTTTCCATCTTCTATGGTCTTCTTCAATTTCTTTCTTTAGTTTCCTGTAGTTTTCATTGTAAAGGTCTTTCACCTCTCTAGTTAAATTGATTTCCAGGTATTTTATTGTTGTTTTGTTTTGTTTTGTTGGGGACTACTGTGAATGGGGTATTTTTCCTAATTTCTCTTTCAGAGGATTCATCACTGATGTATAGGAATGCATTTGATTTATGGGCACTGATTTTATAACTTGTTACTTTGCTGAATTTGTTTACTAATTCTAGAAGTTTTCTGGTGGAATTTTTTTTGGATCCTCTAAGTATATGGGATGGATTCAAACTAAAAACCTTCTTCTCAGCAAAAGCAACAACGAGGGGAAGAGAATGTCTACATTTTGGGAGCAAATTTTTGCCACATGCATGTCAGATAGAGCACTGATCTCTAGGAGGTATAGATAACTCAAAAAACTTAACACGAAAAAACCAAACAACACAATCAATAAATGGGATAAAGAGCTGAACAGATGTATCTCAGAAAAAGAAATACAGTCAATCAACAAATATATGAAAAAATGTTCAACATCTCTAGTAATTAGAGAAATGCAAATCAAAATTACTCTAAGATTTCATCTCATTTCAGTCAGAATGGCAGTTATCAAGAATACAAGCAGTATGGAGACTCCTTAGAAAACTTGGAATGGAACCACCATTTGACCCAGCTATCCCACTCCTCGATCTATACCCTAAAGACTTAAAAACAGCATACTGGTGACACAGCCACTTCAATGTTTATATTGCGGTACAATTCACAATTGCTAAACTGTGGAACCAACCTCGTTGCCCTTTGATAGATGAATGGATAAAGAAACTGTGGTATATATACACAATGGAATACTACTCAGCATTAAAAGAGAATAAAATCATTGCATTTGTAGGTAAATGGATGGAGTTGGAGAATATCATGCTAAGTGAAGTAAGTCAATCCCAAAAAACCAAAGACCAAATGTTCTCTCTGATGAATGGATGCTGGTCTGTAATGGGAGTGAGAGTGGGGAGCATGGGAGAAATGGAGGAACTTTGGATAGGGCAATGGGGAGGGAAGGGAAGGGAAAGAGGAAGGGCGTAGGAAAGATTGTGGAATGAGATGGACATCATTACCCCAGGAACATGTATGAAGACACGAATGGTGTGACTCAATCTTGTGTACAACCAGAGAAATGAAAAAATGTGCTCCATATATGTACTGTAAATTGAAATGCATTCTGCTGCTTAAAAAAAGATTAAAAAAACAAAAGATTTTTATGAAAAATACCATACACACACAAAAAAAGAAAATTAGTCCCTTTTAGATTCTGATGAAACCCTAGAATCTTTCTCCTCCATTTTGCAGGTACATGCATATATAAACCTGTAATGTGCAATTTCAGGAATTACAAAAATCTTCATTTAAATATGTAAAATTATTGTCTGTGGATCAAGGACAAAAAACAGATGAAAAAGGTAAAGAAAAGACACCTGCCATAGGTAATAGAGAGTTATTAACAAACTGAAAAAGTTTGTAGTATAATTGGAATTATGTTCATAAAAATCATGCTGCTCTATCAATGGAATTAAAGAGGACAAATCTATACAGAAGGACATAAGAGACTAATTTCCAAATGCCCTGATAAGAAATCCAAAGGGCCTGGATGAAAGCAGCCACCCTTGGGGTATTTTCCTATCTTAAACATTGTTTTAGATATTTCTTAGTTATTTGTTATACCATTTAAGAAAATGGGATACAGGGAAAAAATGCTAAAGAACTTATGAGGATAAATAATATGAGTTATTCATTACAACTTTTTAGTATTTCAAGGATTGAATATGTAAAATAGATATTAATTGTGAACTAGTGGTTCCCAACAAGAAAGTATAAGAGGGCACAATGTAAACATTTTAGCATCAAGCAAGATCAAAGTGAATACACAGATATATTTTAACCTATTAGTCCCCCAAAGCTCTTCCCTGTTCTTCCTCAACCTCCATGTAGTTAATCTCTATTTCTACACCACATCCTAAGCAAATGCTTATCTGATTCCGTCTCTGTATGTTTTCCTTTTCGGGAGCTTTTATATTAATGGAGAAATGCAATGTGTAATTTAATGTTTTTTTTTTTTAGTTTATTTGCTCTTTTTAGATATACATGAGGGCAGATTGTATTTTGACATAATATACATACATGAAGTACAACTTATTCTAATTAGGATCCCATTCTTGTGGCTGTACATGATGTGGCTTTATACTGGCCGTGTACTCATACATGAACATAAGAAAGTTATGTCTGATTCATTCTACTGTCTTTCCTATTCTCATTCCTCCTTCCTTTCCTTTATTCCTCTTTGCCTAATTCAATGAACTTCTAGTCTTCCCCTCCCCATTCTCCCTAATTGTGGGTTAGCATCCACATATCAGAGAGAACAATCAGACTTTGGGATATTCTACAGTTCCATCCATTTACTGGTATTGCATTTAGCTCTTTTGGTTAGCATGTTTTCAAAGTGACTACATCAGTGGTTCGTTCTTTTATTACCAAATAATATTTCATTTGGTAATATTCTATTCATCCATTGATAGAAATATGGATTGTTTCCATGTCTTGGATATCATGAAAGATGCTGCTAATCACATTTATGCACGTATCTGTGTGGACATGTTTTGAGTCACTTTGGTAAAGTCCTAAAAAAAGGGTTCTGTGCAATCAAATAGCAACTTATGTTTAATTTTTAAAGACACCACCACACTGTTCAAAAGTGGCTGTAAAACTTGTATTCTCACAAGCAATAAGTGAGGGTTCTAAGAGCTCTACAATCTTATGACACTTGTTACTGTTTTAATTATCCTAGTATGTGTTTTAATTTAGTTTCAGTTTGCATTTCCCTATGATCAATGGTGTCAAACATCTTTTCATTTGCTTATTGGTCATCTGTATACCTATTCTGGTGAAATGTCTAATAATTTCATATTTTTAATTGTATTTTTTGTTTGAATTATTTAAGTATTTTTCATGTATTCAGTATAAAAGCTTTATTTTCATTTTTAGTCAGGTATTTTCTCCTATTCTGTTACTTTTCTTAATATCTCCTGAAGCAAAGTTTTTAGTTTTGACAAAATGCAGTTTGTCATTATTTCTTCTGAGACTCTCTTTGCTCTCATTTCAGAACTTTGCTTGCTCCAAAGTCACAAAGGTTTTATTCTGTCCTTTTTCTAAGAATTTTATAACTAGCTCTTGGATTTGATTCTATGAACTATTTGAGTGACTTCTTGATGTATTTATTTTTTTTTATTTTGAGTGTTAATGTTCAGTGTAATTATTTGTTGAAAAGATCAATTAAATTGTCTAGGAAACTCTCAAAATCAATTGATCATAAATATAAGGATTCATTTGTGAATTTTTAATTGTTCCATTTGATAATGTTTCTGTTCTTCTACCAATAACTCAGTGTCTTTGTTTTTGTGCCACATAATAAGTTTTGAAACAAGTAGTATATGTCTTCCATGTTAAAATTTTCTTGGTTATTTTCACTCCTTTGCATTTCCAACAAATCTTTGCTATTTGATTATTTTTCATCAGTTTTTTTCCTCTTTAGACCAGATAAGACCATCATAATCCATCAAGCTCATTGCGTTCACTGTTTTTTTCTTCTGCCCCTATGAATCTGCTATTGAGGTCTAAGTGATTTTTTCATTAATTATAAGAAGTTATAGGACATTTCAACCCTACAATTTCCATTTTAAAAAATAATTTACATATTCTTATTGAAAAATTTTGTTGATTTATTGTCATACCTTTCTATAATTCTTTAAACACGGTTGTGTTTACTTCATTGAGAATTTTTAAAACGTCTTTTGAAATTTTGCTCTGCTAGCTCTAACATCTAGAGTATGCTGTCATTTCTGTTCTTGGCCTTTTTACCTGAGTATGCCTGAACCATTCCTATTTTTTCAATCCCTCTCTCTTTCTCTCTCTCTTTTAATTAAAAACTGGAAATTTTAAGTAGTATATTGTAACAACTCTAAGTTCATATATTTTTCTACCTCAAAGTTGTTGCTGTTTTATTAGTTTCTGATTTCTTTGTTCAGTAACTTATTTTGGCTAAATCTGTTTCGCTCATGGTGTATGGCCACTGATGGTTTTATTTTGTTTATTTATTTTTTGTTTTTAAGTCTGGCTCTCTAGGATTTTCTCTTCTGGTCTGCACAGCTTTTAGTTGTTAGCTAATGATTAGAAAAAGCATTGTGCTCAAGCATCTGGAGCCAGTCAGGCTTCTTTGTGCCACTAAGTGGCCTATATGTGGATGGGAAAGTGTATTCAAGTTCAGACTGTTTGTCTACACTGACTTCTCCACCCAAATATTTCATGTCTCCTCTACACATATGTGCAGCCTTGAGGTTGGCCAAGAGCATGTGGCTGGCTTGAGTTGTCTTAGATCTCTGTATTCCATGTACACAGACTCTGGCAAAAATATGATTGCTTCAATCATAACCAAAGTATGATCACTTCTACTGATAATATTGCTAAATGTGCCCATTGCTCACTGTTGCAATGTGAGCAGATTCCTTTGGCCCACAGAGGGAAAGCAGTTAGTTCTCAGAGCCTGATTTATCCTATCAAAACCACACAGCCACTGAACTAGGAATGGGGTCAAAAGTGGCCCCAGACAAGACTTCCATGGATTTCTACTGTTCTTACACCAAGTTTAGGAGTGCTTCTAGCACAAATGCCTCACTGAAGCTGTATGTCTTTGTCTTATTTCTAGAGGATGGAAATAGTTGTTTTTGTCCTTTATTACAGCTGATTTAGGGAGAGGGAATTTGCCAATCTCCTGCTTTGTCCATAGCAGAGGATCCTTTACCCAGAGGTTTAAGGCATTTCATCCATTTACTCTATTTGTTGTGCATGTGTAAAACTATTAATATTTTATTTTTACCAAAAATAGTCAAGAAAGGGAGCCTGCATTATACCCTAGTTATTACTTCAGTATTGTTTCTACCAGGATTATTGCTCACATGCCGTTCTTCTTATTACTTTCCCACCTGCTCAGAACTATTGTGATATTATTGGTGTCATTATCTCATTATCTAACAAAGTGACAGAATTCTTTTTAGTGAATTCACTTTTGAATTATCTCAGTTTCCCTGCAGCTTTATCTTCTTGACAGAGGCCAGAGAGAAGTATTTAAATATTTATACACAAAACAGGTAAGAGGAAAGTATAGAAAAAATTAAAAGATCAAGTAAAAGAAATATATGATAGAGAACAGTAACTTCTGTTTATAATTTTGAGAATGATTGCCAAAACACCACAGAATTGTAAGCTAAATTACACATACTATGAGATATTAATTAACATATTAACTTTTAATTATAAATATAGATTAAACTAATTCATGGAATACTTAAATTCTTAGTGTTGTAAGAATAATATTTATTTTGGATAAATCATATATGCATGTAGAGATCCCTTATCTCTGCACAACAATGCTACACAGAATTATGATCACAGAATAATCAAAGGGAGATCAGTATAGGAAATGGGCTGAGGTAGGAGGCAGGAGGGAGAGGTGAAGGGCTGGGGAGTGATATTGGCCAAACTATGTTGCTATACTGTGTGCAAGTACAAATGCATAACAACAAATTCCATAACTATATGCAACTACAGTGTACCAATAAAAATTATAAGATTAATGAGACTTATTTTCCAGTTTAGTTATATACTACTTTTTAAAGAGCACACATTTCATAGATTTTAACTTATTTTGTGTTAGCACATGTAAACCTTTTTAAGTCTTTCTGTGAATCAAATAAGCAGAATTCTATATCATGAGTTTTCAAAATATATTTCTTTCTATTAATTTATTCATTCACTTACTTAGCAAAATGTCTTTTAATATTCTATGCTTTGTATACCCAGCTACTATATTAGTATGGTGGATGACAAATGTGAAGAGAAATTACATACTGTCTCTGCCCATCACCAATATTCTCCATTAAAGAATTAAGAGTTTCATGAAATGCTACTTATACTTATTATTTTGAGTACTAAAAAGTTTCAAGGATTGTATTCAGAATAAGAAAAACAGAATACAATGTAAATTCTAGCAATTTTCCAAATTCCATATAAGTTTCCAAAATTTTCTTTAATTTTAAAAAATAAAAACAACACTTTGAACTACTATAAATTTTTTGGTCCATCAAATGATTTTCTGTGCTATTATTCAAGTAGTGTGGTCTTGATGCACCAGAGGCCATAGAATCAAAGGGTTACTGAGTAAGACATCTAGATGGAATCAGGTATTTAGTAAAAACCAACAGAAGTTCATTTGTGATTCTTTAATTTTTTTTTCTCTGTCTCTCTTTGTGTGTCTATCTCATGCAAACTCACACTTGTACACTTTTTATGTTCAATCTTGCTCTGTTTCACTACAGTCACTCTGCAGGGGCCAGTAAACAAAAGAAACCAAATCAACATGTGTTGGGTGCTTTTCAGAGAGATGGCAGCTGATACAAGAATTAGGAAAACAGCATTTGGATTTCTATTCAGCCAAGTAGAAGACAAATTCAGGTGAAATTAGGAATTTGTTATGGTTTAAATATGAGGTGTCCCCCAATGTCTCTTGTTAATGCAGGAATATTAAGGTAAAATAGTTAGATTATGAGAGCTATAACCTAATCACTCCATTTTAGTTTGAGTGACTGATTGGTGATCTCTGTGGGCAGGTGGGGCATGGCTGGAAGAGGTGGGTCACAGAGAGGGACATTTCCTATGTTTGGCCCTTCCCCCATGATGTGCTGCCTCATCTTGGACCCAGAGCAATGGGTGGGTAGGCTGTCTATGGACTGAGAACTCTGAAATCATGAGATCCAAATAAAATTTTTCTCCTTTAAGTTTCTCTTGTTGGGTATTTTGACCATAGCAATGCAAAAGTTAACTAAAACAAGAGTTATGGAAGTCAGGAAAAAAAATACATTTATCAAATAACAGCAATCTGTTGGAGAAAATAGGAAAGATTTAGGAAAAACAAACTTCTAAGTTTTGATTACTTTGAGCTGCAAAGGTTCACTTAAGATGTTTTGTTATTTGTGGAGAATTCTTGATATAATCAGATACCACTTCAATTCAAGATCTCACTTCCATATTTTCATATCTTTCCATTTCTACTTCTTCGGTTTTTTTTTGTTCTTTTTTGTACCAGGGATTGAACCCAGGGCACTCAACCACTGAGCCACATGCCCAGCCCTATTTTGTATTTTATTTAGAAACAGTCTCACTGAGTTGCTTAGTGCGTCGCTGTTGCTGAGGTTGGCTTTGAACTCATTATCCTCCTGGCTCAGCCTTCCGAACTGTAGGGATTACAGGCATGCACCACTGCACCCAGCTCCATATCTTCTTTAAGTGTTTACAATATATCATTTTTCAGAATTGAAAGAATTCTTTTATTTAGACTTAAAAATATTTGTCCTTTGAATATCTTAACTTCAGAAAATTAAAGAATTTCTAAACGGAAATTTCTGACAAAATTCATAACAGATGTGAAAAGATTATAAAATTTGTGAACAAGAAACACCTTTTCTGTGAACTTTTATTGAGCTGTGTACTAAATATCTTGCTCCCAAAGAGGAAAAACATGGCAATTCTGCTACAGCCACAATACAATTAATAATTCTTTTCTTAAAGCCCTCTAAGCCAGATACTAAGCAAGTTGAATGTAAAGAATTGACACTGACAAGATAAATCTCATATCACTTTCATGTGAATTTAAAGCAAAAATACAGTAGTAGCCATTGGCAATCTTGATTTCTAACTAGCATATCATACTGCAGAAATTTTCAGGGACTAGGGTATGTGTGTGGTTCATGAGCCTCTTTGTATCTGGGGTTCACCAACAGCTCTGTGTATTGTTTGGGAACAAATCCATGTTAGCTCCTTGTTTAGATTATTATGAGACTTCCTGTAATATTAATTTTCCCTACATATTTTCTTCAACACTTAGGGCTCCTGAACTTTACATAGCAATTTTCCATTTTGATTCTTTTGTTCTGCCTCTCCCTTCTGCATCTGAGAGAGCCTGAACAGAATTTGACGAAAATCCAATCTCTGTGTGTCATCTCTCTGAGGACACATTTGTGATTATAAAGGAATGTTTTACTCACTAATTTTTATGCTCTCGCCATCAACTAATAGGGCTGGCTTTGGACTCATGTATTTTTGATAAGAATGTCCCTAGTGAATGGGGAGGTTCACTTAAAAAACTTTTATATATTTACATTTGTTTGAATCAGACTTTGTGTTTTTCAAATGTGCTATGGAAACATTTTTTAAATCCAACATAATTTGATAGTTATATTACTCTATTGCATAAATAAAATTGAAACCATTGAAGAGAGGGGTTGTACTAATATTTCAGAGAATCACACCTATTAACAAGAGGTTTCTGATATAGGAATTGAAAACCCCACTGTATGTCATGTGTTCCATTGGATTTCATTTTAGTAGTAAGGCCAATATTTTTAAATGTTACAACATTTGGCAAGGGTAAAATTTTGTTCCTATCTATAAAACTAATATTGATATATCTTTTACTGTTGACTACATTTCCTTTCTATTTGGCAAATAAAACAATAATTCTTAAGAAAATAACGAAAAGGCTAAATAAAAACTGGAGTAATTCCTTCTCCACCATAACATTTTTCTCCTAAGAGTTTCTTGTGAAATATTTTAAAAATCACTTTACTGAAAAGCAAGTGTTGGATCAAATGGCATCAAAACATTTATTATCCTTTTTATAAAATTGTTGATTCAAGGTCAAGTTTTACTTAATTTCATGGGGCTTATTCTGGAACAAATGAACCTGAAACCACATATGACCCAAGAAAATTCATGTACTTCCCTCTCTTTTGAAACTCAAACATCAATTGAACGAACAATTCTAATGTTCGTTCATTAGAAGATATTAACTTTCTATCATTTGTATGTACTGTGTTAAGAAACAGAATAATTACCTGTTCTTAACCTTTCTTGTTTTGAGGGGGGGAGGACCTACTTTGATTATTATGCAACTGATAAGAAATAAATCCCAATATGATTTTTAACCATTGTCTTTACAGTTCTTTTTAACTCCAGGTCTTTGAATATGTTCAGTATTTCCTTAACTTGTTTATGCTGTTTAACCAAGGAATGCAGTGAAATTGCATATCTTTCAAAAGTACTTCTACACTACATATTAGTTCTGTCTTCTTACATGTTAAAAAAAATGTGATTATACTTTTTCCATATCTCTTTTTTCTAGCTATGAAACAGTATAAAATATCTTCTCCTTTCTGCTACTTGTGAAATAAAATGTCTGACATAGGATTGACCTATCATTTTTAATGCATCCAGTTCCTCTCTGTAAGATGAGTGTGTGTGGGTGGGGGGCACTGATATGTCCAGCAGCAACTTTACAAGGAGCTTGGTTGTTTCCGCATCCAACTGAGCTAGATAATTATGGCCAGGTGTCAATATAGCGCCTATTGTGCTTCCCCAAATTTCTTTTTTTTCTAGTCCTTCTTTCCCACTCCTACCAGCCTTTTTATCCCCCAAGAGATGGTGCATTCTTACCTCTTCTTCTCACAAGCAGGCTGACTGGAAGGTTAATTACTTCTTGAACTTGTGTTCCTCTTTGTTAAAAGGCTTATGCTCTTCTGTAGGGCATTGAAGACAACTTTCACTAAAGCTCTTAAATTGCTGTTACCTCACAGTCGAAACAGCATATTTGAATTCAAATGAGATGAAGTGTTTATTGTTCCATGTTTGATCTCCCCTTTACATTAGAACTATTGGGTCTTCTATAGAAACAGCTTTTAAAAAAAGACAACAACCAAGATTATGGTATTATATAAAGCTTTCAGCCAAGAGAATTATGATGATCTTTGATTTAAATCATTAAATAATGATCATCAAAGCGGGGAATGAAGCAGGTCAGAGACCCCTGGAGCAGGCCAGAGAACCTCCATCCAGAAGACCCTTACTATAATTATTCTTGTTTAAAAAAATCACCAAACATTTCTGCAAAAAGCTCAATGTGGTTAGATTTCCTATTTCCTGTTGTTCTGTCTTGCATAAGCTAAGTTTAACCTCAGACTTTAATGTTACTCCTGCTTCTGTGGTAAAATGTGTGAAATGAGACAAAAAAATAAAATAAAAAAGGAAAAGGAGGCACTTTCTGAGAACTCAAAGAAAGAAAGAAAGAAAACTTTTATGTAGATCCTTGCAAAAATGTAAACCTCCAAGCCTCTCCTCCCACTGGGTATAAAGTTCAAAGAATACCAGAATCTTAGTCCAGAGAATGTTTTAGGCTATCCAATAGCCTCTCTGGACCTTGCAGTCAATAAACCTGCTTCCTACTAATTCCTTGGATGTCCAGGCTCTCCTGTCCTACTCAAAGTCAGTATAAAAAATTGAATTCACTTTATTGTAAATGAAAAAAAATAAACCTAAACTAGTTTTGTAACTTACATGTTTGGTAACAGGACATTTCAATCAATACAATCCCATTGATGATATTCAACTCAATATATTAGTCTCTGGGTTCCTGAAAAAAAAACCACCCATTTTTATCTCTGAAAGAATATAAAAACTTGTAGATTAACATTTTTAATAATGCGAATGTGCAATAATAAAATTTTGATTTTATAGGGTCAATGGATATAAATTACCATGTTGGCTAGAAGAAAGTTAAGTCATAATAAACAGGGATTGAACTAAAATGAAAGTTTTTATGAATAAATGAAATAATTATGTGTGGTATAAAATATAGTAAATACTAAAAAACTTTACTGAGTAGTAAATAAATGACAATAATTAAGTTTATCCATTATTTAGTAATATTGGACAATCTTACAACCCAGCAACTAAAGATTAACATCCACAGACCTTGTTCTAATTCTGTGGACCATACCAGCTGTAATATTTTTGTGCCGTGCTGTGCCAGTTGTTCATTTTTCTGAGAATTATACCTGTGTTTCATTTGCTTGGTGAACTTAGGAGTTGTAATCATTTATGTCTACTTGATATATCATCAAACCCTTAATTAATTTAAAGGCACTTTTCCATTAAATATTCTGTATGTTAAGGGCTCATTTTGCATCTCTTTTATTCTAATAAAAATTCATAGAAGGAAAGAATCATGTCTTAATGATCTTTCTGGCTAGCCTGTCATTCAGCATAATTCTTAGCTCATAGAAAGAGGTCAATAAAGTTTGTTGAAAGAGTGAATAAATAAGGATTTCATAGCATATGGCCCCTTGCCTACTTATCTGTGAGGAGACTCCACCAACTCCTTTTGCATCTTGTCTTTTATTGTTGACAAATATTCTTTCTTGGTTAAGTGTTGGGATGAGTATTGGGTTTACTGCCTCATTTTTAAGGTGGATCTTAGGCAACTCCCTTGGGGACTATTATACCAGATTGCCTTCCCTGGGGCATGCCAGAACTACCCTAAATCCTGGGATAAAGTAGAAAATAAATGAGTAAAAGAGTAAACAATATTCACAAGAAGCATGGAGCAATTATCCCTTGGTCTCTTCCTTCCTTCAAAAAATTAAAAGCTTCAAAATTCAGAGAAAGACTATGGACAGGTACAAACTGTCAAGTTTGCATAACTTTGTTATCCAAAAGCTACTACTAAAACAGAATTTAAAGCATATCATATTAAATAGGCATGGCTTAAAGATCTATTTATAGTATCAGTATGATGGAGAAAATCCATTTCAAGCTTTCAACTTCAATAAACAGCTTTAAAATCATCATGTAACCTGACATGAAACCAATTGAATATCTTTAAATTAGGTGTCATATTTATCCTAAATTACCTTTAAAATGTATGCTCTTTGGAATTGCAGTGCGGATTTGAGCTTCTAAGAAATTTACTAAGAAAGAAAGCTTGTTCCCTTGTTTTTTCTTAAAAAAAAGAGTTGAAAATGATGGAACTTATTAAATCTGAAACCCAAATTTCAACAAGCTACAACCAACCTTCAAAGCATTCTTTAAAATATGCAATTTCTTTGCACGGAGAATCATTAATTGACACCAGTGTTTGCTTAATCCACCGCCCATCATTACATTCTTCTTGACACATATTAATATACTCTCATATTCCTTTGAGATCTAGCATGGTATTTTGAAAGTGTATGTTCAACACTGGAAATGCAGTTTTCTTCTTCAGGGAATAGAGATAACAGACTTTGAAATATCTAAGTGACAAACTCTTTGTATTTTAAATATATGTTGCTGCCATTAAATACTAATTATCAAGAAAATCATACCATAAGTAATGCACAAATTTATTTTTACTAAAAACCTAAACTTTGTATAATTATGTAGGCTAATGTAAATAAGAGAATTAATTAGCTAAAACTTCAACAGCTGGCATATGAACTGCATTAAATGAACCATTGATTTAAAAAAGAGTCACTGAGGGAACTTAAAGAGTCATTTCCTTAATTCATTTGTATAGTGTTTCCTTTGCTCAAATAAAGTCACAAGTTACTAAAGCACTATTCAAAAATAAAATAAGCAAAACCATTGCAATTTTATTCCAAACATTTGAGTAACCTCTGTGACGGGTCATTTCTCAGCTCAGTACTCAGATATCAGCCAGTGCCATGCCCCACTTAGGTTGTGCATAATTTTCTTTTCAAACTGTTTTTTAGGACTTGGTGTCCATTACAGCACTTACACATAGTAGAAGCAGTCTCCCATGTGCCTTATAATTACTTTATAATGCAATATGCGGCTTAAAGGAGGCTTATTTTCCAAGTTAGTAACTTTTTCCTCATTAAGCATATTTATCTTTCAACACACTAGCTGTGGGGTGCTGACTTGGGTGGTGTTTCTGAAGAACCAAATTGCTTCCTGCTGACCAGGCAGCCATCCTGATGTAACAACTTGGACCAGCCTGAGCCAGCCATCATTAGCATTTCAGTCAGTGTTATGGAGTTTTTTATTTTAAGCAAACTAAAAGGAAGTTAAATTTTTACATTTACATTTGTATTATTCTTAAACTTACCATTTAAATTACAAGACATACTTTATAGGTTTTTAGAGTAGAGAGGATTTCAAAGATCTCTTTGGTCATCTTATAATTTTTAATTCTTACTAATATAAACCCAATACCTGATTACCCAGAAACTCAGCCATGTAGTAGTATTGGGCGTGGTCCATCACAAACAAGACAATTTGCCCTAGACAATTGGAAGCTAACTTTGGGATGGATTTTTCCTTTTCTTTATAAATCAAGAATATGTTCTACAATATTTAAATACATGAGACCACTGTGATAGACACACAACATAGCATTTTTGAAATTTTTATTAATGATATCTATGTATTGGTACTCAAATAATAGTGATAATTGAATAAAGATGAACACTGTATACATCAAAGATGTTCTTGTACATAATTTTTATAGTTTTTAAAATTATAATAACTATATTCAAGTATACATTATGAATGATCAAATCTGGGCACAGATATCAACTTGGAATCAATTTATATAGAAACTCATGGCTTCTACAATATTTTAATATAGTTTATTTGATCTTAATAAGTAGATATGGTGGACACTGTTGTTATTCCAACCATTTCTCCATTGGTAAAAATGATCTTAGATCTTACCATTGATAAAAACTTGCACTGAAAGCATCTGTATCTCTTATCCTGAGGATTTTCTTTGGCCACCAGAACACTCTAATGGAGTATATAGGGCAGGTTGAAAGTGGTGGGCAGGTGATGTCTCTGGAAATAGTCTTCAAACAATGATGGGTAGATATTGGTGTCCAAACACCCCACTAGCTATGGGGTGCTGGTGTGGATGGTATATTACAGAGTTCCCCAGGTGCCTTCAGCAGTCATCTATCCCTTAATACAGCCACTAGTGGCTCCTTCCCTTTCTTTTCTCACCTCTTCATTCCTGACAAGTAATTATTGGGATCACCTCTGAAATAAGTTGCTGTCTTTCAAATGTTCATATTCTGATAGAATACTACCCAAGGCTCAATTTTACTTTCCTTTCTACAAGTGAAGAAATGCTAAGGTTGAGAGATGATTCATACTTATTCATAAATTAAGGGAATAAATTATCAAATTTAGCTTGAGTTTTCTGTCTCTACATATATCACACTGTCTGTGAAAAGCTTTCATTTTTTTTTCTGGGCCTCTCTGGTATGGGGAGTGTGGTGATTCTCTACTAACAGATACTAACAGAATCTCTTTTCTCTGTTCCACGTGTACAAAAGCAAGGAAGCCAAATCAGTTGTGTTGGTCTCAGCTTGGGACAAATGGAATTTCCATGTGGCCTTTAGGTTCCACCAGAATTCAAATATTTTGGTTATGGCCTAAATACCAGGTTAAGCGTCTTAAATTTAGACTTTAAACAAGATAAAATGTTTCAAAGATTAAGATGTCTAAAAATATACTTACTTTTAATAAACAAATTTCCATATTTTCACGAAGGGTAAAAGCACGAATATACAATTTTGAGTTGAATTTTAAGCCAAAGCTCTCTTTCGTTAAATAAAACATTGCAAGTCTGAAAGAACTAGGGTTTTGCCAGTCATTATTTTGTCCCAATTTTGGTCCCTGACACCCTGTTTATACTGGCTACAGTGCCCTAACTATTTCTGTCTACATTGTCAGGCTTGACAGAAGACTTTGGACTTTCTTCACACGTAACACAAAACCCCACAATTACTATTATTACTAGACACAATGTTTTTGGTTTTCCTGCTTCCTTTCAAAGTTTCAGTTTTCTACCTTTCTTTCATTCTCCCTACATTTTATCTCACCTGCTTCCCCCCACCTTTGTGTGTTCTGTGTGCTCCATGAAATATGCTACCTTAGTATGTTGCTCCTTCTACTGTCTATTGAACCCTGTGGGCCCTCTCTCAAACACCACTGACATCTACAATAAAGTTTCATGTCTGCATTTTTGCATGAAGATTTTTTCATTCTCTGTAGTTTATTCATTCCCTTAACTTGCTCTCTAATTACATCACTGAGCATTTATTTTGGTCTTTGTATTCTTCATTAGCTGATATAACCTTTTTCATTTACTCTTGTACAAGACTGGAAGTTCCAGGAAAGTAGGTTCAAAGCAAGATGCCATGTTTTTTCTTTCTTCTTATATCCTGGGGTCTTAGCACATGTCCTGACACAAACAGAGACTTGAATATTTGTTTAATAAAAATGGCTCTTTCTTGGAGAAGGCATTATAAATCTTCCTCTTAGGAAAAAATGCCATTTGTAATTGAGCATAAATGAACTGACTTCCAGGAAGCCACTGACAGAGAGGACAAAGAAACTGCTGCTCCATTGCAGATTGCTCTAGAAAATCTCTTAAATTTACTATTTAAAATATGAAATTATTTTTGCAAAAAATAAAAATTTCTTCCTTATTTCACCAAGAATATAAGAGTTTATGAGGGAATTTCACAGAAGACAGAGCTGATTCTTTTGCAATGCATATTTCCCTAAAGTGATGTTACCAGTATATTGAAAAGCATAATTTGCAGTATGTGATTATAAAGTATTTTTGTCTTGTAAGTGTTTGAGTGTTGCTCTGTAAGGTTGTTTATCATTTGCACCTAGATGAAAGCAGTGATAAGGTTGCAAATTCCACGATTTCCCTAATCACTGGAAGTAGTAAACAAATCTTTCGATCAGTTTTTTGTAAGATATGGTTTCATTTCAGAATTATAATCTCTGGTTGGATAAGATATCAAACTGTCCAACTATTATAAGTTACAACTAATTCCTCTCCTCTCATTAGGGCCTATGTTATCATGATATCTGCTGCAGGCAAGGAAGCAAGATCAGCTTCTGCTTCCTTCTTCCTCTATCACCATTCTCCCCAGCTTCCTCCCCTCGCATTGTATCTTCCTTAGTGCTTGAGAACAGGTGGGAAAGGAGAAAAATGAATTGTAGGAAAGGAAGATCATGCTTTGCTTGCACTGTCACATACAGACTAAACAATGACTCTTTGATGGGCACTTTTATGGGCTCTTTGGAGACTGCCCATTAACCAGTACTCACTTCTGAGTGGTAACTCTCACTGGTAGTAACCCCGGTAAAGGTTATATACTCTCCTTTAGCTTCTTAATGACTCCATTTAAAGTCCAGAGTAACTTTCAGTGCCCTCTTCTGAGTCTTGTTGACTCTTCCAGGGGACTTTAATAGGCAGGGTTTAAGAAAGCTCCATTCTGCCTTGCTCCTGCCTCTAACCTCATTCTTGTCTCATGAATAAATTTCAGGCATCCTTTCAGATGAGTAAGCTGGGAATGCAGGACAAGCCCAAGAAAGCAACTGTTTCTTTCTTTGTTTATAAGCACTAGTCTAACCTTTGAGACTTGAAGAGGTGCAGGGCAGCTACTGGGCAAGTGTGGGATTCAGAGTAAAATTCTTGTAAAGGCATGCACAACTTCCCATCTGCGCTTGCTCACTACTTTTAACTCTCAGTGTGAGTGAGTTGTTTGTGTATTGTAACCAGTAATGGTACAACTACATTTATATTTCTCACAATTTCCATTTTAATAACCTATTACAGGAAGAACGTTCTACTCCTTTTTGGCCAAATTTATATTCCATAGATAAGTCTTATTTATCATGGCAGGTCAATAAATCAATGAAGACTTCTCTCATGGTAAAGTAATGTTGAGATGTAATGGTTGCCTCATAAATCAAGTAATTATTGGCAAAAACTTTATCTGGTGGATTGAATGAAAGCATGAAGTCTTGATTTCAATTCTTAGCAAAAAATCCAAATTCTGTGTTTTCATAATAAGTAAAAGTATTAGCTGATATTTATTGAGTTCTTCCTAAGGGCTTGGCACCATGCTAACTCTTTTATATAAATGATAACTTGAGAAAAAACAATAGATGGCATTCCCTGTTTGATCTTGTATATCTCGCACCATTCTTGTCATTTATATGTATTAATCAATTTAATCTTCACAAAAAACCTATGAGGTAGGCATTATTGTCATTCCAATTTTAGAGACAAGGGAACTGAGGCTCAGAAATTTAAGCAACATTTATAAAATCTTGTAGCTATGAAGGCCAAGCAAGGAGTTTTCTGTCTCATAATCCACTTTAAGACTCAAAATACTTTACCGAAATACCTGTTTGTGTGAATTCTACTCTTGAGATTACCGGCCTCTCAAGTAATCAGCCAATCATTACTTAATCTTCTATTCCCAGTACTAAATGCTTGGTAGATATAAAACATTTTTCTTTATGAATTGAAGAGTATTTTCAGTTATGGGCTTTATGATGCAAAATATTAAAAAGAAATTCTAATTACACAAAAGTAAGCAAGTGATTAGATATCCTTACAAATTTCTGGTTGAATAAGTTATATACACAAGGACATAAATTAAAGAGCAAGAATTATACCTGGCTTATATTCTTTTAAAACCTCAAAAAATGTTAAGAATTTTTCCTCCCTAAACAACCATCAGTGATGAATATTTTGTTAGATCATTATAGAGGCCATTTTAGATAAATAATGGAGTTTCCATTTCTATAGTTCTTGGTCCGACTTGATTTTTGACCAAAATTGGGTCCTGTCTTTCTTGATATTTGTATGCTATCTGCAGAGTCATTGGTCTCATGCTCTTAATAGAACTGCAAATATTTTAGCAATAACTTTTGGACATCTCAACTTTTTCTGACACTTATAATAATAATTGCATCAAGAAAGAAAATTTTTAGTTTGTGCTCTCTTACTCCTAAATCAAAGGTATTATATTTAGCTAAGAAATTCATGCTTTCTTAAAAGCCAGCACCTTTGGAAAGAGGTTTACATTCAGAACTGAAACTGTACTTATTAAATTCTTTTATATGAGTTCTTCTAATCCTGGTAGAATGCCTTAACAAATACCTTGTTTTGAGAGTATAACTGGATTTAAAAGTAAAATATTCTAACTCTACTTTTAACATTAATTAGATTATACCTCAGCTTTAACATATTATTTGGTAGCTAATAATATAAAACTTTCTCATCATCGTTCTACTTACTCATTCTGCCCTCACCTCCAGGCAAATAAATAAATAAGCAAAAACCCACAAGATTTTATTTACATAATTATACAGATGTATACTTAGACAATAAATAACTGATGTTATAAAAATAATCCTAGGTCACATATTATCAAGTTTAATGCTAAGGAACTCCTGGCCTAAGATAGCTGATCTGATATCAGAAATAGATAAAAAATAGAGTTGTTTACTTCTAAGCCATAATTAAACTTTGTTTGCAGTTTTACATATTATAGATTCTCTAAACAATCTTTAAATGCGCCAATATCAGTCATAATTGCTATAAAAACTGAATTCTATTTTTAAGCTTATATGTCCAAAAATTTATACATCAAACCTTACGATACAAGCTCAGAGTAAGAAAAAATTTCCAATGAGTTTATTATTTTTGGTTCTGAAATGTCCTCAAAATCTCCTTTGTTCAGTGGAGGGGTTTTTGGGAAGTGATCAGCTCATGAGAGGTCTGGCCTTATCAGTAGATTAATCCATTGATAGCTGAATGGACTATTGTAAGGTAGCCTCTTGTTGGAGGAGGTGGGTTACTGTGGGTGTTCCTTAGAAGGGTTTAGCTTTTCTCTGGCCAGTTCTTCTCTCTCTGTGCTTCCTGGTTGTCAGGAGTTGAGCAGTTTTCCTCTGCCAAGCATGTCTGCAATGATACTCTACCTCATCTCAGGCCCAGAGCATTGGAGCAGGCTGACCATAGGCTGTAACCACTGAAATCATGTGTCAAAATAAATATTTCCTCCTTTAAGTTGCTCTTGTCAGTTATTTTGGTCACAGCAATGAAAAGATGACTAACACGTATCATTGAACATAGACTATTATATTTAAAAATGACTTATGTATGGAAGTCATTAGGGAAATATATCCATATTTCCAATGAAGAAACTAAAATACAACACAATGTATCTTTAAAAGGTGTCATATCATATTAATAACAAAACTGAGCTGAGTCATGTGCATTATGGTTTAGAATGTAAAATAGAATGGATAATCAAGTACTCAATAAATATTATCGGAGTCAACTAATCTATCAAGTTCTAGCACACTCATCTTTTTAACACTAAAATTGCAAATTGCAAAGAAAAGTTTTCTCCAAAAAGAAGGACTACACAAAAAAACATTTTTGTGAAATGGGACCTCCATTGGTTTAAATGGAAAAAATGCCTGACAAAAGTGATAATAGACCAAAGAAAATTGAGTTTTTCAGTGGAGTAATGCTCGGATTACATAGAAAAGAGTAATTCATTAGTTCAAGGTTGGCCACAATTGGGACCAGAATTGGCAACTTCCTCTGCACTGTTATTTTGAGGGAAACATCATGACTCTATTTTACCAGAATATTGCCCACTAGCCTCTGCTTCCTGAACTTATTTTGTCATCACTTTTAAAGAATTAAGGCATTTATAACAAGCAGTTAGCAAATACATTACATTTCCAACTAAAACTGTTATCACTACTAGCAGCAGCAAAGGAGGGAATGAGACCTCAGTCAGCTGAGAAAATTGGGACCTCACATCCATATCTGATGTAGCACTGAGTTGTGAGGCTATGAGTAGCAGTTACATTGGTCATTAGAAAAGGCACAAGAAACCACCTAAAACAGGGATAGAGGGATGCAAAAGACAAAAATTGCCCAAGTTAAAAATTGTACTAATAATCAACTCAATACAGCATTACTAGTAGAGTATGTGGTTCGGATATCTTTGGAAGTAAACAGATTTATGTAAGATTTTACATTACAGTCCTTTATTGTACATTTTGCTTTTCCTTCATAGCACTTGCTATGGCTTTTAATATATATTGTAGGTATAATCATTTAACTGTTTATAACTGTCCAAGTTCTTAAGGACACACACACACACACACACACACACACACACACAAGAGCACTTATGGGTCTTGAGGAAATAAGATCTAACTATTCTTTTACTGCTTTATTACCAAAATCTAACTTGAAGCTTAAAAATGGAAATCCCATATTGTATTTAAAAGAGTTGGCTAACGCCTTTGTGGCCTTCATTTGATGTTATCTAATATTTCTTAAATTATTTGATTCTGACTGGAAAAATTCAGCAGCCATTATGGAAGGAAGAGAGTAGTTGCCAAGTTGTAGTAAAATTTAGACCTACTGTTAAATGTCATAGATCTAAATGTAAATAATCACTGAGGCCTGAGGTTGTTTGTTACGGGTTGGGTAAGGTTAACTATGAAAAACCATAGATTTTTAAATTCTTGCTTATGAGATGTCATGGCTTTTATGAAAAAGATTCTATAAAGTCAAGAAGCCATTTTTCATCATTTTAAATGTTAGTAGTCAGAACTCAGCTATTGGATCAGAATCCAGAACCACAGAGGTGATGGATTGAGCTCCAAGGGCTTTAACTCACGTGCTCCTAGTTATAAGTGGATATATGTTGAAAGCCAGCAATATGTGGAAAAGAAACTTGGGCTCAATGATTATTTACTTTGGGCTAAAAATGAATACCACAGCTGGATTCTTTCTACATCATTTGTTTCCCCTTCATTTGACCACTGCATTTGAGAATAAAGATGTTGGATTGTTAAAGAGCATTGTGGAAAGTTAAATTTGACATCTTTCTATTCTAAAAGACCAGATAGGGCTTCCCTTAGTTCTCTTTGGTTCCTTCCCCCACGTTTACTCTCCATTTTAGAAAATCTTTCACCTATGATATGATCACATTTTACCTCTGTAGAAGGGACATACTTAGGTCTCACTCCATCCATGACGAAATGCATTCTCCCATAACATGTGCTACTATAGCAGTGGAAACATAATTTACTTTGCACCCCAAGTTAGAATTCCAAAAAAGCAAGCACAGCAATGTTTGGCACAATGAATAAACCTTAGGCAAATTTAAGCTTTCACTAGTAGATTCCATGACCTGAACTTGTCAATTTCATTACAGAAGATAATTTTTTTTTTCAGAAAAACACATGTTTTATATCCATTCAAACATTATTGCTGCTTAGAAAGCTTAGAACCAGCTTACTTATGTCTGTGTTAAATGAACTTGACTGACAAATATTTTCCAGCTTAAAGGCCTGCCTATTTATCTAACTCATTACTGTTATTTATACTAAGAATTTTAGCACATCACAATGATACTGTTCTGAGTTTTAAAAAGCAAGCAGTCACCTCTAACAACAAAAACAAAAAACAAACAAACTGAGGATTCATTTACACTTTAGTTCCCTAGACTAGCTTTTGGTAGTTTCTATAAGGGCTAAACAAAAATTAATAGGAATATTTAAATAAGTAATCACTCTGATAGTGAACAAAAATACTGGGCATATTTTACTGCTTACCATACAGACCAAATCTCTCTATACTCTAACACATCACAAGATGCTTTATTACTAGATAGCTGAAAATCTAGCAAAAAGTCCTTAATTCACAAAAAGGGCCACAAAAATAAGTGAAAAGTAATTTTGGGACATGAGCTCAACTCCAGCATTATCCTGGTTTACCAATTCAAATGCTCAGTCTACTGGTGGTGAATCAGTAAGTCTTTATCAACAGAAGGACTGTTAAGATGGGCAATGTTGGGTCCATATATGTTCTTAGATCATAGAATTTTCTGATTGCATTAAAATGTTTATTTTCTTTCTATGTTTATTCTGAGTATACTCAGTGTCTCCAAGACTAAAAATTCTCAGTCAATTATTACCATTGGGTCAGGCACAGTGGTACACAGCTATAATCCTAGCATCTCAGGGAGCTGAAGTAGGCAAGTTTGAGGCCAATGTGGGCAACTTAGTGAGACCTTGTCTCAACACAAAAAGCTCAAAAAAGGATTGGGATGTAATTTGGTGATAAAGTGTACCTGGGCTCAATCCCCAGTGCTAGAAAAAATATTGCCATAAATATGCGCTAATATCGGGAATAAATGTATAATAATTTAATTATAAATTGAGATTTTTTTCATATCTATCTTTTATTTGTAAAGAAACTTTTTTAGGCTATGCAAGGATAAGGCAAGAATTACAGTTTGAAACAGAAGCTACAGTTACCCTTAAATAAATATCTAAGCAATTGGTAGTTTTATTTCCTTTACAGTCTAAAGAGAAGCCAAGTGGTGTTTCTGGATTTCTGTCATTTTTAATGGCTTTTGAAAAAATAGACAGTGAGCTATTCCAGCCATCCTCTTAATGTGTTCCAGTGCTAGAAATTAGTCTAGCATGTAAAACTATTCAGTAAGCTTAACTTAATTATGCTTCTGTAGTTGAAGATTTTGAATTACTTTGCATCAGTAAAATGTTTTCCACTGATATGATTCCATCTATTTTCAAAGCATTTATTGATACCAGATACTTTCCATCACAAAATGCTTAGGTCATAATTAAATTTTCCAATGCTTATTAAATAATAACAATGTGACAATCTTTGAAACAGAAGTTTAAAGCTTTTTTTGAAGGGTGCACACACACATACATATATATGAAGGAATAAAAGTAAGATGAGTCATATGATTTTTATCCAGCAACATACAACCCAGGCCAAGTATATGTAAGTGTGTGTGCATGTGAGTGTGAATTCACACATATGTATTCCCACGTTAAGATCTACTAAGTGAGAGATTGTATATACACACATAGAGTGGCTAAATAATTCAATCACTTATTGCAGAGTTAGTTTGTGTGGGCTTAGCTATGTATTTATAGATAGCAGTGTAGGTCAGATCATGTGTTAATAAGAGTAAGAATTTTCTAGCCAATTTTTACAATCAGAATAGAAGTTTTCAATCATTTAAGTCACTCATGAATCCTGAGGAATAGCAGTAGAATCCCTTGTGGATCATTTTTTTCCACTATGGTCTATTATATGCTTTATGAAAAAGAGTAGTGCTATGCATAGTTTGGCTCCTAATAATATTTTCCATTCATAAATATTGTCTGGAAGGCTATCAAGTAAGTAAATGAATAAATAGGTCACACTTTATCTAACATTCTGTAAATGTTAGTAAAGAAGATAAGGTAATCTCTCTTCAGATATGGTTCCTCTTACATTAATTATTATACACAAGAATACTCTTTTCAGTTTGAATTGCTATAACAGAATATCATAAATTGGATGCTTTAAGCAACAAACATTGATTGCACAGTTCTTTAATTTCAAGGTCTATTATTGTTGAAATCTTGAGGAAGATCCTCCACCTGGTTTCCAGACACTGTTCCATTCTTGGATCCTCATATTTTGAACACCAGAAAGAAGGAAACAAGCTCTCTCATGTCTCTTTATGAGGCACTGGTCCCACTCATGAGAAGTTCACCCTTATGACCTAATTATTTTGCAAAAACTCCATTGCCAAATGCCATTGCACTGGGGATTAGGATTCAACATCCAAATTTTGAGGAGATACATTCAGTTCATAACAGAGTGCTTTGTTCTTTGTGCCTGTTTGCCAAAAGGAAAATTCTAGTCCTTGTATTTTCATATTGTACAAATTATAAATCATCATTAATGGAGATAATTAAAGCAAGAAAATTTCAGGGTTCACAAAAAGAGTTAAATTTGATAGCATAAAAAACTAGAGATTTGAATAATGATATTTTTCAAAGACTGAAGAAAGATAGTGAAAAATAAGTCTAGCTTAGACGTGCAACTTTGTGATATTAGGAGACAAAGTGAGATATATAGATGAACTTGGTAGAAAGTGCAAAGTAGGGCAGAATGTATGTACTTAAACCTTAAAGTCAGAAAGCCACTGAACTCTGTGGTAGGCATCCAGTCATGGAATAAAGTATGTGTTTCCTAAAACAAGAATACAAACATGTATGTAGCTCATAAAAATTGCAGGAGAGGGGGATTTTGAAATATTATTTTGAGTAAGATGTGGTAAAATGGAAGGAAAAACATTGGAATTCAATATTTTAATTTAAGATGAATAATGAGTAAATGGCTTTAATCCTGGACATTAGTTTTGTATTCCAGTAATTTTGGTTTGTTTTGAAGAATTTGAAATATTTTTAGTGCATATAATGATGCCTGGCCCCTTGTCATTTTGCCACATATTTATACAGTGTATAAAGATGTAGGGCTTAGCATTTGTGCTATTAATATGCTGAAGAGCAATTTTTTCTCTTAATTTTGCAGTAATCCCTTGAAATTGGATTATCATTGTACCTGGCCTCTAGCAATATGTATTTCAAGAGCAAATGAATAATGGAAATATTCTACTATTATTCTCTGAATTTTGTGGTAGGCAGCATGTGTTTGTTGGGTCTTAGGCGCCTTCAGGTTTAAGGAAGAAGATTATGCATTATGAGAAAGATTAGGATAATTAAACATGGTTTATGAAAGTACAACTCTACCAGGTATAGTCTCCCAACTTATATTTCCCCTAAAATCAAGGCAATACTATGTGAAATGTGAAGTAAGGTGTCCACTGTGATGATACCAAGAAGATGCTTCATATGAAAACCAGTTCATAACCATATCTAGAAAAAGAAATAAGCTGAGTAGTACAAATGTGGCAAATATATGAGATGACGAGGAATCCCTGTGGTCCTTTTAGGGTTTCAGTGAGCCAGATTTCAAAAGCCATTTTCTTCTATCTTGTCCTCCATATAAATCTTAGAATCATCACTCTAAAGAGTGAGAACAAAGATAAAGAATGTGTGATCCAATTTCTTTATGTTGCACATTAGAAACTAAATTATTATTATTTTTTTGGTACTGAGGATTGCACTCAGGGACACTCGACCACTGAGCCACATCCCCAGCCCTATTTTGTGTTTTATGTAGAGAAAGAGTCTCACTGAATTGCTTAGCACCTCACCATTGCTGAGACTGGCTTTGAACTCAGGATTCTCCTGTCTCAGCCTTCCTAAGTGCTGGCATTACAGGCTTGAGCTACCGCACCCGGCTAGAAAGTAAATTATTATAGCTTGTGAAACATTAGGGTAGATTTTAATTTCTCCCTGAATATATAAAAAATGCATTTCAATTATGTGAGTCTTGTCTACAGAAGCTGACAATTGAGTTAGCAGAGTCTCGATTGAAGTTCAGGTTTTAGGTGTAACTCAGGTGAGACTGTGCCTCTCAAATTGTCTATGGAGCAGGTCCTTGGTTGTTTTTTTTAACTTTCTAAACTACTATGGACTGATACTTGTGTAAAACACAAAAAATTAATTGCTAGATAAATGATCGGGTGAATTTGGGTTCAATGTTTCTAACATTTTCATCTGTCTTATGTTGTTACAGATCAGTAAAAATTTGTGGACTACATACTATAGTATGTAAAGCACTGGTTTGAGAAAATGGAATAGCAGGGATATTTTGTAAAATAAAAAAAAATGTACTATTGAAACTAATAGAACATGAAGAAATTTGGGACTTCAGTCAAATACCTTAACTGCCAGCATACTTTCATACAAATTTGTGTTATAGTAAATGCTTTTATTATATTGTAAACCTCAGTTTCCTGTACATTATCAAATGACTATAATGATTTTTCTGGTCCAATAAGAATTTTTTGAGGTTTAAATGAAGTAACCCATGTACAGAACTCAGTGCTGTGGATAATAAACAACGGAGTTGTAGGCCAGAGAGGACCTGACTTCAGGGAGTCCCAACAAATCAGGTGCAGCCACTCACCCCAGAAACTAAATGTAAAAATTAATGGTGAAAAACAGGGAGGAGATTTCTTTAATACAGCTATTTGGAGAAGACTAAAGGGATCAAGTGTCTTCAGCACTGTTTCTGGGGATACCGACAAGAGCTTTGAGTTTAAATAGTGAAGGAGCAGAGTGAGGGAGGTGTGTGAAAAAGTGTGCCTCAGTCTTGGTCAAAGTGTTGTCTGATTGATAATTATCTCAGGACTGGCCAGTCAGTGTCTTGTCCTGGATAAGAATTGCTGCTGCCTGGGGGTAGTTTCAACTCTTGTCAAAGACATTTTTCCATCAGATCTGTTGTTCCTGGGATCCAAGGTGATCAAAAGAGAGAATGACTCAGAGCAAAGGAGATAGATGCAAAATGCAGGTAGAGATGCAAAGCTTTTATTCTGCTTTTAGTTACCCAATGGGGATTTCTAGGCATCTGCAGAACCAAATGAAAAGAGTGCTTTTAGCAAAAGCACCTTCTAAGTCCTATTACACTATTTTCATTGCTGAGTATATTACTTGCTGTTCTATTCCTTCCTGTATCATCCTCAGTTTCTTTCTTAGTACATCTGTGGATACATGACAAAAGCATTACTCTTATCATTCATTTGTTTGAGGAGTTCATTTTAACAAAAATTTTGTCAGAATATGCTCCTACAGTGAATCTCAAATTACCCATGCAATCTAAATCTCTGTTTACCACACAGAATTGCTAGTGTCTTGAATTCTTTTGAGCTCAGCCTTTTGAAAGATTCACTGGTAGATATCAGATTTTGTAGCACCCCTTCCAGAATACACTGATGAGTGGCACTCTCTTATTTATTTTACATCTGAGTGTATGCTTTGACATAAGTATAAGACATCCTTTGGGACAATGAGGCTTTACTCTTGGTCAAGGGCACAGTGAAGTACTCAAGGTGAATCCTCACATGCAACTGTGTGGCTCCATAGAAAGGTGCTTCCTAATGCTATGCTAAAATGCTTTGAATCAGTGTTTAAGGAAACTCTTCTTTAAAAGGGCTAGTTAAGATATACTTGCCATAAGAAATTAATTTAAAAAATAACTATGGGTAAATGGCATCAAGATTAGTAGAGCAAAGGTAGTAGAGAGTGAGAGGAAGGAAGGGGAAGTCTTACTGGGGACTCAGAGTAAGATATATTCCATGCTTGTATAATTATGTCAAAATATATTCCACTGTCACATATAATTAAAAAGAACCAATAAAAAGAAAGACATAGTTACCAATTAAAGGGTCAGCAGGAATGCTACTATATGCTGTCCTCTAGAGATTATTTTATATCAGTACAGTGATGACATGGAAGACCCCTCAGGAGTCTCAAAGTAATTGCTATAAGCTGCTACTGCTGAGAGTCTGATCACCAGAATCCTACTATTAGGCATCACTGATGGTGCCATCATTATGGACTGAGGGTGGATCTACCAGAAAGCTGCCAACGTCAAGTGGAGTTACAAGTAGTATTGTTAAAGACTTCGTTCCATTTGCTCTGATGTAACAGCTCCTCTTCCCCTTTACCCTATTGCTTTGTGAATCCTGCTGAACTTCTCAGAGATCTGGAGTTCCGTGGTCTTCATTTTTAAATCATCAGCACTTATCCTAGAGGCTAAAACATAATAGAAGATAAATAGACATTTAAAAGAAGGTAAGGAGGAAGTCAAGAAGGCAAGCAAGCAGGAAGGAAAAGAGGGAGGAAACAAGGGAAGGACACAAAAGCACTAAAAATAAATAAATAAAAATTAGTTGACGGAAGCCGTCACAGATTAGCAAATATATTGCCAGGTTTTAGGAAATTTGAAAACCAAAGAATCCTTTTCTTCTCATTGTGAATTACCTTTCAGGGTTTTTGTGTTCAGAATGTGTTAGGGTATGTAGGGCATATATAGTTTGTTAAAGATAATGGCTAGGGGTGGAGGAAAAATGATAATTATTGAGTTTTCAAGTAAGTATCTCAGTGTGAAGAAAAATAATATTCACTAGTCAAACTTACAGTGTTTTATAAGGTATATAATAAAAATTTGAATCATAGCTTTTCTTCTACTCTTGGTAGATGGCTGGACTTGGGAAATTTTATAGAAACATTTTGGAAATTCAGAAAAAATATCACAGAATCAGATTCCTGGAGTAAGTTATCTTTTGTTCGTGTAAAGGGGAAATATTGTGGCACCAACTTGTCAAGACTATTTTATAGGAAAAAAAACATTGTGGCTCGACTCTATAAATTTCAGTGTGGACACAAAGTATGGGACGATCAAAGAGAAAGCATGCTTGTAGGAGAGACCAAGAAAAATAAAAGGATGCAGTAAAACAGTGATAAATGTAGAATTTATTTCAAAGTTCAGCCAAGGTACATGTCATTCGAAGAGCCTAAAGCAACTGAAGTCTTCAATATTTCCAAGATCCTTCAGAGCATTACGAAGTGTGGACTTCACTTAAACAAACAAATCTTGAATTCATGTTACTGATAGTGTTGTGATAACACACAAAAGTCACTTTAAAATATGTAGGAGGAAAAGCAACCTTGTAGGACTCCCAGCAAGCCCAGACAGTCACTTGAAAAGTTGTAAAATTGTGTTGGTTGGGACACTGACTCACCTCTTGATTGATTTGATGCCTGATTGTGACCAAAAGCCATTTATCAGGAGAAAGTAAGACAAAGATAATGAATAATGCATCTAAGAAAAGAATAGGGCTTGTAAAATGCTGATTTCACAAGATGGTAAAGTATGTGAGTATCAATTTTGTCCCCTGGAATTCTAACCACCCTTAGAATTAGAAGAGTGGCTCAAGAAAGACTTTATGATCTCTACCTGTCCCAGTTTATAAGGCATCTTGGATTGTTCATTAATCAAAATATGCACACATAGTCAAAAGAAATAGTTCACCACATTTCAGTCTTTTAGATTCAAAGCAGTGAAGTTTAAGTAGAAAAAATACCTTGGCTCCTAATGTTCTTTTTAAATATAGGATCATTAATGAAAATAAAATAGCTTCATGCATTTGTTACGATATAATTTTCTATAATTTTTACTGTAAAATTTCATACATTTGAGCAATATTTTAAAAAATAGATGGTTTGGGGTCAAAGTATATATATGCACACATAGAAATAAACATGTATATGTACTTTCTTGAATTTTTAGTTCCTTCTTCAACTTTCTCTTCTTTCGGGTCTCTCCTCTCTCCCAAGCATAGGCTCTTCCTCATACTATCCTACTACTATCATCTCTTTTCCAAAACATTTCTCTCTCTTTTCTTTGTCTCCACCAGTGCATTCTCAAGGCATCTTATGGAGTTCTGACATCTTGGCCCCCTTGTGTCTCAAAGGCCTATGGTGCAAAATACTTTCACATCATCCAATTTAATTTCCCAGTCTGATAGTTATGGAAGACACATTGCATTTTTGCCCTTCACAATTTTAGAAAAGGAAGCAGCATTTCTTTTTTTTTTCTGTTGACCATTTTTGCAAAGGTAAAATGTGCCTTTTACATACTCTCTCAAATACAACCATGGCTTTTCATATCCTGTGTGTTTCATACCTTTCATTGGATGTCTGCAGTATTGATTTTTGTCAATCATCTCTCTGTTAGATGTGTATATTCTGAATGTTTCATGATTGTGAGTGGAATTTAGGCTGTTTTTCTCTATCTTTTTAGTATGTGATCTAGTCACATTCCATATTCCTCTCCTCTAAAATCCATATTTTGTGACAGTTTCAATCCTTCTTGTTATGGATGTCTTCTATTCTCTGGAGTTGTATATCTCATGATCTCCCTTACCACACTGCTTGAACCATACCTTCAGATCTTGCCTCAGTTGTAGAGGAAGTAGTATATACCCTTCTACAGAAAAGAACTTTTGACAAATAATATCAGTCTGCTCAGAGGTTTCTTACTTTGGTTTCACTCAGTATCTCTCAACTAGATAGATCAACTGATAAGCTCCATACCAGTCAGCTGAAGCTTAATCATGCCGCAGCCATGCTTTAAGTCAGGAATTATTTTCCATTGCCTCTGCTCAGCCAATTGACAGCTACCATTTGCCGAGTGCCATTGAGCAGTCCGCAGCAAAGTTAAAAGGGTGCATTTTACTATTTTATATTCAGAGATGGAGATGTAAGCCTTAGAGAGATGATTTAACTTGCCATGAAACCCTAGTAGCTGGTATATTTCTATCTGTTGACTTAGAAATAATCCACCACAACACATGGGATCCAGTGCTCCAGTGTAGCGGATGAGGTGCCTTGTACTTTATAAGAACTGAGGAACAAGCTTTCATGTTGTCAAAACTATGTCTTTCCTTTATGCTACCCCTGACCACTGTGCTTGTCCAAGTCACAAAAATGAACAACTTTAAACTAAATTCTTTGCATCTTGGATAGACGTTCCGTTTTCTCCAGTCAAGCTTTAGTGCTGAAGCCCAAGTAGGCAGCTCTACTCCTAGTTTTGATTTTACCAGTCATTCCTACAACTATCTCACTACCCAAGCCTTAACTAGTAATGCAGGCTGGTTACTGAGATCAGGTTTTCTTTGGATAGATAAGAATTACACTTACCAGTCTACAAGGTTGGTACCTAAGTACCAACCACTGCAGCAATATTCTCTTTTTGCATCTCACTCATCTTATTAGATGTCTGTTTACACAAGCCCCTAGCTGTCATTTTTCAAAGCATCTTTTTTTAATCAGATAAGCCAGTTGGGTTCTAGCATGATACAAAAACCTAGTTCCAGGACTTGGTCTTACTCCCTCTCACTAAGGCTTCATTATAGACTTCATGGTCTAATATAGTCCCTGTTAAGCCATTTTACTAAGAGCTCATTCCAAAGGAATAAAATTCTACTGGAGAGATTTTCAGTAACAAATGTCTATTGGAGATGTCATTTTGGAGCTGAACCAGTTACTAGTAGTTACTTACTGTTAATCACATCCATATTAGTATGGTTCTAATCTTGATGTGCTGTGTATGATTTTTAAGTTTACTTTTTTTTTATTTTTTGCTCTTATAAATTTGCAATCTCTGTTGATGTCACATGCTACCTGGGAAGGCCAGAGGCAAGTCTTTAGGCGAATCTTTGCATTGGACTTTTAATTTTCATAGTCTTACAAATTGGTTTTGTTTTATATTATCTTTTGGATGCAATGAAACAGCAAACTTCTAAGCAAATTATCTTGTGATTTCATGTAGAAGGCAATTTTTATAATGCATATGTCTCATTATTGAGGATCTATTAAAGAATAATAGCTCATTTTTATGCTCTTGTTAGTGTTTCATAGGTTTATTTTGACATAATCATACATGCATGGAATATAATTTACTCCACTTCAGTCCCCAATCCATCCTCTTTCCCTCCTTTCCTCCCACCTCTTATTCCCTTGCCTCTACTCTATTGGTCTTCCTTCCACTCATCTATTTATTTTAAATTGGTACTTTATAGATATACATAAAAGTGGAATTCACTGTGGTATATTTATAAATGCATAGAGTGTAATTATATAAAATTCATTTCATATTTCCTCCCCTCTCTCGTCCCTCCTCTCTCATTCTCAAGCTCCTTCTTCTATTCCACTGATCTCCCCTTTATTTTTATGATCTCTGACCCCTCCTTTTTTTTCCATTGCTTTTCTCCAGGATTAGCATAACTAACTTTTTTTTTAAGAAGAAAAATGCAGTATGTGATGGCTTTTACAAAGAAAACCTATAGAATAAGAATTGATTTTTAAAAATATTATTCTTCATGCAAAAGGAAATTATTGGTTGGGTTTTTGTTGTTGTTTTTTTAAAATATGGATTTGTGAAGGCTAAATACCCCTAGAATTGCTTTACTAACTCTCAATCTAAGTAGAGTTTTTCCTTTGAAGATACACAGCTTGTGAAGCATGTTCTGTTGCTTGAGCTAGCTGGAGGAGCTTATCTACAAGCGCAGCTTGGACTTGCTTAACTGGGTTTCCAGCATGTTTTTAAAGTCCCAGTGGCTCCCTTACATGATGCCTATAAATTAAGCTGTTGTTCTGCTAAAAGGCATATTTCAATTATGTGCTCTTTAAAATTAAAAAAAAAAACCTTACTGTTTCATTTCTATACTTGGAAAATCAAAGTGTACAACTCCTGCAATATGAAAGTTAGCATTATGAGATAACATTTCAAATTACAATGCCTTTTCCCAGAGCTAATGCATGAAATGCTTCCCAGGACTTTTTGTAACCTTTGAGATTCAAATATGAGATCGTTTCCCTGCCCCCACCTTATATTATTTGCTGAAATTATTTGTGTGTGATAAAAGTACCAGTTCATGAAATGTATTCACTTTTAAAAATGTATAAACAAGTATCTATTTACTTCAAAATGTGCCCTGAGCAAAAGTAAGTGAGAACATTTCCAAAGATGATTAAATCCAAAATTAAATATACGTCTTGGAAATTAATACATGAGCAAGTATTTCAACTCCTCAGGGAATATTTGTAGAATATGTGCATGCAAAAAATGAAGAACTGGCAGCATACTTTGGAAATTTTGGTTTCATTCAAAGTCCTTAAATTAGTTGTGAAGATATAACATCTTAGAAAAGGATAATAATTGCAGTTAATCAATATTAAAGATGTGAAAAAAAACCAACCCTAAAGGGTAAGAGAATATATCTCACATTCATAAAGATTATAAAAATACTGTTTTTCCTCAAGTGGAAACATGTACCTATGCTTACAGTGTGATAGGATCATATTAAAAATTTGTATTATAAAATTTTTCAAAGGTCAATGCTATGGAACAAATTTTATCCTGTAAATTATATACAACTTGCCATCACAGAAGCTTATGTCCTTTTTGTTGTCTGTCCTCAATCACAGGACATAATAAGGAAAATCTATTTTATATATAAAGCACAACATGTCTCAATGGGGATAAACTATTTAAAGAATTTCTCTTGGTAATAGTAGTGATAGTTAAGACATGAACAGTCATGCCCCTCATCCTGAAGATGTAGTCCCCATGGCTCAAAGATGCATCTTCTCAGTGTGACAATACTGCTTTCTTAGAGAACTTTTATAATTCACTCTTTTATGTAGCAATTAATTCCTAAATGCTGAATTTATATCATACTATCTTTGAGTTTGGCTATCATCTCTCCCATTTGAGCTACTTGCTCCAGAAGAGCTTCAATTCTGTCATTGTCTGGATCCCACATGACAGTTAGGCCTTTATCTTAGATTTCCAGGCCATAGATCACCAACTTGACAAAGATCCTGCCAAAAATGTCAACTTCAGCTGCCATATGCATAAAACACCACTGTCATTGTTCACCTCACTTTACTGCATCTGGCCTGGGCTTAGAAAAGCAATGATTTTAAGAAAAACAAAACAACTCAAAGAAACTGAGAGTTAGAAGCAATGAGCTGAAGGAATACTAAGAAGAATTAGAGGTTCCAGGGTTGGATACTCTCTAGATTAGAACTCAAACTTTCATTCATATTCTCATTGTTATAGTGTTGGGGGAATATTGAGATAAAATAAATATAAGCACATAGGTTTTACATTAAATAAACTTTAATTTAGTTATATCTATATATCTATATCTATCTATTTATATAATCTTTTCATTTAGTATAGTCAATTAGTGAATACTGGGGAACAAGTAAATTTCAAGAGAGGAAGAATTTTGCATTCAGTTTGGGATCTGTCAGGTTTAGGTACTTGGAAGGCATTGCACAAAGTATTATGATTTATAGGTATTGAACACCACAGAAATATTGCATCAGAGATTCGGATAGTCATTCATATATGCAAATAGCAGTTTAAACCATTAGAATGTATGACATCACTCAGTGAGGATTTATAAAATAAGAAAAAAAAATGAGACTCAATGTCAGACCCTAAAACAATCTCAAAAGTTTAGTGAGTTACCAAAAGATATCTTGGGGAATTCATTCATTAATTAAGCATGGTTATTCTCAAGTTTGGTTCTGTTAAAGTTCTTTATCCTGTTATTAGTGTGTGAAAATTTTTTTTTGAATTGTGGATTAAATATGGGGGTGCTTTACAACTGAGCTACACGCCTTGCCTTTTTTCATTTTTTATTTTAAGAAAGGGCCTAACTCAGTTGCTGAGGCTGGCCTTGAACTTATGACTCTCCTGCTTCAGCCTCCAGAGTTGCTAGGGTTACAAGCCTGCACCACTGCACCTGGCTAATGTGAGGTTTGGAAGAAAATAAATATATTCTGGTTTTGCACATTTTGGATCCATTTTAACAACATTCAACATTATTGAGAAAATTCAGCAAGTGGAGAAGATTCCTGAAGTTACTGTCATCATGAAAGATAATGGAACAATAATTTACTAAGGTTTCTTCATTTATTATGACTTCTAGGCTCCTTGATCTTATCTTAATGGAAAAGAGTTAGTGCTTGATTGACAAACTTAACAATGCAGAAAAAATTATCAGCAGGATATTTTAATAGTTGATATTTTTTAGATACTTTTTATCAAAATCATAATACCAAAACATTACCAAAGTTTGATCTGATATTCTCCATGCATAAATAAAAAATTGCAATAGTTTCTAGTTTTAATACTTCTTATATAATGTCTGCTCCCATTCTGTCCTGCTTCTGATTAATTTCTCTCTGTTCTGCATGAGTCTCAACATCTTAAGCTGTTATGTCATCCTTTTCTTTCTAGATTTATAGAAAAACAGCACTTACAAAAGAGGAGTTATCACTTTTCCAGTTTGAAGCAATGTTATTTCAGGTGTTTTCCTCATGGAACTGCATATTTGCTAACAAATTATTTCCCTAATATGAAATACACTTGAAATAGAAGAAAATAACCTCATTTTCTACCTACTTGTGGACTGATCACCTTTTCATGATGGCAGAGACTGAAAGAATCATTTTAAACTGCTTTTTTTGTGGGATTTTCTTTACAGAATGACTTTCACAAAGAGTATATTCTCCAAGTATACTGTTAGGGCTTTTTATTTTTCTTTTCAAATGCTTTCAAACGTAGAAACAAAGGTTTCAAAAATTTCAAAAAAAACAAAAACAACACTTTTCTCTTTCAATCCTTTTATTATAGTATGCTTGGATGCAATTCAATCGCTACTAGAAACAAATGATGGAAAAAAATAGCTCTGATAACTTTGCCACTTAGTGGATCAAACTCAAAAGTAAACAAGAAAGGACTATATATAAAGCAACAAGTATACAGACAGTTATATAAAGTGATATGGTGAACAGAGGCAGCTTGCATCATTGTTCAATTCCCATAGTCTGAGCTTAGTAAGGGCCATGTATAAACTATAATCCATTTGTCTGAAAGGATCCTGGGCAACTCAATCCATCTACATTGATTGAGTTTGCTAATATTTTCCACATATAAGTTATTTTTATATAAAAATGCTTCTGTTTTTGAAGTTGAATACCATATGGATGGTTCCAATGCCTATATTCCAAGATTTTTTTAATAAATAATGGCATTGGGAATGTTGAAAGTAAGTTGAAGAGATAAATACTATAATTGCAGATATAGAGCAATTATAGTACATATAAGAAGTTTTTTCAATTTTATTATATTGTAGTATAGTTGATTTTATATTTTTTTTCATTTTGCATCTATCCTAGAGGGTCAATGAATGTTGTCTCTGCAGGGAAACATCAGAAATTTTTTCATAATAAAATTTCTATGCCATATCAACTCTTATCTAACTTACCATAGATGCTCTGGACTTCATCCTGTATAATTATCAAACAGGTCCATCATGTTTATTTTATTAATGTGGAAAATAAGGCCCACAATCCAATAAATGGTAATTGTATAATGCCTTCATTAAAAGTTAAAATGTTAAATCTATATTTATAAAATGTGGCACCATTGTGAAGAAGGTGGTAGCTATCCACAAAATTAAGAGGGAGATGATCCTTTTTTCCATAGGCCTTCTCTCTGTGAGCTGATTTAATTATACATGAAGAAATTGTTCATTTGAAGGTTTAACTTGTATATTTCTTGTTTCCTTCTTATATTTAACATACTCCTGTCCAAACTGCTCACACATATTTACCTACTGCATGATCAAAACATGTAATTAGATTTCGATGCCACCTGTGAATTGTGTCTGATATCTGAAGACAACTTTCCAAGTTCAGAATGAAACCTAGGCCATTTGCATCCATTATTGGCATTCTGTTTTTGTTTAGAAAAAAACAGGCCTAGGATTTTTAGTGACCCAGTGAAGGGTATTATGATTCTCTGAATTTTTGACCTACACCATGACAGATTACATTTCTGAATCTCAAAGAAGTTGTACAGCTGTTTTTTCTTGCTAGTCTACAACATCCAGTTTATTAGCCTAATGGTGAAGCAATATATTCAGAAATGTTTATAAAAATTGTTTTCCATCTGTAATAAGAGGATAGTCTTATGTGAACAATAAACAATACAGAATACTAGAATGAATTGTAAAATTGAAGAAAACGAGGCAAAGTGATTTTAATAAATATTTTATTGAATTATCCATTGTGTTATTAAGCATTATAAGATGTTCAAAATGTGAAGAATGATTTCACTCAGTTAAGCCAAGATTCCTGCTATAAATAGATAAAGGAAGTGATTCTGGGTAGAGTGAATTGGAATGGATGTACCTAATTTTTCTCCCTAGTCAAATTAGCTACTGCTTCACAAGTTCCCCTCAGAACAAATATTATTTGGGGGAATGTATGTTGTAAAACTATCTGCAGTTCAATACTTAAGTGTGAGTGAATTTTTTGGCAATAGTGGATGAAATTAGGAGAAGGGTCACACAAATATTCTGTGAATATTTTTCAATCATTCCTCTGAGAAACAAAAGACACTGTGTTCCTCTTTAATTTGATGAACATCTCTCTCACAAAAAATCACAAGCATTCTCTTTTCCTTTTGATTATTGAAGATCTCTTTTCTTTTTAAAGGTATTTCTATTCACTACATGATGATAGATACAAGGTAGTGGGAAGAGAAAAGGAGGAGAGACAATCTTCTTTAGAGTACTAAAGTGCCTATCTGAAGACACTTTCCTTGATGAAGAAGGACTGCTATTGCCCCGAGCACTGTGAGAGTCTGAATTACCAGACAGAGTTGGTGTGAAGCATCCATGGCTTCCTTCGTTTTATGTAGCACCTCTTTCCGAATGGCTTCCTCTCCACCTCTGGACTTGCATCTGTTTGTTGATTATTTTCTCAATCTCCAAGCTACACATTCAAGTTCAAAGTTTTCTTTGCCTAAAGCTCCAGAACTCAATTTTAAAACAGGTATCTATTATCAATATATATGACAAAATAAGGATTTATAAACCTTAAGTACCTTTTTCAAATCATCTACTAATGACCCTTTCTTTCTAAATATCTTGGTGACCACATAATTGATCATCAAATTGAGACATTTTTGATACTTGAAAAGGGTTCTATTAATAATCATGGACTCAACATGAACACAGAGGGATGGCCCCAGGCAAATCAGCATGGATGTTCATTTTGTGCATAGTGTGATTAGTTAGATCCTCCATCTCATCTGGAAACTTTAGAAATAGCAAACATTTTCTTTATTTCACCTTGTATCATTAGGCTTATTAATGTTACCACTATTAAATAAATGAACTTTCCTGTCTAGTCACAGTTACTCCTTAATGAATATACACATTTTTTTCCTGGACCTGAAAAGGTTCTAATTAGTCCCTGTGATTCCATTATCCTCTTTTCCCAATATTCCATTCTTTGCCATGAAGAGAATTTTCCTAAAATGAAAATCTTGTCATCATTTTCTCTCAGAATCTTTTTATAACCCTTTTATGCTACATGAATTTCTTCTTTTCTAAAAAAATTTTTCTTTAGTTGTATATGTACTCAGTACCTTTAGTTGTTTTTATGTGGTGCTAGGATCGAACCCTGTGCCTCACACATGCTAGGCAAGTGCTCTACCACTGAGCTACAACTCCAGCCCCTTCTTCTTATTACATAAAGCCTCTTGGTTCAACTGCTATATCTCATGAACCTGTAGCCTGCTGCATTTATTTTATATGTGCATTTATGACTACAGAATACATGTCTGTGAATTTGAGTGACTGCATAGTACATATGTTACTTAGATCAAAACTGGCTTATTATTTTTAAAAAGTCTTTGTTGATTGATTTCACCTGATTGCTCTCCACTCAGTTATTGAAAGAATTGTAATATTCCATAATGATTATTACTTTGTCTATATTTCCTTTAGAATACTTTTGTTTTTAAAAAATTTTAGTACATATAATTATGAAATTGTTACATCTTTTTGATGAATGTAATCTTTTTATGATTATAAAGGTTTCCTCATTCTAGCTAGCAGTGCTGGTTTATAGAATGAACATATTTCCATGAGGAGTCTCTGATGCCCCTTGTCCATGTCTTACATTGCTCCTGAGCTACCACAGACTTTTTTGAGTCATACAGATTCCTCTGATGAGCAACAGAAATATAGAACAAATATTTTTAAAACATGCAATTGTTTCCCACTAACCAAACCTTCTTTTTTTGTTGCAAGATGCATTGAGTTCCTTGGGGAGGAATGAAAACAAAAATTCATTCTTTTTTGCTGGAGACGGAGCATGTTTTGGCAGGCCAAGAATACACAAACAAGGCTCATCTGAATCATCAAAGTTTAAAGTTTGATAAACTCAAGTTTTAGGACTGAATGTACTTTGAACATCCATAATCTATGTGTGGCATATGTATCCTTGAATTACTCATGATTTTCAATTAAGAAAACCATGTCATTCTCCAGACATTACAAATAAACACAGGTTATTGTGTTTTCAAATTATGTCACTTTCAAACATTTTTCTGCCTTCTTCCTTGTAACATCAAATCGCTTTTCATTTTCAATTTGCCTCCTTCAAACCAGTGCCCCATAGGATGTGCTGTCCAAAGCTGGAAAGTCACTCTTTATTTCTGCCAGGCTTAATTTAGATACCAATAAAGCTTTCGACGGGCATGTATGGGAGAATAAGTATGGCAAGAATTGTTAAGGCAGAATGACTGTGCCTGCAGCACTTTGAAGAAAGGGTGAAGGTTATTGAGAAATGAACTTTCACTAAACCAAAAATAAAAATAAAAATGCCAAAAGTATGTAATGAATGAGAAATGAGTTTGGGACAGTTATCTAAAATCTATAGGTTAATTGAAAAATAATGTTTCTGTTTGAGTATGATATGGCCTTGAGTTAATGAACCATAACTTCTATGATATGGCATTTTATACTGTGGGATATATTTTAAATGAAGCTTAAATAAAAAAGGACTCCCCATACCGCCCCAAGCACAACTAAAGTGTTATTAGGTTTTGCACTGCAGGAGGTAAACATTCTTGAAATAATTGGACATGATAGGATATTATTTTTACTTTTTTTCAAGTTGTACACAAAACATATTTCTTCTAAATTGGTTCTGTAGATTTGAAAAAAGGATTAAGATCAGATTTGTGACATGGAACCGAGCCATCTTTTTGTAAAGAATACTAATTATCATCGTAAAATACTATTGATGTAGAAGAAGAGGAAATTGCACTGGATTTCAAACTTGTTAAAAGCAAGAATTTAAATTTTTGAATCAGAGTGTTTCTGAATATTAATTTAATCAGTAAAATTATACATCTGAAAATAAGAAAAGCATTTCAAAAATATCATATAGTCCTAAACCATAACACATTTATGGTTTGTTTTTATTTTTAATAGAGAAGGGAAGTGTGGAGTTGGGGCAGATTCATGGTAGAAATGCAAAGTATCTTTGATTAGACATGAGTGAATTAATTATCTTTATACATTGATAGTGTTCTAAAAGAATCAGGGTCTTTAAAATTCCTGATTCCTTGAACAATCTCTCATTATACAAACTGACATCTAAATAGAGGAAATGATTAGACTGTATTTTTAAAACCACCATACAAAAACTCTCTGAAGTTTGGAACTTAGTGTTCATTAATAAAACTCAATTTGAACTTTTGGAAAAGTTCATATAGGAAACTTAATTAAATAAATGGTAACCAATATTTCAAAAGAGATGTCATAAAAACAGTCCAAATCTTTTCTAATTAAAGTTGCTCTTTTCTATCCAAGGGAGATTAGTTCTAGGATGCTCTATGGATAGCGAAATCTGCAAATGTTGATGTTCCTTATGTAATTCAGTAGTATTGGCATATTACCTGAATGCATCTTTCCTGTAACTTAAATTATATCTAGATTACTATAATACCTAATATAACGTGAATGCTATATAAATAGGAGTTATGCTATGAGTTGTTCCCCAAAAGCTCACGTAGGAGAAAATGCAGGAGTTTTGAGATGAAATGATTGGGTTATAAGAGGTTTAACCTGATCAGTGAATTAATCCCCTGATAGGGATAAACTGAGTGGTAACTGAAAGCAGATGGTGGGTAACTGGAGAAGGTGGGTCATTGGGGACATGCCTTTGGAGGTTATATTTTGTCGTGGTGAGGAGAGCTTTCTTCTTCTCTGCTTCTTGGTGGCCATGTCCTGACCAGCTTTCCTCCACCACACTTCTGTCATGATGTTCTGCCTCACCCTGAGACTCCAGAGCAATGGAATCTCCATCTATGAACTAAGACCTCTGAAATTGTGCCTAATCTTTCCCAGAATTACTCATAGTGACTGTCCTTCTGTTATATGAGGTTCTTTTTTTTAGGACCTGAATGCACTTGAAAGCTTGCTGCATTCAGAGAAACAGCTTATTCTATACCACACTTCTGTTCTGCCATGCTTGCCAGAAAAAAATGGGTAAAAAGAGAAAGATTTAGAATTAATCTTATTAGTTCCTCCAACTCAGTCTAATTGGTTATCAAATTTTATTGATTTTATATCCATAATATTTTTCTCTTCTATGTCTTTCTTTCATGCCCACTTTGGGTTTCTCAATCCTTCTCCTTTCTTCCTTCTTAAAATCTAATATATTTCTAATTTAATATTAATGGTATTATCAGTTTTATTTTCCTGAAAGCCAATTTGGAAGAACCATTTCCCTGGTGAAATTCACATGATGACTATCCACAGTAAAGAAAACTAAGATGAATCCTTTAACATGAAAATGTTAGTGAGTTTACTTAGACTTTATAATCTATCCCTCATTCCACCATTATTTTCTTTCAAAATCTTATTCATTTCCTTAAGAGTCATGGTGAATCTTGACATCTCCAATCAGTACACTTAGATCACCCACTTACAATAGTCTCACCTCCTGATTCCATGACACACTGCTTAGATCTCTATCATACTATATATTACAATAAATTACCATGTATTTTCTAGTGCTGCATATGAAAAAAACACCTGGGGAAGAAAAATCTGAGGTCAGGATTTATATGGATTTCTGTATAGAACACAATGGTATGAGAAGTGAATTCAAAGGGGCAAGAATGAAATAGGATAATATACTTTGGGAAGAAATATGTAAATGAACTTTTCTTTATTTTTTATTATATATATGAATATTACTTCTCCTTTTTTGTGATTGTGCATAATGTGGAATTATAATAGTCGTGTATTCATTATGAACATAGGAAAGTTATGTCTAATTCATTCTACTGTATTTCTTATTCCCATCCCCTTTCATTTCCCCCACTCAGTCCTGTCCAATTCAGTGAAGCTCCTCTCCTCCCTTGCCCACCAATTGTGAGTGAGCATCTGCATATCAGAAAGGACATTCAGTCTTTGGCTTTTGGGGAATTGGCTTGTATCACTTAACATTGATAGTCTCCAGTTTCATCCATTTACAGGCAAATGCCATAATTTCATTTTTCTTTGTGGCTGAGTAATAGTCCACTGTATATATGTACCACATTTTCTTTATCCATTTATCTATTGAAGGGAACTTGGGCTGGTTCCATAGCTTAACTATTGTTAGTTGAACTGCTATAAGCACTGATGTGTCTGCATCACTGTAGTATGCTGATTTTAAGTTCTCTAGGTATTCTGGGTATAGACTGAGGAATGGGATAATTGGGTCAAATAAATGGTGGTTCCATTCCTAGTTTTCTGAGGAATCTCCATACTGCTTTGCAGAGTGGTTGCACTCATTTTCAGTCCTACCAGCAACGGATGAGTGTACCTTTTTTCCCATAACCTTGACAACATTTATTGTTACTTGTATTCTTGATAACTGGCATTTTTACTGGAGTGAGATGAAATCTCAGTGTAGTTTTAATTTGCATTTCTCTAATTGCTAGTGATGTTGAACATTCTTTTATATATTTGTTGACTGATTTTATTTCTTCTGTGAAGTGTCTGTTCAGTTCTTTTGCCATTTACTAATTGGGTTATTTGGGTTATTTGTTGTTTTTTTGTTTGTGTTTGTTTGTTTTTAGTTTTTTATATATCCTGGGAATTAATACTCTGAGTGCAGGTGGCAAAATTTTTCTCCCATTCTGTAGGCACTCTCTTCATGTTCTTGATTATTTCCTTTGCTGTAAAGAGTTTTTAGTTTGATACTATCCAATCATTGATTCTTGATTTTACTTCTTGCAATTTAGGAGTATGGTTGAGGAATTCAGTTTCTAAACCAACCTGAGGGAGATTTGGGCCTACTTTTTCTCTTACTAGATGCAGGGTATCTGGTCCAATACCTAGGTCCTTGATGCACTTTGAGTTGAGTTTTGTACAGGGTGAGAGATAGGGGTTCAATTTCATTCTACTACATATGGATTTTCAATTTTCCCAACACCATTTGTTAAAGAGGCCATCTTTTCTCCAATGTATGTTTATGGCTACTTTGTCTAGTGTGAGATGACTGTATTTATGTGGGTTTGTTTCTGTGTCTTCTATTCTGTACCCTGGTCTTCATTTCTGCCTTTGTGTCAATACCAAGCTGTTTTGTTACTATAGCTTTGTAGTGTAATTTTAAGTCTGGTATTTTGATGCCTCATGCTTCATTTATCTCACTGAGGATTGCTTTGGCTATTCTGGGCCTCTTATTTTTCCAAATGAATCTCATGACTGCCTTTTCTATTTCTATGAATAACATCATCAGAACCTTAATAGGAATTGCATTAAATCTGTATAGTGCTTTTGGTAGTATGGCCATTTTGACCATATTAATTCTGCCTATCCAAGAACATAAGAGATCTTTCCATCTTCTAATATCTTCTTCAGTGTCTTTCTTTAGGGTTCTGTAGTTTTAATTGTAGAGGTCTTTCATCTCTTTTGTTAGATTGATTCCTAAATATTTTATAATTGTGAAGCTATTGTTAATGGTATAATTTCCTAATTTCTATTTTAGTTGATTCATCATTGATGTATAGGAATGCAATTGATTTATGGGTGTTAATTTTATATCCTACTACTTTGCTCAATTCATTATGAGTTCTAGAAGCTTTCTGATGGAGTTTTCTGGGTCTTCTAAATTTAGAATCATGTCATCTGCAGATAGGGATAGTTTGAGCTCTTCTCCTATTTGTATCCTTTTAATTACTTTCTTCTGCCTAGTTGCGCTTACTAGAATTTCCAGGACAATATAGAATAGAAGTGGTGAAAGGGAGCATTCCCATTTTGTTCCAGTTTTTAGAGGGAATACTTTCAATTTTTCTCCATTTAAAATTATGTTGGCCTTGGTTTAGCACAGATAGCTTTCACATTAAGGTGTGTTCATCCTATCCCTGGCTTTTACAGTGTTTTGAATATGAATGAATGCTATATTTTGTCAGATGTTTTTTCTGCATCTATTTATATGAGCATCTGATTCTTGTACTTTAGTCTATTGATGTGATTAATTACATTTATTGATTTCTATATGTTGAACCAAACTTGCATCCATGGGATGATCCCCACTTGATCATGGTGCACTATCTTTTTAATATGTTTTTGTATGTGATTTGCCAGTATTTATTAAGAATTTTTGCATCTATATCTATCAGGGATAATTGGTCTGAATTTTCTTTCCTTGATGTGTCTTTATCTGGTTTTGGTTTCAGGGTGATACTAGATTCATAGAATGAGTTTGGAAAGGGTTCTTTCTTTTTTTATTTCATGTAATAATTTGAGGAGAATTGGTGTTAGTTCTTCTTTGATGGCCTAGTAGAACTTGACTGAGAATCCATCTGGTCCTGGGCTTTTCTTTGTTGGAAGGATTTTGATGGCATCTTCAATTTCATTGCTTGGAAAAGATGTGTTTAAATTTTCTATGTCCCCCTCATTCCATTTTGGTAGGTCATATGTCTCTAGACAATTGTCAATGTCTTCAAGATTTTCCATTTTATTAGAGTAAAAATTTTCAAAATATTTTCTCATTATCTTCTGTATTTCATTAGTGTCCTTTGTAATATTTTCATTTTCTTCATGAATTTTATTAATTTGAATTTTCTCTCTCTTTCTCTTCATTAGCTTGGCTAAGTGTTTATCAATTTTATTTATTTTTTCAAAGAACCAACTTTTTGTTTTGTCAATTGTTTGGATTGTTTCTTTTGTTTCAATTTCATTGATTTCAGCTCTAATTTTAATTATCTCCTGTCTTCTACTGCTTTTGTTGTTAATTTGCTCTTTTATAGGGCTTTGAGATGTAATGTTAGGTTATTTATTTGTTGACTTCCTATTCTTTTGGTGGATGAACTCAATTCAATAAACTTTCCTCTTAGAATTGTCTTCATAGTGTCCCTGGGATTTTGATATGTTGTATCACTATTCTCATTTACCTCTAAGTATTTTTTTTATTTCATCCATGAATATTCTATTATCCATTGGTCATTCAATAGCATATTATTTATTCTTTAGGTATTAGATAGCTTCTTTTTTTATTTTATCATTCATATCTAATTTCATACCATTATGATCTGATAGAATGCAAGATATTTTGTATTATTTGTATTTTCTAGGAGTAGTTTTGTGGCCTAAGATATGGTCTATTTTAGAGAATGATCTATGTGCTGCTGAGAGAAAAATGTATTCAGTCATTGATGGATGGAATATTCTATTATATCTGTTAAGTCTAAATTATCAATTATATTTTTTAGTTCTATAGTTTTTATTTGGATGATCTATCCAGTGATGACAGATGTGTGTTAAAGTTACTCAGTATTATTGTGTTTTTGTCTGTTTTAGTCTTGAAATTGAGAATGGCTTGTTTGAAGTATGTAGATGCTTCATTGTTTAGGGTATAAATATTTACAATTGTTATGTATTGTTGATGTATAGTTCCCTTAAGCTGTATGAATTGGCTTTCTTTATCCAATCTGATTAACTTTGGATTGAAGTCCACTTTATCTAATATGAGGATAGAAACCCCTGTTTGTTTATGAGATCCATGTGAATGATATGTTTTCTTCTCTCCCGTTTACCTTCACACAGTGAATGTCTTTGCCTATGAGGTGAGTTGTGAAGAAAGCATATTGTTAGGCCTTGTTTTTTGATCTAATCTATCAATCTGTGTCTTATGATTGATAAATTTGAACCATTAACATTCAGTGTTCTTATTGAGAAAAAATTTTATTCCATATCATTTTGTATTATCTCTGGTTTTTAATTTCAATTTGTTTCTCCTTTGATTGACTATTCTTCTAGTTTTATTCCTCCCTTTGCTGGTTTTCAGTTTTATCTTTCATTTCTTCTTTATGAAATATTTTATTGAGAGTGTTTTATAGTACAGGCTTTCTAGTTGTGAATTCTTTTTACTTTTGTTTATCATGGAAGTTTTTTTTTTCATTGTCAATTCTGAAGCTTAAATTTTCTGGGTATAGTATTCTTGGCTAGCATACATTTTCTTTCAAAACTTGATATATGTTCCAAGACCTTCTAGCCTTGAGGCTCTGGGTTGAGAAATCAACTGAGATCCAGATTGGTTTCTCTCTAAATGTGACATGTCATTTTTATCTAGGAGCCTTTAAAATTTTATTCTTATTCTATATGTTAGGCATTTTCATAATACTATCCGTTGGTGTGGGTCTGTTGTAATTTTGTATACTTGAGGTCCTGTAAGTCTCCTGTATCTGGCTTTCCATTTCATTAAGGTTTGGGAAATTTTCTGGTATTATTTCATTGAAAAGTTTGTGCACTCCTTTAGTTTGTGTCTTTGAGCCTTCATCTATCCCAGCAAATCTTAAACTTGGTCTTTTCAGGCTATCCCATATTTCTTGGAAGTTCTCTTCATGGTCTCTCAATATCTTTTCTCCATGATCAACTTAATTTTCAAGATTATATATTTTGTCTTCATTGCCTGAAACTCTGTCCTCCAAGTTGTCTAGTATGCTGAAGATGTTCTCCATTGAAATTTTAATTTGGTTTATTGATATCTTCATTTCAAGGATTTCTGCTCCCCCCACCCCAGGATCTCTCTCTCTTTATTTGATCTTTTGCTTCCTGTATTTTCTCTCTGATATAACCCCTCACTTTATCCTTTACCTCAAAGATTAGTTTAACTATGTACATTTTAAGCCCCTTCCCTGACATTTCTTCAAAAGCGATGATGATAGATTATGTTTTTGAGGTATCCTGATTTATTTGGGGTAATTTTTTTACCTTGCTTTTCCATGTTGTTTGTGTGCCTACCCATCTAACAGTATGGATATGAGGCAGTAGATTCTACTCTGTAGACTTATAGTGTCCCTGTAGGTTTCTAGTACTCAATCATTTAGGGGAAGAAAAATAATAACAACAATCAATGTAAACAATATACAACATGAAACCAAATAGTTCCTGCTATACTGTCTACAATGTTGTTACAATAAACAGAAATGATATGGTCAGATATTGCTTACAACATAAACAGTAAGTTTGTGAAATGGTTTAAAATTTTGAATGGTGGACAGGGAGAGAACAGAAGTGATGTAGACTGTGATGATTGTGAGGGAGGAGGAGAGAGGACAGAAGTACAAAATTAAAGGAAGAGTGAAAGACAGAACAATGGAGATTGGCTGTTAGCAGAAGAAAAGGGAGAAAGAGATTCAAGAGAAAAATATAAGTGAGAGAAAATATATTAAATAATATAAAACAAAACTTAAATATATGAATCAAACATCCTAGTCCTCAAAAAACTGATCCATGAAAAATAACTGGTTTCAAAAATGCTAGAAATTAGAAAAGAAAAAAAAATCCAAATATGAATATATATAAACATCCATGAACCATTAAAGTCACAATTAAGCAGAGATATAAAAAGGAAAAAAAGAAAAAGAAAAAGATCTTGATGAAAGAAATTGTTTTCTTATTTTCATTGGAGTTCAAAAAGTTCTCAGCTTTCCTTCTTAGCAGTTTGGTGGGTTGTCTGGAGTATGATGCTTGCTCCACACTCAGGGTAGCGTTGCTATGGTGAGAGAGGTAATCTCATAAGTTGAACTCCTGGAGGAAAGATTTATACTTAGATAGGCTCTAGGCTCTTTGCTGGATGACAATTGGTCTGGAGATTCTAAGTCAGTGCACCTCCAGGGCCTAGTAATTGTTTGTCCAAGATCTTCCTTGGGTTCCACTCATGTAGTGGAGAAGCCAATTATTAGACCACTGTATCACCTACAGAACCCAAGTTTCCTGGTTTCTAGTTCAGTCTCCAAACTCAGTATTTCCCACCCTGAGCCTTTTGAATTCTGGGCCAGACAAGTGTCCCTCCCAACTGCTCCTGCAAGTAGTTGGATTAGGCGGAGAGAAATGGGTGTGTTTTTGTGACCAGTTTTCTCTGTGTAAACCTCTCTCCATGTTTGATTTTTCTCCTGGTTACTTAGGTACACTCTATAGTGCAGTGTGAGTTTGCCAGGCCTATATTTCAGGCTGAACTTAGGTTTGCCAGGACTCAGCTCTCTGACGCTGGTCTTCACACCATGGTTGCAAAATCATTCCATCCTCTGTCATCAACACATCATGGTTTCTTTAACAATCAAGGCTATTGTGCATTGTGCCTTTAAGCTTAGTCAGGCAGTGTCATTAATTTCTAAACTCTCTGTTCCCAGTCACGCTTCAGTCCTCCTTAAAATGCGGATTCCATTAATTCCCTTTTCTCTCCACTGTGCTTGCAGAAGAACTGCTCTGGTTGGTTGCTCCAGCTGCAGTAGCAGCACTGGCACTAGAGATTTCTTTCTTATTTGATTATATCCAATCTTCTAAGCCTCTGGTCTGCTTTGAGTGTCCACTATTAAATTCCAGTAAAGTCCTCCCACCTTTTGTTTTTTCATTCACCCACCTTGCTCAGAAGCTGTCTGCTTTCTTGGTTTCACTCCACAGAGCATCCAGGAAAGTGACCTGCTCTACTCTGCCATCTTGAAAAACCCAGCTCATAAACAAATTTCTTAAAATATGCCCCATCAAGGTAATATGCATTGTTATGTTTCATAGTTATGTTTCATTTCAATGTGTATTAAACAGCAACTAGTATGGAAAAGGCTCATCATATAGGAGATATAATGACCTTCTCTACAGACCGTACAGATATTGATCACCCTCTGTTTCAAAATAGCTTATTGTTTTTGAAATATATTCTTGTGCAAGTGTTCCCAGTACCAGGGATCAATGCATATTCTCTTCAAGTTTGACTTTTTTATTTAAAATATTCACCTTCTACCATGGCTTAGAGGCAAGTTTTCAGCTGTCACAACCAATTGTTCATCTCCAGTGTGCTTTATAACTCAAAAGCCAGTCAGTTAAGAGGTGGCCAATGGATTACATTGAACTTTTCTCTTGTTATTAAGAGGAATGTTCTGTAAAGGAGCTGTCTCAGTTTGTTTTGTGCTACTATAATAAGATGCTTATGTCTATGTAATTTATAAAGAACAGATTTTTTTTTCCAATTCTAAAACCTGGTATATCCAAGGTCAAAAACCTGGCATCTGATATCTGGTAAGAACTTCGTACTTCCAATTTGGTTCTTCAAATAATACATCAACTAGAGAGAAGGAATGCTATTCATCACATGACAGAAGAGCAAAGGAAGAGAGTTCACTTTCACAAGACCTTTTTATAGTGGCATTAATCCATTCTTGTGGACAAGGCCTTTATGACCAAAATACTTCCCCAAGTTTCTGAGCTCTCAGCCCTGTTGCATTGAGAATAACATTTTCAACATATAAATTTTGGACACATTCTAACAATGACAGGGACTATTATAAATTGGGCTTGATTTATTTTTCATTTCTCTTCTAGTATCATAGGCTTAGTAGTATTTTTATTTAGCTTTGTACATACCTCATACCATTTTTATTAGTGAATTCAGTTCATCAAAATGTGGAAATCTTCACAAAATTAACTGCTATAATCTTATATTCAGAGTATTTGGCTGTACAGAGCACTGAAATATTCATTTTATACTGATCTTTTAACTCAGAGAAAATAACTTTTGGGTTAAGGTTACTCTTTTGTAAGATCTGATATTATGAAATAATCAATACATACAGTGCACCTTATTTTAAACCTCATAGAGAAAATTCACCAGTCTATCCAGAAACCAAAAGCAGAGAATGTATTTGTATGTACATGTATTAGGAGATGTAGTTGAATGGAAATCACAACTCTAATGGTTAGATATGAGGATAAAATACTGGTTTTTCATCTTTATGACTATACTTTGTTAATTTGCATGATCATGAGCTGACTGAATTGGAATTCGAGACTGTCTCCTCATGATTAAAGATTCTCATGACAACAGGAAAATGGTAAACTTAAGGATTAAAGGAGATCACAGCACTGATGGAGGAGCTGAGTAGAGTAATATCTCCCATCAGAAGAGAGAAAAAGAGAAGGAAGACTGAAATTGCATCAAGGGAAACAACTGTGTTTTTATTGCCATCAAAATATGGGTTCTAATGGACATCTATTTTGTTTTATGCTCAACTTCTCTTCTACTTTCTTTTGTTCAAGTTCTGTACTTTATTTTTTAGTTATATACAATAAAAATTGTAGATCAAAATTACTCATTAGATTTTTTTTTTAATTACAGAGGATTGAACCCAAGAGTACTTTACCACTGAGCTACATTCCCAGTTATTCATTACTTCGTGAGAGTGTCTCGGTAAGTTGCTTAGGGCACTGATAAGTTGTTGAGGCTGGCTTTGAACTTGGAATTCTCTTTTCTCAGCCTCCTAAGTTTCTGGTATTACAGTATGTGCCACTGAGCCTGACTGGTCGGTTTTCACAATTGTGTGTATCCATGTGACCACCATCCAAAACAAGATATAGAACATTTCCATCACTTCAAGAAGGTTCCCTATGTCTCTTTTGGGAAAATCTTTCCACCTCTTACCATTGCTAAGCAATCACTATCTGGCAATCACTATCTGGTTCCTGTTACTATAGATTTTTTTTTGGTTTTTTTGTATTATTGAGTTTTGTATAAATGGAATTACGTGGAATACTTTCTATTACATATGGTTTCCTTTGTTCAACATTAGGTTTTAAAACACTTTATAAATAAATTTTTTATTTTGTTTTGCTTCTCTGGGTATTAGCTCATTGTATAAATCACTATGATTTGCATATCAATTCTATTGATGAACATCTAGGTTGTTTCAAATTTTAGGCTAATACAAATAAAGCTTGTATACATAGCATACATTTCCTATTCTTTTAGTAAATACCAGAAATGGAACTTCTGTCAATATGTCACTCTTTGAGGACACAGCCATCCCACAAATCATATAATCTTGACTTTGAGATGTGTCAGTGGGTTGTAAGCACTTGAGTCTCTATCAGAAGAATGCACCACTTGACTGAAGTGTTTCAAAGATATTGGTTGACAGTGAGTCACTCTAACATCATGTAATGAACAGTGTTTTAAGTACTCTGGCTTTGTAATTTGTTGTAATATCTAGTGATGTTAGTCCCGTTGTCGATGATTACAGCATTCCTAAAATATATATTTGTTTGTTTACTTTTTAAATATGAATTGTTATAACCATTTAATGTACTTAAAAGTGAAATCTTGGTGTTGTAAAGATTGCATAGAATTTTTAGATTAAATTTGAGATAACTGACATAATATTGGGTCTTCATCTGCATAAATAAGCAAGTTCGCCTTTCTCTCTCTCTTTAGCATTTAAAAGTTATCTTAACATAAGTAGTGCCCATTAGAATCAATATTATTAAAATTGTATACTACCCAAAGGGCTATACAAATTCAGTGCAATCCCAATTAAAATCCCAAAGTCATTTCTTGTAGAAATAGAAAGGCAATTGTGAAATTTATTTGGAAAAATAAAAGACTCAGAATAGCCAAAGCAATCCTCAGTAAGAGGAGGGAAGCAAGAGGCATTACAATACTAGACCTTAAACTATACTACTATACTATAGTAACAAAAATAGCATGGTATTGGCACCAAAATAGACATGTAGACCAATGGTACAGAATAGAAGACATAGAAACTAACCCACTTAAGTACAGTTATCTCATCCTAGACAAGTGCCAAAAACATACATTGGAGAAAAGATAGCCTCTTCAACAAATGGTGCTGGGAAAACTGGAAATCCATATGCAGCAAAATGAAACTAAACCCCTACCTTTCACCATGCACAAAAATCTACTAAACATGGATCTAAGACTTAGGTATTAGACCATAGACTCTGCATCTAATTGAGAAGAAAGTAGGCCCAAATCTTCATCATATCGGATTAGGCCCTGACTTCCTTAACAAGACTCCTAAAGCACAAAAAATAAAAGCAAAAATCAACAAATGGGATGGGTTTAAACTAAAAAGCTTCTTCTCAGCAAAAGAAACAATCAGGTGAACAGACACCTACATTCTGGGAGCAAATTTTTGCCACATGCACATTAGATAGAGCACTGATCTCCAGGATATATAAAGAACTCAAAAAACTTAACACCAAAAAACCAAACTACCCAATCAGTAAATGGGCTAAAGAGCTGAATAGAAACTTCTCAGAAGAAGATATACAATCAATAAACAAATATATGAAGAAATGTTCAACATCTCTAGCAATTAGGTAAATGCATATCAAAACTACTCTTAAGATTTCATCTCACTCCAGTCAGAATGGCAGCTATCCAAAATACAAGCAACAATAAGTGCTGGTGAGGATGTGGTGAAAAAGGCACACTCAAACATTGCTGATAGGACTGCAAATTGGTGCAACCTATATGGAAAGCAGTATGGAGATTTTTTTAAAAACTTGGAATGAAACCACCATTTGACCCAGCTATTCCACTCCTCAGCCTATACCCTAAAGACTTAAAAACAG
>CM053407.1:49482767-49500219 GCA_028644305.1 Xerus rutilus | reverse complement strand
ATTCTAAGTAAAGTAAGCCAATCTCAAAAAACCAAAAGCCAAATGTTCTCTCTGATTTTTGGATGCTGATATATAAAGGGGTAGTGATGGGGAGCATGGGAGAAATGGAAGAACTTTGAATGGGACGAGGGGAATTGGGGAAGGGGAGGGGTAATGGGAGTAGCAAAAATGATGGAATGAGATGGACATTACCACCCTAGGTACATGTATGAAGACACAAATAGTGTGACTCTGTTTTGTTTGCAACCAGAGAGATGGAAAAATGAGCTCTATATATGTACTATGACTTGAAATGCATTAAAAAAAAAAAAGCAAAAAAAAAAAAAAGAAATACAATGGAACATTACCATCAGTCCTATGGGGGGGGGTAAGTAATGCCCATTACTTCTTAAGTTTAAATCTACTTTTTTTTTTTTTTTTCTTTTTTGGTATAAATTAGCCAGAACTGGTTATTGTCACCTGTATTCAAAAAATTTTATTTGAACAACACATAAAGTAAGGAGGTTTCTATTAATCTGGGGAAGGGGTGGAGTTCTGACATGATTATTTATAGATAGATAAAAAGTGTTCCTTATATAAAGAATTGAAATGTTGTCCCTATGAAGATGAATATTTGCATTGAAGACAAAGATCTATTCCTAGGGAAATTTGATGAAGACTAAGATAATCTTCTTTTTGATGTTAATATTAGTTTAGGTGAATTTGGGTCCTCAATTTAAATCAAATGGCAGAAAGAAAAAAAAAAAAAAAGCCCAGGTGCCTAAAGAAGAAATTCATCAAAAAGAAGCAAGATGCTTTGACTGGTGGTCTAGGATCAGTGCCAAGATTGGGATTATTTTAGGGGCAGGCTGATGCCAGACAAGCAGGTGTCTGCTGAATTTTTTCACAACTGGCTCCTTGGCATGCTTTGTATACCCTTAGAGGAAAACTGGGAATGAAAGTAGGTATGTATGTGTTTCTCCAAAAATTAAAGGGGACTTAGAGAGAGAAACAGATAAAGACAGAGAGCTAACTCACAAAGCTGTAACTCAGAGAGTGCGGGAAAATTTTGGCTTATGTTCAATAGTAACTGAAGTTTTTTTTATCCCTAGGGGAATATGTAAGTTCCAATTCCAAAACAGAGAGAAGATTAAACAAAATTGAACTTCTAAATAATAGTGTCTTACATAAATTTAAAATATTAGATATTTTGTGTCTGAAGATGGAGTCGTCAGATATATCTATAACAATTGCACATGGAAGATTCTTATTCTTAATAATTAATATATTAAAATTTCTTAAGTATTTGACTTTAAATAATATTTTTAAAGTTAGTGTATTTATAAAGAGCAATTTATATAATAAATATTTAAGCAATAAAATAGGTATAAAGTAAAAAAATTTAAGCTTTCTTTTCAATAACTAAAACTAATAGCTCTAAATGTATCCAAGGTTAATGCTTTTTTGCATATCCTTATAGAATTTATTCCCTTTATATATACAATGTTCTATAAACATGGATTAATCTTATATATAACATCTTGAACATCTTGCTTTTTTAAAATTACAGTATCTAAGAAAAATTTCCATTCGAATATACATAACTAAATCACTTTTAAGTGTTTTTTTATATTGTGTTGTTTATTGTACATATATTATGCCATATGTTTGGTGCTTTTATTGACAAGTACTGAAATATAAAAATTTTAGATAAAGCATTAGGTAGACATGTAAACTAATGTCCATCACAAAAACCATAAGATCATAAAACATCAGTAGTGTTTGAGTGCTTTCCAAAAAGTCTGAACCTATCATGCCTTTGAATCTATATCTCAAACCTACAAAATGAAAGTGCAAATTCCTATACTCTGTAACAATCAGAGGAAGGTTTTTCTTTTCCCCATAGTTCCAGAACTGTTTGATTCTGTTTCCAAGAAATGTGAAAATTTTGATCTGTATATCTTCACTGAGTCCTGCCTCTTTCCCAGTATTCTTAGTGTATGTATTTGGTATCTCCAGGATTTAAGGCGTGATTTTATCTAGAGGATTCTTACTTGGCTTAACTTTTTGGATCGAGGGTCCATGCTATGAGGGAGAGAATAACAGTCCTTGACTCTTCTCTTTTCAAGAGTCTCTGCTGAACCAATGTTTATCTTCTTCTGGGGTGGTTAGAGACATTCAGATTTCACATGGGATCCTACACAGTTCAGCAGATGGGGAGTGAAGCTGGATTTGTAACTTTAAAAATAGGATTTAAGATAAATTAAAAGTCTTAATATATAAAAGTAATGTCAAGTTTAAGAAGTCTTTATAGAATGATTTTTGTGTTTTTTTTTCTTAAAGATATTGAAAAAATATTTTCATCAAGATCAATAGGTAAATAAAACGAGGTTGGGTGATGGCAGGATGATTGTTTTGGGAATGAATTAAACTGCCTCAGTAATTTCATCAATACAATAAATACACTGCTTCAATATTCTGTCAATCATTGGCAGCATTTTAATGCTAAAAGTGTGGTTCCGGGTGATAGGAGAGAGTCCCTCTATGGAAGAGGTTTGACGTGTGTGATGTTAGTATTTTGCAGGTGTCTTAGCCTCCCCTTTTTATGTAGTTTTAGATGCATATTTCTTAGAAAGGGAAAGGGTGAGGAAAGGCAAAGAAAGAGAGGATTCAAAGCTAGAATGAGTATAGGAGAAGATAAAAGAGATACTACAAATAGTTTTATTGATCTAAATTTATGTATCTTTGCCATTATTTTACATTGTTTCAAAATGCTGAAATACATTATTTTTGGCAATCCAAATTTGTGATATTTGCCATGCAATTTTATTTTTGTATGTTGTAAGCACTTTGCTAACTCTTGAATGACTCACAATGAAGAGATGCATTTATTGTACAGTTTTATAAACTAAAATTTGTTAAGTTCAAGTTTGCTAAGACAAAAAACATTTTCTTCAAAGCAAATCATTACTAAATATAACTCAATATAAGTGGTTCTTAGAATTATTTTAGAGCTGAGTTTAGCAATAATGTATTATGTCTTTAATTTGTAAGTAGGCATGGCTGCCTAATATATTTAGTTGTACATAAATTAGTAAATATTTCAAGATAGGTTTCATTTTTATCACAAAACCAGATTAGTCAATAGTTAAAAAAATAAATAAAACCAACTAAAGTCACATTATGGCATGAATGAAATAAAATACTGATCCCTATCCAACTAGCCTCTAATTTCTTTTCATGATCCAATACCAGACTTGACATTCACCATAGGGATGCCAAAGACTGAGGGAGAAATGCGTGCTTTTTGGTCTTTTCCTTTTCTCTAAGAGTTTGCTCCAGATTTCTTTGCTTTACTGTCAAAAGAAGACCAGAGGACATTTGTACTGTGGATAATGAGATATCTGATATATCCAGAACTTTCCACCATGTTTATGAAACATTTTAAAAAATGAAATTCAAATGATTCTTAAAAGTATGTAGGTTATGAAGTGTTCAACCTCTATTTTACTGGATATATACAGATTGTTTAAAATACTAGCACAGATTTTTTTCTCCCAAAGTATATAAGCACTTAAAAGTATAGGTTAATATCATCCAAGGAAACACAAGTTTTATAAACAGCTACGCATACTTATAGTCTCTAAACTGTTTCTGACATAATCAATTCATGAAAAATCTCTGGAAACTAGATATAAAACTGGCAGATTCTTCGAACTGTCTATTTTCATTAGAATTGCTTCTGCCATTCTGGATGACCTTTTTGTCTGGGTATTTCCAATTCAAGTGATCTCATAAAAAAATATAAGAATTCAGCATTTAGAAAGTTCCCAAGTTTTTCATAAGCATATTTATTTATCTTCAATCTGACCCAAATTGTTAACTGCAGTTCTTAAGAAAAATGTTGAGTCCAAGCTGTTTTGAAAGACTCCTTCTCATTGTTGCTGAGAAGGTATTTTTATTTCCCATCTAATTAACCAGTCCCAACTCTGCTTAGCTTCCAAGGTCAGATGAGATTGGGCATTGTGTTAGTATTTCATTGCTGTGACCAAAATGCCTGACAAGAATAACTTAGAGAAGCAAAAGTTTATTTGTGGTTGCCATTCCATTGCTCTGGGCCTGGGGCAAGGCAGAACATCGTGGCCACGAAAAAGAAGAGGAAAACCTATCAGCTCATGGCAACCAGGAAACAAAGAGAAAGAGCAAGAGCAAGTGAGGAGTCAGGGACAATATATAATCCCCAAGGGCATACTATTAGTGATCTACTTCCTTCAGTCATGTCCCACCTGCCTAGAGTTACCACCCAGTAGCTAATACATATTATTAGTTCATCAAATGGATTAATCTGTTGATGGGATTGCAGCTCTCATCGTTGCCTGAAAGCTTCCTTTTGAAACTTTAATGCTTTGGGGATCATGCTTTCCAAAACTGGAGCTTTTGGGAGAATGTTTCTAGATCCAAACCACAACAGGCATGTTCTGGGTAATATGGCCATAGAAGATGTACACTTTCCCACAGATACTTACCTGAAGGATTTGGAAGCAGAGCAAAGAAAAGCATTTATAATTTTTAGTAGCTCATAAATAACAAGGTTCTGAACTTGCACTGGCAATTGGCTTTTTTTCCTTTTCTTTTAAATATCATTGACTCAAGGCAAATTATTAAAGAAAAATTATTATTTGTTTTGTCAAACACTGTTGGTTGTTTATATCTAAAGTTGAATCCATATAAATAGATATACATGAAAAAAACATTTTCTTAAATCAAATGATTCATGCCTACATACTATGTCCTAAATATTTTATCATTTTATAAGAACAGAAGAGCTCTCTTAATCTACCCTCACTTAACTGACTTCTAAGATAAATCCAAATGGTTCACACTGACTGATGTTTGTACAGACTCTCAGGCTATTTAACTACACTCCAGAACACATCACTCAATTTTCCTCCATGGACTGTATCAAGAGGGGATTATATCTATTGCTATTTTTATCAAGATGATAATATGGTTATTTGAAATTTTGACAATGCCACTTATACTTGTTTATATAACAAGCTATTGTAATTAATCAAATACTATATAACTGGTGTAGTAGCAGTATATGAAGAAAAATTGTTATCTTTATAAAATCAAGTTAAATACTTTGGGAAAAATTGTCAGTTATTTATATCAAAGGGATATGTGTGATACAAATGTGAAAGATATTTTAAAGTCTGGGGTGCTTTCTGGGATGGTTTATTCATATTACTTTCTGTATATAAGAATTTTTTTCAGCTTGAACTAATACTGGAGGGAGTAGGCTATTCATCATAACTGAGGTTTATGAAGGAAAGCTGGCATTTTACTATGATCAACATATATGAATCTTTGGCTAATTCTTAATTGGTATTGATTTTATTAGATCTGGCAGAGTTCCTGGAATATAATAGCTTTATTTTAATCTAAGAGATACAATGTAAGAGACGCCAGCTTTCTTTGTTTTGTTTTTTTTACAATCCACATAAAATGTAAAAGGTTCGAAATAAACCAATATAAAATACTTTAGTCAGGCACCATTTTTCATTCTTAAATCTATAGTCTTTTTCTGTATGTACTTATTCATTAGTTTCTTAATTCATTTTTACATAATCATCTACTCTGTTCAATTTCTCATAGTTATTGTTTGGAGCATTTCAATTTACATCATGTGTTTAGATAGGTAAAGTCAAATCATTATTAAAAATCTGACATTCTTAAGTCTCTAAATCTCTGCCATCTAAAAAAATGTATTTATTTATTTATTTACTTAATTTTTATTTATTTATTTATCGAGTACCAGGATTGAACCCAGGGGCACTTACCACTGAGCCACCTCCACAGCCTTTTTTACTTTTATTTTAAGACAGGTTCTTACTAAGTTACTTAGGGCCAAGTAGCTGAGACTGGCTTTGAACTTATGATCCTATTGCCTAAGCTTCCTGAATTGCTGGGATTATCAGCAGCTACTACCGGGCCTGGCAAATCTGCCATATTTTACAAGTAGGTCTAGGTACATACAAATACTCTTCTCAGAGATTAAGTAAAATAGATAAGTAAATAATTAATGTTTATAAAATCTAACTTGAAAAAATTAAAATTAAAAAATTAAAATATTTTCATTCTAAAACTTTAAGAGTTTGAATTATTTCAAAACTGGCTATGAAAAATAGAAAAATATGAGGCTATCTTGCATATTAGGTAACTATTATTTGTTTTCTTTCTAAAACATTCATGAGATCCAAATAGATGTTTTAACCTTTATAAGTTTGATTTGTACTATAAAACTTAAAAAGACAAAATCCAGATAAATGAAAGTAATATATATTTAAAACACTCTTTTAAAAACTAATGTAAACATAATAAAGGAAATGTAATCATGGCACTAAATGACACTTGCAATGTCAAGAAATCAGGGGCAACTGGCTGGCAAGATGGCGTCCCGCAAGGAAGGCACCTGCTCTACAGCCACCTCTTCCAGCTCCACCTCCGCGTAGGATGGAAGGGGAAAGGCAATGGAAGCACTGGAGATTCCGACGTGAAGCAAGTGCAGATAAATGGCTTGGTAATATTAATGATAATCAAACATTATCCAAAAAAAAGGACAAGGAACTGAGGTTGTTCAAGGAGTGCTTTTGGGCCTAGTTGTAGAAGATAGACTTGGAATGACCAACTGCTTTCCTTTCCCCCAGCACACAGAGGATGATGCTGATTTTGATGAAGTCCAGTATTAGATAGAAATGATGCAGAGTCTTCGCCATGTAAACACTGCTCATCTCCATGTGGGCTGGTACCAGTCCATGTACTATGGCTCGTTTGTCACTCTGATGCTTCTGGATTCTCAGTTCAGTTACCAACATGCCATTAAAGAATCTGTTGTTCTCATTTATGATCCTATTAAAATTGTCTAAGGATCTCTCACTAAAGGTATACAAACTGACTCCTAAACTGATGGAAGTTTGTAAAGAGAAGGACTTTTCCCCTCAAACATTGAAAAAGCATTAAAAATACCACCTGTGAGCACATGTTTGAAGAAGTACCGATTAATTAAAAATTCACATCTGACAGATGTCCTAATGTGGGAGCTTGAGAAGAAGTCAGCTGTAGCAGATGAACATGAATTGCTCAGCATTGCTAGTAGCAATCATTTGGGGAATAGTCTACAGTTGCTGATGGACAGAGTGGATGAAATGAGACAAGACAGTCAAATATAACACATATATGAGGAATACTAGTAAACAGCAGCAGCAGAAACATCAGTATCAGCAGCATCATCAGCAGGAGAATAGGCAACATCAGAGTCCAGGGGAAACTCCTGCCTGAGGAAGACCTGTCCAAATTCTTCAAGCCACTTCAGGGTTCTGCATGGATGGATTCACTGCTCATTGTGGGCCAGATTAATACTTACTGCCAGAACATCAAGGAGTTCACCACTCAAAGCTTGGACAAACTTTATGGCCCAGGTTCTTCAAGAATACAACTAAAGAGAATTCCTTTCTGTCTGTGGCTATAATGTTGAAAGAAAGGAAAGAAAGGAAAGGAAGGAAGGAAGGAAGGAAGGGAGGAAGGAAGGAAGGAAGGAGGGAGGGAAAAGAAAGAAAGAAATGAAAAAAGGAAGGAAGGAACAAGAGAAAGAAGGAAGGGAAGGAAGGGAAGAAAAGGAAGGAAGGAAAGAAGAGAAAGAAGGAAAGGAAAGAAGGGAGGGAAAGAAAGAATGAAGGAAAGAAGGAGAGAAAGAAGGAAGGGAAGGAAGAGAAGAAAAGGAAGGAAGGAAGGAAGAGAAAGAAAGAAAGAAGGAAAGGAAAGGAGAGAGGGAAAGAAAGAATGAAGGAAGGAAAGGAAAGTAAAAGAGAAAGAAAAGAAATAAGGGGCAAATAAGTAACATCGATAATACTCAGAAAATGCCATCACTGAGAAAATATACAGATCACCTTCCTGCCATCAGACAGCACAACTGCTTGCATACAATTTTCATTGTCTCATCAAAATAGCAGAATAACAAATTTAAGAGTTGGAAGTGGGCTTTGAGGTTTACTAGTAGAACTTTTTCACCCGACACAGGAATCACTCACTGGAGAAATGAACTGAATTCTTAAGTGATGCCATCCTTTTATCTGATTGTAGACTCCAATGACTAAAGGACTCTTACTTCAAAAACTTTTATTTCTCATTATCTTTAATTTTATAAAAATATTCCTTAATCCAGTAAAAAAAAATGTTGGTTGCAACTTCTATCCACTGATTATAATTTAACTTGTGGACATTTTATTCAATAAACTTTTCATTACCTAATTTTCATTAGCCAACATTTTTCCTTTCACATACATGCTATGCAGAGGGGAAAAAATCCAGCTACTTGCATACAGAGGAAAGAGGTTCAAAAGACAGGGTAAGAACATGTTTAGTTCATACATTGCTTATCAGACTCTGAGGCATTGCAAAGCAATGGGCAGGGCTGGATGTCAAATTCTCAGACAGTGACTTGACAAGCCTTTATTCCTTCCCTGGTATGACCTGAGGCTGAGATATAATAACATTCCTATTCTGCCAGCTCAGTGTTCAGGGATGGTGAGGGAAACAATTGGTGCCATCCATTTTCTAGAAGGATAGTAGGCCCAAGGTTACAGAAGAATTTACCATATTGGTGTTCATGACCAGGGGGCTTAGAGTTATTATGAGGAATATTTTCTTCAGCCTAGGAGCATAAGCAATACCTGTGTAGCATTCTAGGATGACTTCTTTTCTCTGAGACTAACCTAAATGGAATCAGGGCTGGAAAGATTGAACGTGACCTATCTGTGTTAGTATATTTTGAATTAATATAATGAAATTTATGAGGTTGGGTAACTTTATCAAGAAAAGAGATTTATTTAGCTCATAGATATGGAGATTAAAGGACTTTCATCTGGTGATGACCTTTCTTCTGGCAGAGTCCTAGGGAGGCACAGGGCATCACATAGCAGAAGAGAGGAGATGGATGCCTTTTCTGTTTTCTCTATCTCTTCTTACAAAGCCACCAATATTCAGTAAAGGTGCTTCATGCTGACGACTTAATGTAATCCTAATCAACTCCTCAAAGCCCTAAACACTATAGTTGAACTGAGTTTCCACCTTTCTAATATTTCTATACAGATTAAATTTCAAAACATAAACCAATAGGTGACACATTCTAAACATACTGAAAACATAGCATTATCAATATATCCTCAAGTATTTAAAGGCAACTTGGATTTTCCTCTGTCTTCCTCTCTCCTTGCCCAAAATTCAGATCATCTGTTGTAGGCTTTGAACTCCTTGAATCCAAGGATCACTTGCTCATCCCCTTCATCAAGCACTCTTCTGTTTTATAGTGTGCACTTAGATGTTTTCTGAATGCCTGGATGAGTAAACCCTCAGCCAGGATATTGTTTCAGCATGTTCTCCATAATACTGATGTTTATGAAATCTCCTCTTAAAGTTAGTGCCCAGACTTGGGGACCTTCCTGCAGACCTGTGTGTTTAACTTTCTTTGATATTGCCATATGTAAATTAGTAGCATCCCAAAGTAGATTTTCTTTTTTAGTATCAGAGCAACACTGTTGGCTCATATGAAGTTTGTGGTCATATAAAATCTTAGACCTTTATATGAACTCTTGTCATTCCAGAGGACAAACCCATATATTACATTCAGAAGAAATATGGTCTCATCTTTGAGCAGTTATATCCTGTACTTACAAAATTATCTTTTGAACTTAAAATCAGGGCCACATGTTGTCTCTGTTAAACTTCATCTTGATGCTCCAAGTTGATTTCATTCTATTAAATTCATTTTGCATTTGAAATGTATCACCCAAAGTATCAGCAACCTCACATTGCCTTCTGCAGGTTGGACAAACATTCTTTTATTATCTTTTATAAAATTGCTATTTAGCAAATGGCAAGTCCCTATGAACAACATGCTCCAAACAACTAGGTTTGATATACATGCACTAATCACAATTTATTTGGTATTTTTGTTAAACAGCCATGAACTGGGGAAACCTATGTAAAACAGAACAATATGAAAAATGTGGTAGCTATTATACTCCCTTGAACTTGGAGTTTAGCACCATATCAAATGTAGCTATGCTTGTTCAGTGTCAGCCTCTCTGAGTATTTGTTTTCCTTATTTGCCAAAAAGATAGTGGTGCGAGCATTAAGTGAAGAGGTGTATATATCATGCTGAAGTCAGCTTAGGACTTGGAGTAGGAATGAATTAGATACAGAATTCCTCCTCTATAAAGAATGGACACAAGGCCATTTTGAACTATGAACATCATAAACCTTTTTGGTTTTTGTTAATTAGTCTGTATTTCCTCTAATCTCAATACATCTGAAGTTCGTATGTTTCTAGTTTTGGGGGTTTGTGTTTGGGGATCTGAGAAGCAAATGCTTTGATAGAATTAAATGTACAAAGATATCATTAAAGAACTACTTAGGTGAGAGAAAGCAGGAGGGGAGCAGAGAATGTTTCCACAAGTTTTAAGACATAAGTGAAGGAGAGAGAGGGAAATGGTTGTATGGAAATATTCTAGAGAGCCATGTGGTCTAAGGAGGTTTCGGTAAAGCCATCAGTAAGTTCCTCCAGCAGAAGTCCTCAAAAGAGTTGTGTCTCCCAGGGCAATGCTGCCTTTGCACGCCTAACATGCTTAGTCATAGGCCAGGAGCACCTGGAGAAATCATGCACAAAAACCAAACACTACCAAAGTTGCAATTTTAACTGATCATCGTCTTATATTTGGAAGTCTATGTACTAAGCCCTTTAAAACTTTGAGTCTTTATTAAAGGAAAGTTCAAAAAATGTATCGGAGTATGATTGAATATACTCCAGTAAGGATGTAAAATAATAGCATTAGAAACAGAACATTTTTAAAGACTGATTATAAATGAGCACTTTCAAAGTACAAAGAAAATACTCCACGTCAGAGTTAACGATACCATGTAATATAAATAAGCATAAGCACTACTAAGAGGAATAAGAGGAGAAACAGGGAGAAAGGAAGGAGGAAAACAGAAGAGAAGCATAGCACACCGCCAGCCAACAATGATAGAAATACCACCAACAGTACTTTATAACTGATGGGAAACTTAGAAATTACCTAGGAGAAAATTACCATTAAAGTTAGGTCACTGGACAAGAGATTTAAGTTATGTGGTCAAGAATGCACAGATCCTTGACTTTGTTCTTTTCATAATGTCACTTCAGTAGTTTAGTTACCACATGGAAAATTCTAGAAAGATCTAAAATGTAGTCATCAAAATGAAGTGACAATGGAGAAATGACCTTAATACACCCACATGGTAACACAAAACAAACTTATTTAATGTCATCTGGCGGTATTCATATTCTAGAGAAGGAGACACTGCTGCTGTTTTCTCAGAACTGAAGTGCAATCTCAAGCACAGTCTAGCAGAGACTGGCAAGTAGTGTTCTGAATTAAAGGAGGGGCACCATATGAGAAACAGAGCTTTTATAAAAATATATTTTTTAGCTGTAAATGGACACTATTTATTTATTTACTTGTTTTTATGGGGTGCTGAGGATCGAACCTGGTACCTCGTGGGTGCTAGGCAAGCTCTCTACCACTGAGCTATGACCCCAGCTCCAGCAATAGAACTCTTTAGCTACCAAAGGACTTCATCCTTAAAGTGAAGGGATTACATTTGAAATGCAAATACAGTTCTCTAAGCTGGTGAATGGAACGCCATACAAGGACTGTGCAGTTGATAAGAGACTGTGAGAGATGGAGAACCCCTCTTGATGTATGTGAAGGACCATTTGTGTGACTGCTTTAGAGAAAGAAGCAAAGATAGCTGGCACACCAGAACACACCTAAAGGGCCAGGTCTAGAAGTCAGATGATGTCCGAAAGGTCCACTTTCAAATAATGCAGACTATGATATTTTTAATCCAAATGTGCTTCCTATGAAAGAATTTTGCATTACTACTAGTGTCTTCCATATTTTTAGGCATAAAATAAGTAAAGTAATAATCATAATTTATACTTTGGAAATTCATGAAAAATATTATCTATCTCTTTAAAAAACTTAAAATACTGCTAATGAAAATCTTTTTAACTTTTAAGAACTATGTTTTTTTTTGTTTTCATGAAAGAACTATGTAGTTCTAGAGTGTTAAATTTCTAATGTTTGCAAGTAAAAGTTTCTTTTTTTTAACTTTAGAGAACAAGAAAAGGTAAGTTATGATGATTTCATTTAAAGAGAATTCAAAGAGAATAAATATAAAGATATTAGGCCATGGGATAATTGAAAAACATGAAATAGAGACAAAAATATTAATCCACAAATTATTCTTGATGAAGTTATTTCAGATGGATGCTGCATGGATCATGCCCTACAACCCCCACTTTCATTCCTTCCTGTCCTTAACCTGTATTGCCATGTCTCACTGAAAGTTTCTTTAATCTTTAGCTCTATCTACAGGAAATTAATCTGTAATTTTATTAATCTCTACTGAATTATTGGGATTATTGTAATTTGACCTTAATGTGCAAACTAAGCAACAAAAATATATTCAGCAAATAGGCAAGTGATTATTTCAATGAAACTGTTTACTATGGTTTGGGGTGTAAAAAATTTACAAACACAAGAGCACAGAAGCCTTCATACATTGATAATTAATTCCTATTCTATTATAAAACCAGAAGATATTATGAGTTTGGTGTAATAGAGGGAAAGTAAGCTGAACTTGTTTAATGTTTCCCAATGAAAATTTTAGCTTCAACCTAAACACTTCATTATAATGTTAATCATTCATTATACTATATACTCCAAGATTCTAATTTGAAAAAAAGAGAGGCCGTCTGTCAACATACTCAGCATTAAAGAATATAAGATAATAAGAATAAGGAATTTTCATCATTGATTTTTAGCTTTTAATGAGAGATATTTTTTAAAATATTTATTTTTTAGTTGTAGGTGGACAGGATATCTTTATTTTATTTTTATGTGGTGCTGAGGATCGAACCCAGTGCCTCCCACGTGCTAGGCGAGCACGCTACCACTGCGCCATACCCCCAGCCCCTAACGAGAGATTTTTAATAATGGAATTTTATCATTAATTTTTAGCTTTTCAAATATTAATTTCATTGCTCAGTATTATAGAACTCTTTCAGTTTACCTACGGTTATGTGACGAATGTATAAAAAGGCAAAGAACTCACATATTGTTGATCTTTAATGTGTATCCCAAAATACTAGACCACCTACTCTTTAAAAATTTGCCAACAGTAAGAGAAGCAAAGAAACTATCAGAAACCAAAAGAAAATAATAAATACAGTCAGTATGGTTTCATGGATGAGACAGTGTTTCATTCCCAAATCACACTGTTTATTTACAATGAAATATTTTTAGTTGATTTTGCAGTGAATTTAGAATTAAAATCTGATAACTAAAAATGCACAAGATAGTCACTTACTCTATTCCCTGACTCTATAAACTGGTATTTAACCATTACTATCTACTTGATAACTTCTTTTGAGTGACTGCCAGAGGAGGATGTTCATAATCTCTCAGTTGAAAATGTAAGCATGCTTTGTGCACAAGGAGTTCTTATCTATAACCTAAATTATTCTTACATCTTTAGAATTAGAATTGGCCATGATCCAGCTCTTTTCACAACAGCATTAATATTTTCAAAGTGAATCTCCATCTTTGATCTTCCATGGTCTCAGAAAGGTGGCAGTGATTCCCCACTGCTACTACGACTTTCCAATTTGTCAGTCTTGATTCTATTTGAATGTTTAAGGTTGATATTGCTGCCTTTCATGGTACATTGTCTCTCTGGCCTTTCCTCCACATCATAGCATGGAAGTAACACATCACTTATTGGGATTAAGTTACTCGTCTTGATACCAGTAGGTATTGCAACTCCAACTCTGGGCACCAAGTATCTGCAATGTCTGCTTGTCACTATCTCATAAACTAGACATCTAGAATGGATCAATTAACAGATTTATAGCTGTAAGATAAAAATAGACATGAGGGCAAAAAAACAAGTCTGTGTTTTCTGCTTTAAGAAAACCAGCATCACTTCTTGTGGCTTTAAACCTGTAAAAATGCCAAGGGAGCTCTATTTTTTTCCTTATCTAGCAAACTAAACTTTAGCTCTTAAAAAATCTGCCCCAGGACAGAAAGTCTGGCTCAATTTCATGCGATTTCTTTCAGTGGGAGAAAGCCAGAAAATGTGCTAGTTAGGTTCATGTTGTTGGATTTGCTACAGGAAAAATCAGACCACACTACAAAGATTTATCAGATAATTATGTTTTATTTAACCACGAACTAACAACTAAGGACTTATAAAGTATTTAAACATTTGGAGACAAAAAATATATCCTGAAATTCTGAATCTATTCTTTCTTTTCAAAATCATATTTACATTTCCAACTAAATAAATAATTTTCTTTACCATTCCTAAATCCCCAAGTCTCAGTGAAATGTGCACTGGGCCAAGGAAGAGTCATTGTTTAAAGGAAATGGTTATAATTATAGTTCCATCACACATTTACTCAGACAAATCACTTACAATTGATTTGCCTCAGTTTAATTAGATATAAATTGATATTAGTTAGTTTCCTTCCCTGGAACTTAAGAAACTTCTATAAATAGTAAAAAGATATTTATAAAAAGAATTAAGGTAGATATTTTATCAACTAATTTTTTTGTAACAATATCTTGTGCCAAAAGTACATTATTTGGACAAAAACAATTCTAGCAGAGCTAAGCATTTTCATAATGGCAAATACATCATTTGATTTCATATACATATTTGAATATCTATCACAGCTTATATTTACGCATCTGGTCACATTATTAGAATTTTTTGGTGTCATTCCTTTGTTAGCTAATTGGTTAGAGGGCTCATTGAAGGTATAGATAGGTTCATAAAGATATAAATGTAAGCCAGGTGCGGTGGCACACACCTGCAATCCCAGAACTTTGAGGGGCTGAGACAGGAGAATCACGAGTTCAAAGCCAGCCACAGCAACAGCAAGGCACTAAGCAACTCAGTGAAACTCTGTTTCTAAATAAAATATAAAATAGGGCTGGAGATATAGCTCAGTGGTGAAGTACCCCTGAGTTGAATCCCTGGTATAAAAAATCTATATTTATATCTATATCTAGATATATATGTAAAATATATATAAGTATATATATAAATGTAGACACATCTATGTTTTGTGTCACTATGATGGAAAGACCTAATAAGAAAAATTTTAGAGGAGAGACAATTTATTTGGTGCTCAGGATTTCAAGGGTCTCAGTCCATAAATGGCCATCTCCATTGCTCTGGGCCCAAGGTAAGGCAGAATATCTTGGCAGAAGGAAATGGAGGAGGAAGGCTTCTCAGGACATACTAATCAGAAAGCAGAAAGGGCTTCTATTACCAGGGACAAAATATATACCCCAAACGCATGCCCTCTGTGACCTACCTCCTACAGTCACACCCTATCTGCCTACAGTTACCATTCAGTTAATCCATGTCAGTGGACTAATCCATTGATTAGGTTACATATTTCATAATCTAACCATTTCACCTCTGAACATTCTTGTATTATCCAATACATGAGCTTTTAGAGAACACCTCATATCTAAAACTCACCAATCTACATTTTCAAGTATATTTTCTGATGTTTAAGAAAATCATTGCTCAAGGAACTAGAGGATGGAGAGATAGATAGAAATATTAAATGATATATATTTAATGTTTAAATATTTGAGGTGTGTGTGTATAATTTCAGAATGAAGATAATTTTATAGATAGGATAATATACAACCCTTACCTAACAGGATGATAATCTTTGCTGATTAAATCTTAAAAAGTCATCTTTATATGTGGTCATTATTTGGCATTATAGAATTCCATCCAAATGTTCTCTATTATAATTTGAAGACAGAATATGTTTATATTATTGTATTAGTACTTCCATGTATATATGTGAATGTTTCTTACATTAGTATTTTCACCTCTTTTCTTGGATGAGATTTGAAAAGTATCACAAAACCAAATTAGTGGTTATGTATACAACTTTGTTCATGCTACTAATTTGGTGCGTGCTTCTGTTAGCAAGGTTTGTGGCCATTAATCTTTGTTTATGTAGTGTATATGTTTCTCCCAAATTCCTGTTAATTAAATTTTCTATCCAAAATGATTTCTGTCAGCCCCTATGAACTCTGAATAGACATTCTAAAGGACTCAGATGAATAATGAAATTAATTATGCTATAAATATTATTTGAAGATTAGCTAATGTGATTGCTTTGAATTAAAAATGAAACAAAAATAATCAGTAGATCTGAAGAATCATCATGCATTACTTTTATAATCTTTAATATATATATTTTCATAGAGAATATCATAAAATTATTTCTTCTTGAGTAAAATTTAGCATCTTGAAGCAGGTATCAATTTCTAGTATCCACTTCTGGATTAAATAGATGTTTGTTGTTGATGTGGAAGTATAAAAAGGTAAATGATATCTTTTAAGGAAGAAAACATCTGGAACTAGAGTAAACTCTACACATCATTATAGCCCTGCCCTACATAAAAGGCAGATCTCTTTAGAACCTTATGGTGAGGTCTGCTGATCTTGAGCTATTCTTTTAACTTATTGGTCACTGGCTCATGGTCACATCTGGGTTCCTGTTTTCTTGATTGACTTTCTGCTCCACATTGCTATATAAACCACCATATTGTGCCCTCAATCACAGTAGAGAATGTTTCATGAAATGTGGTTTTTGCAGTAAGGTTTTCATTTCTTCTTCTGGCAGGCAATTCAAGCCAGCTGATCTCTTCTTTTTCTCCCTCTTCTGGTGCTGGAATGGACTCTTTAAATTCAACTCTCATTCTCCTGCTTTGTTTAAATTTAAATATGGTTATCAAGGAGGAAGTACTGAACAACTTTTAAGTTTAAGTTTCTAAAATAATTCTTAAGATTCTCTCATTTTAACTGTAATATAAATGAATGTAGGGAATGAATAATATTTTGGTTAGATTATTTTCTCATCATTCATTACTATTATAGGGCTTCAAAATTTCCTTTTAGAAAGTATAAAAAATTAAAATTTTGCTTACCATTGCTCTTCTCTAAGAATACAATTTTTATAAAGAAAATATTAATGTTAAAAAGAATAAATACCTTTAAAATGTTTTATTGTATTTTCATAAGAGTTTTATACAATATAATGTTTTTCCAACATTTCTTGTGCGTGTTTATTTTTAATTCACAAATATAAATGGTTAAAGTTTATTATGTACAACATTTCATTAATGAAATATGTAAACTTTGGAGAGTGGCTAAATCAAGCATTATCTCATATACTTATATTTTTTGGTGAGAACATACAAAATCTATTCCCAGCAATTTTCAACATTACAATACCTTGTTATCACCTGTATTCACCAAGTTATACAATGGA
>CM053407.1:49455270-49482267 GCA_028644305.1 Xerus rutilus | reverse complement strand
TCAGAAGGTTTTTAGTTTCCTTTATCCAGATTCATCAGAGTAATCATTATCTGAGGCAGATATAGCTTTTTGAAATTTATTTCTTCAGTAACAAGTCTTGAAAGTAAGAGTTACTCCTTTATGCACAGGCTGTAGAACAGATGTTGGCTTATCAGGCATGAATATCATTAATCTCATTGTACATTTCCACCAGAGGTCTTGGGTGATCTGGCACATAATCAATCACTCAATCTCTCTCTCCCTCTTTTTCTTTCCCTCCCTCTCTCTCTCTTTCAGAGCAGTAGGTCTCAACAGTGGGCTTAAAATATTTGCCCAACCATATTGCAAACAGAAATGCTGTAATCCAGTCTTTGTGGTTCAATTTACAGAGTACAGGCAAAGTATATTTAGTATAATTCTTAAAGGCTTTAGGATTTTTGAAAAGGTAAACAGGTATTGACTTCAACTTAAAGTCACAGGCCACACTAATCCCTATCAACAGTCAGCCTGCCCTTGAAGTTTGGAGCCAGGCGGTGACTTCCCTCTAGCTATGGAAGTCCTGGATATCATTTTCTTCCAATATAAGGCTGTTTTCTCTTCATTGAAAATGTGTTGCTTAGTATGGATGTTTTCATTAGTTATTTAGCCAGATCTTCTAGGTCATTTACTACAGCTTCTACATCAGCACTTATGTCACCTGGCATTTTCATTTTCACGTTATAAAGATGGCCACTTTCCTTAAACCTCATCAAACAACCGCTGCTAGCTTCAAAATTTTCTTCTGCATCTTTCTCACCTCTGGGCCTTCATAGAATTTAAGAGTTAAAGCCTTTCTCTGAATTCAGCTTTGACGAAAGAGAGTATTGTGACTGGTTTGATCTTCTCTCTAGACCACTAACACTTTTTCCATATTAGCAAGAAGTCAGTTCCATGCTGTTTTCATTGATGTATTCATTGAATTAGCATTATTAATTTCATTAAAAAACTTTCCTTTGCATTTATAATATGGCAAACTGATTGACATAAGAGGTCTAGCTTTTAGTCACAGTTTTTTTTTTTTCATTTTAATTATTCTAGGCTTTTGGCTCAAAGTGAGAAATGTACAATATTTCCTTTCACTTGAGCACTTAGAGGACGTTGTTGGGTTACTAAATGGCCTAATGGCCAGACTGTTGTATCTCAGGCAACAGAGAAACCTGAGGGGAGAAAGAGATGGGACAATGGCAGGTGAACAGAGCAGGGAGAACACACACAACGATTATCTATAATGTTTAGTAGTTTTCATGAGTGAGGCTCTGTTATGGTCCCAAATAATCACAATAGTAACATCAAGGATCACTGATCACAGATCACCACATAGATAAATTTTAAACAAGTTTGAAATACTATGAGAACTATCAAAATATGATCGAGAATGGAAGTAAGTACATACTGTTTGAAAAGTGGCACGGCACCATTAGAATTGCTTAATGCAAAGGTGCCACAAATCTTTGCTTTATAAAAGAAAAAAAAGCAACATCGGAGAAGTGTAATGAAGCAAAGCACACACACACACACACACACACACACACAAAAGCACAAGGTACTCCTGTGGTAATACTTTTACTTTAAAGATGAGGAAATAAGACTAAGAGGAATTATATCCTTTACAAAAGATTACCTGTTAGTGCAAGAGGTAAACTATAAATGTGTGATTCCTATATACCAAAGAAAAATCAACACTGTATGAACAAACATACAAAAGTATTCATGGGAAATGTTATTTTATTTTATGTTGCCCTTCCAAAAATGAGACACATATGATGACTTAATAAAAATCTTAAAAATTAGAAAACTGCAAAGTCTTATCACTTTATATTAGACTTCTGAAATTAATCAAGTAGAATATTTCACCTGGTTTTCCTCCATCTAATCTGGAATGAGGTGTGGAAGGTTAGCAAATTGTGATTACTTGTCTGTGATGCTATGAGTACTAAGTGAAAAATATCTGAACATGACATCCTAGAATGTACTTAATCAAGTTTTAGCAGAATTGGAGCTGCTCATCTGTCTCCTTGCCAAGAGCATTAAGGTTAGGCAGGGTATCATTATGCATTAGAATGCCTTGTTTTTAGTGTATTTCTTGGAAGAGATTTTTGGGAGGATTTACACCTTAGCACATGGGAACATAAAATTTTTAAGGTAATGTTCATAAATGAGTTCAGAGCAATTTTCCATTATTTTTACAGCTGCTCTTCCATGAGAAAATATCTTTCAAATACTTTGCAAACACTTTCTTTGTAAACATTTAGATGGCATTTTATAATGTTTACACAAGTTTTTGTTGAACATTAAAAAATAAACTTAAAATGTTAACTGGTAGATGTTAATTAGACACACAATATTGCATGGTTTCTACATATATGAGTTACACTATGGAAAAAAATACATTTAAGCACTTTGATTCACAGGCATAATTAATAAAAAGATCAACATTAATTTTCTGATTGGGAATGACCTGTGATAGAAAGTAAGCCTATAATTGTACCTTATTTGTCTTTTGCACATTTTTCTTTGTTTTACACACTATTAGTCACATTCTTTAAACTCTGTAGAGCTTAAATAATCAAAATCTATCTGTATTGAATTTTTTTTTTAAACAAGGTCTGAAAGAGGCTTAATATTCAAAGCTTCTGATAGAGTCCTCGAGACATCTTTTATGCTACTGGTCCAGAGTTGAGCTTCCAGATGGACTAACAGTAGGATCCCAAATGAATATGCACTATGAACACACCTTCTTCCCTTGGTTCTCTTCTGTGTAATCTATATTTTGTAACCTTTTTTCCTAAATGGTTTACATGGGAAAAAACATGAGGTGTCCCTTTTTTCATTTTAAAAGATCATGAACATTTTTCTTTTAAATGATTAAGCAAGAATACAGTGGAGCCCAACATAGAGAAAAAGTGGGGTAGGGATGGTTGGCTTAGGGATTCTCTGCCTTTCCCTACCTTATAAGGTGTTACTCTACTCCACTGTCCTCAAAATAATTTTTATGTTCCAGAAGAAAGGAATGTGGTATAGTCCCAGGGAAAACACCTAAAGTTATTCCCTGTATCTGTCTCCAGTTCAGATTTCTAAGGTGAAACTCCAAGAAATGACCTGGAGCATAATATGTGATTTGGCCTAGGTCACCAAAGTAGAAGCCCAAGTGGCATTTGTAATAAAGTACTGAATAACATCAGCAGTATATGTAACATTGTCTTCAAGAAAAATTAAAATAAAATTTGGATCTTCATACTTTTAGCTAATGAGATAAGTCTAAAACAATGAATAGCATAAGATATGAGATTATAAATCTCATAATCATATTCAATGAACACATTTCCTCCCAAACAAAATTCTATCAAACATTAAGATGCAAATGGTTTTGAAAATTGCTAAGTAAATAAAACCATAACCATAATTCTTAGTCCTTACACTGCTCAAATTGTACCATGGACATATTTGTAATGAATTAAACATTTATCTGTCTTAAATTTTCCCCTGTAGATTATTAGTTATAAGTTGTCCAAATGCAAGTTCTGTTTGTCCATCTGGATTGCCTGTGTTGTCTTGCAATCACAAATTCTGGTTCAATATTTAGTCTAAATACTTACTACATATTTGACTTAGCCTTAGCTTAATGTTATTGAGCTTTATTTTCTTCATAGTCAAAATGAGGACACAATTAATGATCTATAGTTTGATATATAATTAGTATATGGAGAGATGGTTATAGACATAGAAAGTGTGTAGATAAATGTATAATCAATTTAGCAGTCAGTCTTGACCAGGCACTGTGACTATAGGGATTACTACGCTCTCCATTTAAGTGACTTGCTAAGGTCTGAGAGTTCATTCTGACTCCAGAGAACATAACTATCATGAATTACTTTTTAGTACTATTGTCAGAAATAGAGATATAGCCGTTAGCTTAGCCTCTGGAATTTAGGTAGAAACTCTACCTTTCCTTCTAGCTGAGTTTAAGATGGGCAAAAGTCCCATCATGCTGTGAGCGTCTAATATCCAAATAAAGGTTCCTGTTTAGCCTAAGTAAACAAAACATGCTGTGGTACTATCATCAGGTAAGGTTACTTCTCCTGTGTTGCATTTATACGTATCTTATATTTTATTTATACCTCTGCTGATTCTTTTCTATTTTCTACCCAAATATTTGCATTTTAATAAAATACTATATTGAAAATACAATTATATTTGGAGACTATTACAATTAACATTATTTCAGTCAAATCAAAATTAATATGAAGTGTATAGTTAACAAATTACATGAATTGACACTGGTGTGTTATGAACTACATGGATTTTAATAGGATACACAGGGATTGATTGTTTTGGTTTGCAAATAATACAAAGAAAGTCTTTAAAGGATTTTGAAAAGCAAATTATTTTTCTGAAGACCTTGAAACTAAATGACCACCCAAATTGCTGCTTTTGGCATTTAATTCTACCACCACTAGATATAGAGGAAGAAAATTAATGAAATTCTTATTAAACAGATCACTAGTGTGAAGAACTGTGAATGTTTGAGCATTTATCATACCTGAGAGCTAACAAGTTAGTCAGTCATAGCTTCATGGCTGCTGGCAGGAGACACAAGAGTCCTGGGTCACATATTGCTCATGTCACAAAAGGCAGCATGGCCTTCATATTTGCGTTGGCTGCCAGTACTCCCCCTGTTCAATAGGGTTGACACGAAAGGGTGCAAGTGGATGCTTCACAGTTAATAAATATGGTTACAATTGAGGAATGTCAAGCTTAGGAAACCTAAATCTTTCATAATGGACTGAAAACTTGCCTGACTTTGCCCCCATAAGGAAACATCATCTTTATTATGTTTGACAATTAAAAAAAAGACAAGAAATTTTTCCTCTGCTCAAGTGGGAGACAGTATCTCTCTCTTCCAAAGCTCTTCACAGTACAAACATTCTTGACAAGATAGTTCAGGTCACAGGCTATTAGTTCTTGTCCTTGAAAATTTTACAGAAATGCAAGAGACTTCTAAAATTGTCTCCCAACTATAGGTCAGTTGAAAGATTCCTTGATTTTAAGTTGTTCTTAATTTAAAATTCAACTCTTCTAATTGGCAATGCCCCAAATGAAGAAATTGGTTTAACTTGATTTTGTGGGTTCATCATACATGGTAATTTCTCTTTACCCTAAACAATTCTCTATGCTATTCTAAATAAGTCATTCCAGGAAATATAATTATGTTTTGACACTTTGAAGACTTCATTCCATTTGTGAAATAATGGGGACAGTGCCACCTGATAAAATCTGTGCTGATAGATACTATAGAAATATTTAGAGGTAGAATCAGCTGAGCAAGATAAAATGTCAGCCCCTGTAATTAACATTCTCAGCACTACTTCTTTCATTCAACCTATATGTCTCTTACATATTTGCATATTTAAAGCATATCAATAACAATGTATAAATACTAGAAATACAGTGGTGAATGAAAAGGAAAAAGTTTTCATCTTATGGAATTTAGAATCTAGTGGCATAAAAACAAATATTAATATCTTGGACATCCAAAGAAATGAAAAGAGCTATTCCCTGTCCTATCTGCTCATTTTCTTTTCCCTTTCTGATTTTTTTTCTTTGTAATTGCTGATAAGTTGTAAGTATGGGTATCATATTTAAAATTTGCTTACTATGTTAATAATTCATCTTTTCCTATAGAATTGAAGATGCATTAGTGCAGGACTTTCTATTTTATGTGAGCATGAGCCTGTCCCTTCCAACTCAGAGACACTGAAGAAAAATGGTTCCGTATATAAAAGCGTTCATGGAGCTTCTTCTGGACAGAAAACAGATCTAAAATTCATCCAGTCATACAGAAAAAAGTTATTATATTGAACTGTGTCTTGATACACAAAGACCAGGCCAATATTTCCATATTTAATTTTACATCTCAGTGGAAGGTAATTATTTGAAAGGTGTACGAAAGGATAATTTTGTAAACAAGTTTAATTGGGAGTTTCCCAGGCCAAGAATGGTGACTCTGCCAATTACAAATCATGGAATTGTTTTCAAGCTTTCCCCTCACATATGCCAGTTGGCTTGAAAGAGAAGAATTTGAGTTAAAATGATTTTGCATTGGTCTCCAAAACCTCTTTTTAACTGGAGCCTTAGGATTAAAAGGTCTGATAAAACAATCGTGTTTGAAATGCATACCTTTACAAGTAATATTTTAAAGAATTATCAAATCAGACAGAAGAGGTGACTCTTTAAGAACTATCTAAATAATTTTTGACATTTCTGTAACTTGGCTAAATCCAGTGTGAAGGAAAAGTTTCAGGAAGCTGAATGTTTTACATATTTTCATTTTGTAAATGACAGTCTGTATGCTCTTTTGTTTAAACATCTCCATCTGCAACGAATAATCTTTCAGACTGCTTTTACCTGAAGAGGAAAATGAATTCTAACTCTTTCTTATGTTTGACTTTAAGAATTTTTAATTCAGAATATATTTTTTAAAGCCCTCAAATATTTATTGAGCTGAGTAGTAAAAAAATGAATAAGCAATAAGCCAAAGAGCTTTATTAATAAGTAGTGAGGATAATTTCATGATGATGCTAAATATTTTTCAAACTTTAGGAGAAAAATGAGGCAAATAATTTCAAGGTGTCACAGGTTTCAGATATAGAAGTAACATCATCCTTTGTATGTCAATCAATAATAATAATAATAAATTTTAAACACCTAAGACCTCTAACTGCCTTTAGGAAGTAATTTTGTTTCAAACTACAAAAACAAACAAAACACACACAAACAAAAACAAAGGCCATACATTAATATTGGGAATGCATAGGAACCTATGACTTAACAAGACATCTCCCTATAATTTTAATTACTTTGATTTATAGTGAGAATACTTGTAATTTCAAGGTGGTTCAATTTATGAATGAGTTGATGCTTTTATTAAATTACACAAAAATCACTGGCAGATAAAAAATCTATATATTTTTAATGAGAGGAAGATTAAAATATCTAACAATGGCCTTTTCTATTCATCTTTTATTCATTAGAAGATTATGCCCATCAATAGCCATCATAGTTTTCTTGTTTAGTCCCTGTTAATGCTTTCTAGAATATGGTATCTTATTAGTATTGAATCTGATTTTTTTTAAACAAAATAATTTCACTTACTAACTTGGTAAAACTTTTGTAAAAGCATATACATGCTGCTGGAAGGTAGTTTTCTAGAAAAATGCTGCTTGATTGAATCCATCTTTATTGGGTAAATCTTGACTCTCCATGAGAGGTACCTTTTCCAGCCAACTGCCTGGATAAGACAACTAATTACATGCCCTTATTACTATGCATATAATTATCCCCCTCATCAAGGGATATGGTTCTTTTGCATTTGAGATAATGCTAGGAAATGGAGAAGAGAAAGGGTAAACAACAAAATATAGACTTTGGAAAGATCTGATCCCTTAAACTATGCTCACTCATGCTTAACAGAATAACTGCAGAAAAACTGTCATCAGTGGTGATCAGAATAAGCACAAAGATTTTAGAAACTCCTTATAACTCTTATAACAAAGCTTTTAGAAACACCTTATGTTGTATAAATGGTATCTTTTAATCCCCGTGGAGCTCTTTGAAGCAAGTACTTCATCATCACTACTTTTAATATATGAGGACTATTTTCTTTGATTTCATTTCATAGTATTTTAGCCAAAATTTGCTGACTCAGAACCCAATTCCAATGATTCTCAGCTCAGGGAATAGCAGGAAAAACAATTTACTCCCTCTTCATCAGAGGTCATGCTCAAATTGCACAGGGGCCACAAAAGCTGCAAATATTATATACCAGAAGTCTTCCCAGATTTGCCATAGAGATAATTCCATCTAATTTTGTCTTTTGAATGGTAATTCCATCTAATTTACATTTATTTTTGTATTCCTTACCCCAGTCCTAGGAACAACTATTTTGCCAAAAATCTTTGGTTCTGTTTAATGAGGAACAGTATTAGAAATTAACACATGGTTTGAAAGCAAGAATTAATACAAAGACTGACAACTTTTAAGTTGAAAACTAATAAAAAGAAAAATTTTAAAAGCAATTTATAGATAGCACATGCCAGAATTTTAAACATACAATGTTAAGTAATGTGGAATGTAAAGCAATTATTTAAATTTCAAAATGATTTAACAATATTATTAGCATGTACTGAGAATGTTTCATTATGTTAAGTGTATCTAAATTAAATGTATCTGTTTATGCCAAATGTCAAGTACTATTTGAGATGTTTGGGATTTCTCTCTTTATGAAAAATACCCTCCTCCTGTCACTCTCTTTCGTGGACACACTCACATGTATATGTGTACACACAATACATTAAAAACACACAGATTATCAAGCGTGTGAGAGGAAAATGATTTTTTATGTATTTATGAGTTAGCAAGCAAATAATCATGGTAATATTATTTATACTGTGAGGTGAGATGTGAAGCATTTCAATACTGGCAGGAGGATCACAATATTGGCAGGTATGTTGATGTCAATACTTACATTTTGAAAGAGAAGTAAACATAAGCATCCTTTCAGGTATTTTAGGCATAGTGCTAGTTTGTAATATTTGGATTGACTGATGATGATATATGTTCAATTCTTCTAAAATATGTCGATTTTCCTAAGCCTTAACTTACTAGGGAAAAATATTCAGGGAAAAATAGAATATAAGTCCCACGTAAAAAATATTTGTGCAGCTTGATCCAAATACCACATTTGTTTTTAATTAATGAAATAATCTGCGAGGCTGTTTTAGTTTCTCTGTAAAATATATAACTTATCTAAAATGGGCCTTTCTTAAATTTATAGAATTTTGATGATCAAATATTGATCATAAAAATATTTAAATGTATAAAATGTCTAAATTCTACTTGAATCTCCTTTCCTCTTACTTTTTAATTCACAACTCTTTTTCCCTCCATAAAATCTTATATTGCTTTTTGAGTTACACTAGAATAAAATGAAATTAAGAATATGATTTTGATAAAAATGCATATTATTGGAAATTCCTGTTTTATAAAAGAAATTACAATATTAAAATTGATTATTTAACAGAATCTAGAACAAATTTTTATTTTATCTCCTTTAAATATAAAAATATAACCTATAATAAATTCACTGAATTTGTAATTAAAATGTAGTAAAACCACAATGACCATAAAATGAGAAAAATCTTTATAAACTTACACTTTCCAAACTGTGGTATCAGATTATTGTTACTGGGTATACAGTCATTTCCATTTTTCTGTTTGCTTTTGTGTTAGCCAAAGGTAATAAGATATTTGGTAACATTTTTTTTCTGTTTCAGCTGAAAATATTATATAGAGACCTATGTAGCCAAATAATTTAGAAAACTCATTTCTACATTTATATTTTCTTTTATATTGGTCTAATTCCTACCAGCATTTAAAATGAAATTTCCAGTTTGCTACCTTTTCCAAACTGTGCTTCTACCAGGTACAAATTATTTTACCAAATAAAGAGTGTAGAAAATATAAGTAGATTTCATTATGTACTATAATATCTAATTAAGGAGAATATATGTGAGATCTTATAGGTAAGAGGGAAATGTCTGACTAAAATAAAGATTATATATAATGTGTAAACTGATTGTAAAACTACTTTGGGGTAAAATGCAAAATATTGTTAGATGAATAGGTAATTCAAAATGTAATTGAGATTATTCATTTTTTCAACTGTTTAGAAGATTGTTAAATAGAGGATTATTAAAGTTGAATATCAGAATTCACTTAATTAAATCTGTGCTTTACAAACAAGGCCCATACATTTCCTAATTTACAGAAAGATACTCAACCAGTAAATGATCAATGTAACATGGAGTTCAAGGCTTCCTGATTTTCAAAGCAAATTTCGTTTTCATTGAAATATTCTGCATTCATTCCCTGTTGTTACAGTTGTGTTACACAAGTGCAAGATACTGAGTGTGTCAAATGTTTATTTACAAAACAATTATAAATACCCTGTCCTATAAAAATGTTAGTTGATTTAATTAATTCTTTGTAAATCATGTGTCCTAGTTTAGACACTGTGACAAACTGAAGGAGGAGTAATTGAAAATAATTGGTATAGAGGAAGGAATTTAAGTCTAGGCTTAGGTCTAACATTAAGTAACCATACCTTCTTCAACAAAGTAGTTAATCTATCTGTAAATTAAAAAAAAATGAATGCATACTAATACTTTATCTCTAAAAACCCATAATTCATTATGTGATCTTCAGAATATCTATTAAAAGAATGAAAATAGCCAAAGTATATCAAATAAATGGTATACTTTGTAGAAGTAACATTCCAAATTAGAATTTTTATTATAAATAGTAAAAGATTTCAAACTAATGGTAAAAGAAAGCACTTTTAATTTTTAAAATTATCATATGCTATTTCACTTTTGAACTTAGTTCTTGAGAAAACAAATTGGTATTTAAAAATGAAAACTATAAGTATTATCTTGATTTATTTGAGTATTTATATTTATCATAAAATCACCAATACATCTATAATCCCTGTGATTTGGGCATAGCACTAGTATTTTTAGATATTAGAAAGTGAAAAGAGTAGCTATGGTGTTTGAACTTCAGGGGAACTGTCCCATACATGTATGATGGACATATATAAACATGGATATAACCTTTATGAAAAACACTTTGACCATATTTGTTCCCAACATTAATAATTAGTACTCTTAATTTGTGTTCAAATGATAATTCTATTTCTGGAAATTCCACAAAGGAAGAAATTATAAAGGTGTCCATCCTGGGATAAGAGGGATAAGAGTCACATCACATTTTTTGTGTATGTGATACTAAGTATCAAACCCAGAGTCTTGTGCTTCCTAAGTATAAGGTCTAGCACTAAGCTACATCCCCCGCCAAGCTATCATGTTTTGATTGGTAATAACAAAATTTTGGAAATAACCAAAATTTTAAGCTAGGCAACCTATTAAATGAATTAGAGTACACCACTATATTTAAATGCAGATATCTTTTTAGAGAGATGTTTAATAGCATGATAAAATGCTAACAGGTATTTTTCTAAACCAAAGACATTTATGGTTTTAAATGATCATGAAAGGCTAACTGTCATGTAGTTGTTAATTGTCAATTTAATAATCAGAGTGCTCAAATACTATAGAAGCCAATAATTTTATTTATGATATAAAATACATGTAAATCAGATACACAGACTCCCAAACAAGTCATTTGTATGAGCAGAGCTAATACACAGTTGATATGTACCTATATAGCTTCATTGGTTATTTATAACAGGTTCTTATTCTGACATGTCATGGCTTGTGTAGTTTCAGTTGTTAAATGTTTTGAATGTTATGTCTGCCTTTAAATAAATAAAAATTATCTATTCAGTTCTATAATGACTCAAAGATCACATTTTTAATATCTTGGTGGATAATGGTTTCAATGACTTAATTTGAAAGGCAGGATAAAGTATGCATATTGGAGTGCTATTTGGGACATAGCCAGTGAAATCTCTAGATGATTTGGAGGTGCCTGAGGTACCTGTGGCAAACTGCACGTTCTTTAAAAAATAATTAGAACATACTTCTAGTCCCAAGTGTTCAGCCAGATCCCTTCCAGTCTCCGGTTGGAAAATGAAGTCTACATTCCCATCCCTTTAGTCACAAGTGAGTCTTAGTGACTACCTTGACTAATATGACAGAAGTACTACAATATAACGCCTGAGGCTAGGTTGTAAAAGACAAAAGAGCTTCTTAATGAATCTCTTGAGACACCGGCTTTTAGAATTCATCCACCATGCAGTGAAGAATCTCAGTACCTATGCAAAGGCCAGGGGAAGGAAGAAGGTGGCTGAAACTGCAGCTTAACTTCAAGCCATTACCTGGTATCAATTTGTCATCCATGTAAATAAGCCATCTTTGAATAAGATCCTTTAGACTTCATAGCCAAAGTAATGCCGCAAGGATCAGAGATAGCTTCCATGATCTCTGCCATAATCACAGATTCAGGAGTAGTATAAATGAATGCTATTTTAATCCACTAAATTGGTAGTGATCTCTACATGACAATGGATAACTGATACAGGACTTTCTTTAGTAACTGTTTGACTTAAAAAATTATTTAGAAATATTCTGTTACACAAAAATGCAGGAATAAAATTCAACAGAACCAAATATGCACAGAGGGATTTTTAAAAATAGTAGTTTAAAAGTAGAATAATCTTGGGCTGGGATTGTGGCTCAGTGGTAGAGTGCCTGCCTCGCATGTGGAGGCACTGGGTTCGATCCTCAGCACCGCATATAAAAAAATGAATAAATAAAGGTCAATCAAGAACTAAAAAAAAATTTTAAAAAAAGCAGAATAATCTTATGTACTCACAGCAAAAGGGAGACATGAAAACATTCTAGTTGTTTCTTTAATTTTTCCCATATGAGATCTATGAGTGCTAATATAGTTGTATAAATTACATCTCATAAACTACCAATTTCTTCATGAGCTCTTCCTCTTTCCCTATTATCCTTTGCTTTTTCTTCCTAACAATAAAATACTTTGTAGGCTAATTTGAATTCTAAAGATATATTTCTAATAACCATCCAGGAATCACAGCAGAGAATGAGAAACTCTGAGAAGCTTATAAAGCTGGGGAAGCTCTGAACATAAAACGTACTTGATGGAAATGATTGCTCTGTCAGCATTGCTCAAATTTGATTTCCCATTTACCAAAATGTGTCCCTACAGCCTTCTGACCATGACAGGATCCTCCTACTGCTGCGACTACTTGGTAGTGTCATTCATTACCCTGTTCACTGAGAGGCCATACAGTATAGTAATTAGGGTACAGACACTGACATCAGATAAACTGGATTTGAACACCACCACAGATATTCCATGTTATCTTGGGAATCTCGTTCAACCTGCTTCAGTTCCTTCATCTATAAAATGAAAATTATAATAGTGTCTAGCACATCAAGATGGTATTGGGTTGTTGAGGGGATTACATGAGTTAATGTACATAAACTTCCTAAAACAATACCTGGAATTGAAGAAATACTGTTTTGCAGTTATTCTGAACCCCTTTTCTAGTTGCTGCCTTCACTGTAGAGCTTGGTAATTCAAAAGCTTATTCTCAGTCTTCCTTGAAGTTAGATGTCCTCACTGATCTATAGATGCTTCATGAAATGACCTTTTTTTTTTTCCTGATTAAAGGGATAGTTGAAGTTAGTATAGCTGCTCTTTTTCTCCTTCTGACAACCTAGGAAGCCATCACACCAGCTGAAGCTGCAACAGGAAAAGATCTAGAACATTCCAAAATCCTCAGTCCAAACTCCAAAAAGATACTGAGGCAATTGCAGGAAATACTTTGAAAGAAAACTAATTTGCAATTTGTCAAACAGCCATTTCAATCCTAACACATGTACTGTTTCTGCTACTACAAACAATATCACTACTTTATTTTTAATTTATTTATTCTACTTTAGGTATACATGGTAGCAGAATGCATTTTGATTCATTGTACACAGATAGATCAGAACTTTTCATTTCTCTGGTTGTAGGTGATGTAGAATCACATCATATATGCAGTAATACATGAAACTAGGGCTATGATGTCCATCTCATTCCACCATCTTTACTGCTATACCCCTTTCCCTTCCTCTCCTTTGACCAAAGTTCCTCTATTCTTCCCTTGTCCTCTCCTTCATTATGGATCAGCATCCACTTATCAGAGAAAACATTCGGCCTTTGGTTTTTTGGGTTTGGCTTACTTCACTTAGCATGATATTCTCCAGCTTCATCCATTTACCTACAAATGCCATAATTTTAATTTCTTTTACTACTGAGTAATATTCTATTGTGTATATGTACCACAGTATCTTTATCCATTCATCTATTGAAGGGCATCTAGGTTGGCTCCACAGTTTAGAAATTGTGAATTGAGCTACTATAAACATTGAAGTGGCTGCGTCACTGTAGAATGCAGTTTTTAAGTCTTTTGGGTATAGACCAAGGAGTGGGATAGCTGGATCAAATGGTGGTTATATTCCAAATTTCTTAAGGAATCTCCATACTGCTTTCCAGTTTGGTTGTACCAATTTGCAGTCCACTAGCAATGTGTGAGAATGCCTTTTCCCCCACATCCTCGCCAACATTTACTGTTGTTAGTATTCTTGATAATTGCCTTTCTGACTGGCATTGAGATGAAATCTTAGTCATTTTGATTTGCATTTCTCTAATTGCTAGAGATGTTGAACATTTTTCATATGTCTGTTGATCGATGGTAAATCTTCTTCTGAGAAGTATCTATTTGGCTCCTTAGCCCATTTTTTGATTGGGTTGTTTGTTTTTTTGGGGGATAAATTTTTTGGATTCTTTATATATCCTGGAGATTAGTGCTCTATCTGATGTGCATGTGGCAAAATTTGTTTCCAGAATGTAGGCTTCCTGTTCACTTCATTGATTGCTTCTTTTGCTGATAAGATGCTTTTTAGTTTGAATCCATCCTATTTATTGATTCTTGATTTTACTTCTTGTGCTATAGGAGTCTTGTTAAGGAAGTAAGTTTCTAAGCCGACATGATAAATTTTGGGGCCCACTTTGTCTTCTATTTGGTGTAGAATCTTTGGTTTAATTCCTAGGTCCTTGATCCACTTCAAGTTGAATTTTGTGAACGATGAGAGATAGAGATTTAGTTTATTTTTTGTTGCATATGGATTTCCAGTTTTCACAGCACCATTTTTTGAAGAGGCTATCTTTTCTCCAATGTACATGCTTGGCATCTTTGACTAGTATAAAATAACTGTATTTGAGTGGGTTTGTGTCTGTGTCTTCTATTCTGTACCAATGGTCTACATGTCTATTTTGGTGCCAGTACCATGTTGTTTTTGTTACTATAGCTTTGTAGTATAGTTTAGGTCTGGTGTTGGGATGCCTCCTGCTTCACTCTTCTTGCTTAGGATTGCTTTGGCTATTCTGGGTCTCTTATTCTTCCAAATGAATTTCATGATTGCCTTTTTCTATTCTATAGGAATGATGTTGGGATTTTAATTGGAATTGCATTGATTCTATATAGTGCTCTGGGTAGTATTGCCATTTTGACAATATTTATTCTGCTTATTCAAGAACATGGGAGATTTTTCCATCTTATATGATCTTATATAATTTTTCTTTAGTGTCCTGTAGTTTTCATTGTAGAGGTCTTTCACCTCTTCTGTTAAATTGAATCCCAAATATTTTATTTTATTTTTTTTTTGAGGCTATTGTGAATGGGGTAGTTTTCCTAATTTCTCTTTCAGAGGATTCATCACTGATGTATAGGAATGCAATTGATTTATGCATGTTGATTTTATATCCTGCTACTTTGCTGAATTCATTTATTCTAGAAATTTTCTGATGGAACTTTTTTGATCCTCTAAGTATAGACTCATGTTCGGCAAATAATGATAGTTTGAGTTCTTTTTTTCCTATCCGTATCCTTTTAATTTCTTTCGTCTGTCTAATTGTTCTGGCTAGTGTTTCAAGGATTATATTGAATAGCAGTGGTGAAAGAGGGCATCCTTTACTTGTTCCTGTTTTTAGAGGGAATGCTTGCCATTTTTCTCCATTGAGGATTATGTTGGCCTTAGGTTTAGAATAGATAGATTTTACAAAGTTGAGGTATGTTCCTACTATCCCTAGTTCTTCTAGTGTTTTGAACATGAAAGAGTGCTGTATTTTGTCAAATGCTTTCTCTGTATCAGTTGATAAAATTATGTGATTCTTATCTTTCAGTCTATTGATGTGATGGATTATGTTAATTGATTTCCATATGTTGAACCAACCTTGCATCCCTGGAGTGAACCCCATTTGATCTTGGTGCACTATTTTTTTAATATGTTTTTGTGTGTAATTTGGCAAAATTTTATTGCATCTATGTTCATCAGGGATATTGGTCTGAAATATTCTTTCTTTTATGTGTCTCTGTCTGGTTTTGGTATTAGGGTGATACTCACGTCATAGAATGAGTTTGGAAGTGTTCCCTCCTTTACTATTTCATGAAATAGTTTGAGAAGTATTGGTATTGACTCTTCCTTGAAAGTCTTGTAGAACTCAGCTGAGAATCCATCTGGACCTGGGCTTTTCTTGGTTGAAAGGCTTTTGATGGCATCTTCTATTTCCTTGCTTTAAATTGATCTGTTTAAATTGTATATGACCTCCTGGTTCAATTTGGGTAGGTCATATGCCTCTAGAAATTTGTCAGTGTCTTCAGGGTTTTCTATTTTACTGGAGTATAGATTTTCAAATTAGTTTCTAATTATCTTCTGTATTTCAGTAGTGTCTGAAGTAATATTTCCTTTTTCATCACAAATTTTAGTAATTTGGGTTTTCTCTCTCCTTCTTTTCATTAGAGTGGCTAAGGGTTTGTCAATTTTATTATTTTTTCAAAGAGCTAGCTTTTTGTTTGGCAGTTTTTTGAATTGTTTCTTTTGTTTCAATTTCATTGATTTCAGCCTTGATTTTAATTATTTCCTATCTTCTACTTCTTTTGTTGTTTGTTTGTTCTTCTTTTTCTAGAGTTTTGAGATGTAGTGTTAAATCATTTATTTGTTGACTTTTTCTTGTTTTGATGAATGAGCTTAATGCAATGAACTTTCCTCTTAGCGCTGCCTTCACGGTGTCCCAGAGATTTTGATATCTGTATCAAAGTTTTCATTCATGTCTAAGAATTTTTTTAATCTCTTCCTTGATGTCATCTGTTATCCACACATTATTCAATAGCATATTATTTAGTCTCTAGGTGTTGGAGTAGTTTCTATTTTTTTATATGTCATTGATTTCTAATTTTATTCCATTATGGTCAGATAGGATGCAGCATAGTATCTGTATTTTTTTTTATTTGCTAAGACTTGCTCTCTGACATAACATATGATCTGTTTCGGAGAAGGATCCATGTGCTTTTGAGAAAAAAGTGTATCATCTCGTTGATGGATGGAATACTCTATATATTTCTGTTAAGTCTAAATTATTAATTGTTTTATTGAGTTCTATATTTTCTTTGTTTAGTTTTTGTTTGGAAGATCTATCCAGTGGTGAGAGAGTTGTGTTAAATCACCAAGTATTATTGTATAATGGTCTACTAGATTCTTGTAGTTGAGAAGGCTTTTATTTTATATACATAGATGTCCCATTGTTTGAGGCATAGATGTTCATGATTGTTCTGTCTTGTTGATGTATGATTCCCTTAGAAAGTATGAAATGTCCTTCTTTATCCCTTTTCACTAACTTTGGTTTGAAGTCCTCTTTATCTGATATGAGGATGGAAACTCCTGCTTTTTTTCATGGTCCATGTGAGAGATACATTTTTCTCACCCTTTCACTCTGTCTGTATATGTCTTTTCCTGTGAGATGAGTCTCTTGAAGGCAGCATATTGTTGAGTCTTTAATTTTTTTATCCAGTCTGTCAGTCTATGTCTTTTAATTGATGAGTTTATGCCATTCAGTGTCAGGGTTCTTATTGAAATATGATTTGTAATCCCAGTCATTTTGGCTTATTTTTGGTTTTTACTTTTACTTGGTTTCTCCTTTGATTGGCCTTTGCTTTAGTGTAGTTCCTTTCTTTGTATATTTTCATTGTTGGTTATCATTTCCTCCTCATGGTATATTTTGCCAAGAATGCTGTGTAGTTCAGGCTTTCATGCTATAAATTCTTTTAACTTCTGTTTATAATGGAAGGTTTTTTTCATCATCAAATCTGAAGCTTAATTTTTCTGGATGTAAGACTTTTGGTTGGCATCCATTTTCTTTCAGAGCTTGGTGTATGTGGTTCCATGATCTCCTGATTTTAGGATCTGGGTTGAAAAATTTGCTTAGATCCAAGTTGATCTCCCCCAATATGTAATCTGATTTCTTTCTCTTGCGGTCTTTAAAATTCTATCCTTATTTTGTATGCTGGGCATTTTCATTATAATGTGCCTTGGTGTAGATAATGGTATATATGTTGGTGTATATGTTGTAATTTTGTACATTTGGTGTCCTGTAAGCCTCTCGTATTTGATTTTCCAATTCATTTTTCCTATTTGGGAAATTTTCCAATATTATTTCATTGAAGAGATTGTATATTCCTTTGGTTCAAAATTCTGTGCCTTCTATCCCAATAAATCTTATATTTGGTCTTTTGATGCTATCCCATAATTCTTGTATGTTTTATTACCCTCTTCACTGTATGGTCAACTTTATTTTCGGATAGTATATTTTGTCTTCGTTATACAAGATTTTGTCTTCCAAGTGATCTAGTCTGCTGGTGATGCTTTCTATTGAGTTTTTATTTGGTTTATTGTTTCCTTCATTTGAAGAATTTCTGATTAGTTTTTTTCACAATATCTAGATTTTTCTTAAAGTAATCTTTTGCTACTTGTATTTGCTCCCTTATCTCTTTGTTGGTATGATCCATGGTTGCCTTTATTTGTTCTCTTGTCTCTTTGTTGGAATGATCAATTTTTGCTTGTATTTGCTCACTTAAGTCATTCTTTAATTCACAGATCATTTTGATTATGTACATTTTGAATTCTTTCTCTGACATTTCATCAACTGTGCTGTCAATGGATTCTATTATTGTAGTATCTTGGTTTATTTGGGGCATTTTCTTCCCTTGTTTTTTCATGTTGATTATGTATCTTTCTTCCTTGCAATGCTGATCTGAGGTATTGCAGTTTCTATCCTATAATCTTATAGTGACACTACAGATTACCTGTATCTCACTTTGGAGTTCACTTCCTGTCCCCAGCAGGTATTTCCAGATGGACACTATTGCCACTAAAGATGGTGGTGGTGGTAGTGGAGGTAACTCAAGATGGCAGTGGGAGTGGCCCAAGATAGATGCAAACACTTTCAGAGATTAGGCTAAAAGGGTGGAACTTACAATGGCTTTGGGCTGATTGATCAGAGATGCAGCATTTTGGCTGGCCATTGCTTCTAGGCCCTGTCTGTTGACCTATGGGGAGAACTATGGGGATGGCTGCAGTGTACAAGATGGATACAGAAAGGGAGCAACAGCGTGGATCCTGTCTATGTGCAAGGGTGGTCCTGGGCCTGGGCTCTCACACAGATCTGTGAGTATAGTCCTAGGCCTGATCATGGCCTGGACTCCCTCAGGGATTCCAGGTGGTAGGTCTAGCCCTGGGCCTGCACTCCCGCAAATCAGCAGGGGCTTTGGCACTGAACTGGAGGTAGTCCTGGACCTCAGCCACAAGAGTCTCTGGAGGCAGTCCTTTGCCTGGGTCTGAGTTCCCCTGTGGGTCTGTAGATTGATGGGTAGCAATCTCAGGCCTGACCTTGGCTGGGCTCCTGTGGAGGTCCCTGAAGGTGGTCCTGGGCCTTGACCTGTGCTTTCACCAATTGGCAAGAAATCTGGCATGAAACTGGGGGTGTTCCTGGGCCTCAGTTAGGCCTTGTCTCAATACCACTACTTTAAAAAATACTTAGCTAGAGCTAATAGCAGGCACTCTGCAGCATGTTATATACATGTTCTACTTAAGTCTTATAAGATCTGTTGAAATTGATATTAGTATCCCTTTTAAAAGATAAGAAAGTTGAAATTTAAAGAAATTACATATATATACCAAAGTTGCACAGTGGAAGAATAGGAATTTGAACCATTTTTTGCTTAATTTTTCCAGCTCTTAACCATTATGCTATTCAGATGTACTACAAACCCCAGGATTCTATATAGGTTCAAGAAGGGTGAACATCTGAAATTACTTTCATGAAATGAAGTAGAAATATGTCCTGCAATTAAGCAAAACGGTGACATCATTTTACTTAAATTATTTGTATAGGCATATAAATTGATCAAATTTATTTAAATTTATTTAACTTGTAGTTTCTCTTTGTCCATAGTAAACAGAAAAAAATCTGTTTAACTTCTAAGTTGTGCATTCAGTGTTTGGGAGGAGAAACTAATAGTCTGGAACTGGAGGCATTTTCAGTAGCATCTGTGAATGGGTTAGTGGTTGAAACCCACTTCCTAATTGTCATGTGTCTACCCACCACTATTGTTGTAGTCTCAGTGGTAATTCCAAAGTCTGATATGCAAAGAAGGGCCACTGTTTTCCACAGTTTAGTATTTATGCTTTAGTAAAAATGAAATAGATATAAATTAATTCCATCATAACAAAGTCTATTTCCATTATTGCTCATGTCAAACATGTGGCATTATTTTGTGGGTAGGTACATAAGCCTACAAATTCTTACCTTCCCAGGATATAACCTTTCTAAAAGTAGCCTGAAACTTGAAGAGATCTGTAAACATTTATGTAGGAATCATAACCACAACCCAAAATAAACAAACATAGGAAACCATTGGGATGGCTGGTGAAGTTTAGAACAATAATAAATATGCTCACTTTGCTAGCAGGAGATAAAATAATAACAAAACTGACTACACAATTAAGTATAATGTTTCTCTAAATGGTTATTTATTTTTCCTCCAGAAATAAATTTAACTCTTTTGTTGTCTTATAAGACATCTAGACATTTAAAAAAAAAAGGAAAAACATTGTGAAATGAAAATGATAATATGTGTAGATGTTATGCAATTGATCTTGGCATATATATGTTATAATAATGATTTCTGTCAGTATGGATTTGTTCCTTTTGAAAATTCAAGCATTGATATATTGTAAATACACCAAAATAAATAAAAATGCAAAAGGAACACAAATTCCCTCATATTCATTACACATTTTTAAAAACTCCTTTCACTTATTCATCTTAAATTACTGCTATGATGTCTTTTCTCATATAGAGAATGTGAGAATTGCCTAATAACAATAAAAAATTGTTCCTCAAGAGGATTTGCAATCTGGAATAAAAAATGAGATATAACATTTAGGAAATATAATACACATAATGAGGTAAATGCCATAAAATAATGCAAATAATAGCTTCACAGTTTTAAGAAATGAAAACCTTAATAAAAGAATTGACACAGAAAATGAAGGATAATTGTGTAGAGAAGGAAGAAATTGAGTTTGGATTGAATTCTGACTAGACTTTCGTGGGAAAAGAGTGGCACTTCCATTTTGGTGAATCAAATTCTAAACTTCTAAATACTGTTCTCTCTAATGTGTTGGACTCATACTCCTAGTAGCTGTGCAGAAAGACTTATCATAGCAGTCCTAAGGCAGTTACCTATAGAAGGCCTGCTTAAAGGTTTGGCTTTTGGCTGGTGTCTGGAAATTTGGCCTTTGTAAAGTGTGATCCACTGATAAGGTTGTATTACACACCTGGGTCACTGAACATCAGATTTCCTTCTGGGAATGTGGAATTTCATTAGTTGCATCTTAACCTATGTGACAATTTTTCAACAAAACAAAACAAAACAAAAATTCTTGAATTTTGAGTCTTAAACATAGTTCCTTGGGCAGACTCATTGTTCACACATTGTTACCTTTCACTGCTGAAGATGTGGCTTCCTTGGCAAAGCATCAGGGATATAGCCTCAGCAATGTATTTTCATGTAGCATGACTAGACACAGCATGGACCCCTCCAGACTGCCTGTGTCCTTTGCCTCTCTGATCCTGTAATACAGGATTGGTCTGTTGTGGTTGGTCTAAGTTCTCTGAGTCCTTCTAGTGAATCACCAAATGTCTACATGGTACTTGAGACTTCAAACATCAGTGGATCAGCTTCATTTTTCCCACCTGGAATGGATATACTATTAAATCGTTTCACCACAACTTACTTATCATTCTGAAATTAGAGGAATATTAGGGGTTATATCTTTGTCCTACTTAAATGAGACCCATCATCTTCTGAACTTATCATTTTTTTTTTCAGGTGGCTTTTGTTTGACTGCCACCCCCTAGTCACATACAACTCTTTTCAATTTCTCAAACAAAAAAAGAAAAGAAAATATTGTTGCCTTTGCTCACTTAATTGACTCTGGAAGATTCTTCATCAACCCCTTTTTCCAAACTACCTTTTATACAGACATTTGAAGAGTGGACTGTTTTAATCCATGAGGTCTTGGTTCAAATTTAGCCTTCTCAAATCAAGAAGCTTTTGTCTATACAATCTTGAAGAGTTCTTTCTTTTCTCCTTCTTTCTCTCTTATTATTTGTTTCTCTTATTTTTTTGAGTCAGTAATTACGTATGCATATATTACTTTTCCTTTTCTTTTGCCAATTGTCTGTAAGTTCCATGAAGAAAGGATCCAGTTTAATTTGTTCATTGATACATACTCAGTTCCTAATTCAGTATCCTAACACTGAGAAGAAATATAATAAAGAGCTCTTAAATAAACAAATTTACTGAAATAAAGAAATTAGATGAAGCCAATAATCTGTAAAGACTTTAGAAAAGAGAATGTGCATAACAAACTTTTAGATAGAAGAAAATGAATGAGATTATTTGTTAAATGCTTATTGTTTTGACAATTAGGGGATTACATCAATTTTAGTGTCATAAGTAGAATAGGATTTATACTGTCTGCTGTGTATTATTGAGTCAAATAAATAGTACTTAAGGCTTTGCTATATTTTTAACTAAAATATAGGAACATTCAGTGTAAGCTCAAACAATCAAAATTCTTCCCTGAAGCAATGTGTGTGAGAACACATAGGGGAATTAATGCAATCATTATGCAGTGTGCTCAGATATGTCTAAAAGATTGAGGATGTCTTCCAAATGCAAGTTGCTATCTAGGCTGAGTTTATACTCCCCTCTAAGAATTCCAAATGATCTAATTAAAAAAGTCATGATAAGGTTGTGGAGAAAAGGAATCCCTTTCATACTATTGGTCAGAATGTATACTTGTCTTGCCATTATTGAAAACAGTATGGAGTTTCCTCAGAAGTTAAAATTAAACTACTGTATGTGATTCAGGAATCCAGATACTGGGTATATATCCAAAGGAAATGGGGTTTGTTATGTCAAAGGCACATCTGCACTCCCATCTTCACTTCAGCACTATTCACAATAGACAAGAAATGGAAAAAAAAACTTAAGATGATGAATGGATAAAGAAATGTGCTACATTTACATAAGGGAATACTGTTAAAGTCACAAAAAATAAAATCCTGCATTTGCAACAACCTAGACAGAACAGAACATTATGTTAACTGAAATACACCAGGCACAGAAAGATGAATAGTCATAATCTCACTCACACATGGAATCTAATAAGTTGATCTCATGGAAATTAAGAGTAGAATGGTGGTAAGTAGAGGCTGGGAGAGTAGTGGTGGGGAGGCATGGAGAGATTCTCATTAGTGAGTACCAAGTTACAGTTAGATAAGGATCAGAAGTGAGCTCTTGCACAGTAGGGTAACTGTACATAACAATAATGTATTGCATATTTCAAAAAGCTAAAGGAAAGCATTTTCAATGTTCTCACTGAAATGATAAATATTTGAGGAGGTGGGTATATTTAACCTGATTTACACATTACACAATTCAAACATGTATGGAAATATTACATATTGCTCCATTAACATGTACGATTTTTATGCATCATTTTAAAATAGATTTAATTCAATGTACATTTTTATGAAAATGTTAAAAAAGGATTCAAGTTTGTTATACCTTGCAAAGATGTGAAAATCAATCATGTTTATTAATGGAGCCTTGATAAAAATCTATCAAATGCCATGTGTTTTAATTTTAACCATGGGCCCAAAATTGATTATGAAAAACATTATCCACAGGCAAAGACAAGTTTCAGAAAACCTTATGTCAGTAAAATTCTGATTCTGAGAAATATGTTGAATTTTAAAAAGTTCAATATTTATACATGGATATCATAAACTTAAAATAGAGTTTTATGGTTATTTTACATTGATAGCATCTGCTATCAAAAATCTGTCCAAATACATAAATATACATATAATCTACTCATGTATATTTTAATAAATACATTTAAAGTACAACTTTATATGGCTCCAAATTCAGGTATAAATAAAATTTAAAAATCTGAAAAATCTTGATTTACTCTGCTGATTTGTTTGCTAAGGTAAAATAAGATACATCAAGTCAATATTCAGATATCTGTTTAAATATTTTGTTTAAAATATTTGGTTTTGTAAGGCATACCAACTTTATCAGAGGATCTGCCTTTAAAAGTAGTTTTAAAACATTTGGAAGAAAGTAGCTGTCCTTGATAAAGATATTCTTTGAAAAGAATAATATTTATGTAGTGTGTATCATACATATATTATATGATTCACTAGACACAAAGTGGGCACTCAAATACTTGCTGATTATTTAATTTATCCAACATAACCAAAAATATATTTTAAGAGGACAAAATATTCTCTTTTTTTTTAAGGAATGGAATGTTGTTAGTCTTCTGTGTTTGATGTTAAAGAAAATCAAATCAAACTTCAAGACATTGCACATTTATGCTGAAAAACTAGTTCTGTAATGTTCATTATAATATTTTCTGATGAATTTTAGACAAACAGGGAATCAACTATCAGAGAACCATGAATTGATTTTTTGAAGTCATCTTAGAGTTAAGCTTCACTTATTTCTTTTCTTCTGTTTATCTTTCTTTCCTTTTATTACTAAAATGGTTAAAATGAGTAGATATTATGTCTTCAATACATAAATTCTAACTATGCAAGATAATACTTTTGTCAACTAACCTGATTTAGTAAAATCAAGTATATACACATCAAAACATGTTCTACATGAGAACACATGCACTTCAATTAGCCAATGAAGTAATAATAAAAAAGAATTGTGAAAGGAAGATTAGCAAACATAGATCCTTTTAACTTTACATGTATTATTTTGACATATTGCTTGGTATATTGAAATCCACTTATTCTAATAGTAAGCTTTATGCCACTTCTCTTAGTGAAAGGACTGTGTATCCACATCCTTAGTTACTCCAGGAACTTATCTAAAGGGCATCTCTAAGTTAAAACTTAATCCCAAAGTACAACCTCTCTCACTCCTCATCTCAATAAAAAAAAATTTGCTGAATTTGCAGCATATTTGCTAAAGCCAAAATCTCTCTTCTCTTTTCCTTATCTCTTCTCAATCTCAGCATGCAAACAAGTATCCTGAAATTCACCTTCAAAACACAGTTAAATCTGTCCACTTAGCTTCAGCTCCATTAATAATCTCCAAAACCATCATCTTTCATCTCATAACTTTATTATTTCATCATAATTTCTTCCTTTTCCTCAGTAGGACTTTGACCAGTCCATGCGAAGAAACCATCCTGAAAATGTCGATCATTTCTCCAAGTTTGGTTTGTTTATTTAGCATTTGTCACACTCAGATAATTATCTGTGATCTGATTTTTCCTGTTTTCATTAGAATGTAAGTTCCATGGACAATACTAAATAATGAATAGGTACATTCTGAATTAATGAATGCAGGAAGACATGAATAAATGCTCACTTTATGCTGCTAATAAAATGAACTTTTAAGTCCTTTGAAATGTCATATGAGTGTTGTTTGCAGCAGTACGCTTTAAAATGTTTTCACAGATTTGGAAATTGGTGAATATTTTTGATCGAAGTTAAATGTTCTACCTCTCTTTTACTCCTAGGAAAGAAATTTCAGGGAGACAATTTTCTTGCCCCATTTAACAGGTGAGTTGTTTCCAATTTTACCATGTATATTGCTGGATTAAGCACAGGTGTGCCATCTCAGACATTTCTATAGCTGTTATATTTTACAGTAAAATAAGATGAACATTTTATAGTGTTATAAAAATATTTTTTATGTGCAATGACATGTGAATATATCTGCAGTGATTTGGGAATCATGAATCATTTCACTGCAATCTCATGTTCTGAATAAATTCCAGCAGGTTGCAGGTACTATCTCAAGAAACATAGAGGTTATTTAGATTATGCTTGGCAAAAGACTTATTTCTTATATCAAGAAATTGAGGGTGAAAAATGTTTCTAGCTTGCCCCAGATAGATTTACTAACATCTTACCAATCTTGATAGTTAACACTTCTACAAATGCTGTCATTACCAAAGTCAGCACTAGAAAAATCAATAGTTCATTAAAAAAGAGAAATCTGGATAAAAATAATAAAAGTGTACAAATCACAGCAGTTTATTATGTCATTATTTAAAAGTTAATTAGATGCATGGTGAAGAGAAGTCACTACTGTCATTACCTGTTCTTAAGCATTACTTCCTTTGATACTCTGAAGCAAAGTATCATGAAGGTGAACTCTTCCTGGATGGACCATCCTTCCTTCTTTTCTTTCTTTCCTCCTTGCATCTGAGTACCATGGGATCTAATGCAGATTCCTATGCAAGTTTTCAAGTATAAGTTGGACCAATTAATAGTTAGCAAAGCAGATGTGATTGGCTTGAAATTAGGTACTTATGGAAATGACAATACATGGAAAGTTATAGCATATCAGATACTCAGTCCAAAGTTCTTCCCACCATGCCCAGAATGCTAAGATTTTTTTTTAACATGAAATGCTATTAAATTCAAAGTTGAGCTTCTTGGAAAATGAGTGGAAGAAAATATTCAGTAGAAGTGTGCAAAATAAATCAATTAAGTTGAAAAGATTAGAAAAAAACAACAGAATAAAATAAATTTGATAGTGTTTAAATAAGCCTTAGAAAGCACAATTAGAAAATGGAAGTAAACTACAAAACTGACAAAGCTTTGGGTTCCATTTTAAGGACAAGAAGGACCAATGTAGTAAACCACCCTAAATATTGCTTGTGAATGACTTCTCCTAAAGGCAAGGATCTGTCTCTCGCGGTGTACTCACTAAGGCAAAGATGAATCCTCATGGCAAAGTCTAAAGAATGATGAAAAAGTTCTGTTTATCTTTATACCTACAGAAATAGTTAATTTTTAAGTATTGGTAAAATATAGAGAATGGAATTTCTTTACGACAAGATACTGTCAGAAGAAAGATCAGTGGAATAGAGGAAAGTGGTTGAGGAAGAGAAAGGAGGGATGGGATAAGGTAAGAACAGTGGAAGAAATCTGACCTTG
>CM053407.1:49418202-49454770 GCA_028644305.1 Xerus rutilus | reverse complement strand
TTAATTTGTATGTTTTCATTTTACCCAGCTCTTTAATATCAGTGCTTTCCAGATTCCATGCTTTAATTATCAATATAATTCTATATACCCAGAGCTTTAAAGCCAAATTTGAGACCTAGTTTTAATAACTCATGGGAAACCTGTGGTGTGAATATGTTTTGTTTTGTTTTTAGTCTTAATTTTGCTTTCTGCTATTATACATCTGTTTTCTAATTTATTATTATATATACTGTATCCAACTCCCCCTAAGTCACTTTATATATGATGAGATGTATAAATATACCTTTCTCATGCCATTAGTACTTACTATTTATTATTTGTGGATTTGGTATTTGTAAAAATTGCCCATTTGCTAAAAATAACAAGTGTTTATAATCCCCAAATCAATATTCATGCTTTCACAGTCATTTGAAAGCACGTGCAGAGTGGTGAAACATTTGAGCACTGGAAGCAAATGTTCTCAGATGACATCAAACAGGGCACAACTCTGTTGCTTGTTTCAGCTCGTATTGTAGACAAGTCTTTTTGAATGTCTACCCAGTGTCATATTTTTCACATTCTTATGCTGTTTATGGGTGATACTGCTGTTTAACATAACCAATGAGAGTGTTGCAGCAGTGTTGTTTAGTGTTCTCAGTGCAGAAACTCTATTGTGCCTTACAGAGAAAATAATGTGATAGGTACATTTGTTCAGGCAGGATTGATGGTGCTGTTGGCTGTGAGTTCAATGTCAATGAATTAACAACAGAGTACATATAACAATGAACAATAGTCCCCTGCTACTGTTCTCACCAAGTTTGAATTCTATGTCGAAGTTCTATTTAAATATGATACTCAGGGTTATCTTAGGTTATACTCCCACTATTGTTAAGCTGTTATTTTTAAAACAGTAATGTTCCTATTTGGGAAAATTGAAATTAGAACAAGAGTTGATATGAAACCATAGAAAATGTCTTTATTTCATTTCTTCAACATCAGACCACAAGGATTGGCCCAATTCATTCTTTGCAAATGCAGTTATCAGTGGGTTGGGTTTCTGCCTCTGTTGGAATACACATTCTCCACAAGACTGAAACCATTCCATTTGTTTCTTATTTTCATCAACACACTGTAACTATCCTGAAGAACTGTGTCTTTAATTATCGTGCTTTGTACCCGGGAGAGACTGCAAGGAAGTAGACACCACCAGGACAAAGCAAATGGGGGAAGAATGTCTTTGAATTCAAATTTCAATCACATTGTTGTTTTAATCAAGAGATTAAAGATGTGTACAAATAAGAACTATCATGGGGCCTGGAGACAGTGAGAAAGGGGTGTTTTGCAGATGTTTAAAAGTTCCTGAGAATTACTAGGGTGTATGCCAAGAAGCTGTGCCTATTATATCTATTTGAATGCCTCCAAAGCAGCAGTACCCAGACATATGGAGCAAGTTTTTCTGTTCTCAGAAAGAAATTAAAGTTTAAGGGGAGGAAGTAAAACAAGCAGACAGAATTCGTTTACTATCTGGCTCCTGTAGACCATATTGCTCAGGGAATGACACTGGGAAAAACCCCCATTCGAAAGTGGCTTTTATAGCTAACCAACCCAACCATATGTTTAAAGCATTTCAAATTTCCCCAGAGTTGAGCTCTCAGAAATGCAACTGAGATCTCTTTAGTTAGTACAAAGAGGTTTTATATAGCTTTGAAAAAGCTTCTAAGAGTCAAACAGTTTTAAGGAGCCCAGTTATCCACTAAAGAGTTCAGGTTACACTGCAAACCTCACATCAGCAGAGATTATTATTATGCTTCAATTTTTTTTATATCACCTAGCACTCTAGAGGGTAATTCTGGGTTAGTTTCAAAGATTAAAAATGAGACTCAAAAAGGCTTTTCAATGGAGGGTTGTCTTTTTCTAAACAGAAAGCAAATAGACACATAGGTCAATTCTTTTTTGTGGAAGACTTGTTAGCCACACATTATCTCTAATAAACATCTATTTGTATTAGAAAAAAAGTTTGTTCAATATAGAAAAGAAGAGTATTATGTATTGTGTCACAATGAAAGTAAAGAATAAAAATGTTTAGAACTCATTTATGTTCTCTGAAAGACAGGCTGGAACTCTACCTGGATTTTAGTTGTTGTTGACCCCCAGGGTATATTCACCCTTCTTTATTGTGTTCAGAAGTTCACTTCCTTTTCACTAGCAGAAGGCAAATTAGACATTTAAAAACATTCCAAAGAAAAGCAGGATAGAATGCCTTTAAATTCATTTCACATTGTTAGTGTAATCAAGAGAATAAAGATGTGCACGTGTAAGAGCTAGTGTGTGGCCTGGAAACATGAGGATGGTGTGTTTAGCAGATGTTGAAAAATTACAGAGTATTACTGGTGCATACACCAAGAAACTATGGCTACTAATTCCTTAATAGGTTATATCCAGGGTAGAAAAATAATCTATTAGTAACTTTATTTATCACGATTCAGACTTGTATGACTTTTTTGCTGAATTGGAATAAGATAATTTTTAACTAGTTAGATTAATCATTGTCTTTATTTTCATTTTATCAAAAAGATAACTTCTTTGTGGGTAGGGGGAAGAACTGAAATACTAGTTAAAATAAAACGGCAGTTGTTTATGCCTTTAAGAAGGCTGGCATACTTGATATTAGTGAAACTTGACATTCACAGCTTCTCCTTAAATTAGAGAGATTGGAGGGAAATGCGGAAAGACTGCAATTTTAAAGCCTTGTTATTCCTCTGGGTTTTAAAAACAAAAAAAAATCATCTACTGTAGGGCTCTATCTTCAGAAGAAAAAAAGTGAATGATCTTTTGCTTTCGTAAGGTATTGGTACAACTACCTGTTCTTTTTCTTTTTTTAATGCAATAGTAATAACAATAGTCTTTAAGTCACAGGAATTTTTAAAAGAAATAAATGAGATAATATGTGATGTTATTTTTAGAAATTATACAATTGCTGTTATCAAGAGAATTTGGAATAATCATTGCAGAGCTCCCTGCTCTGACATTTATCCAGAATTTCCACCAATGATGGATAATTTTCCTTTTTTCCTTTAAGGTTAAGGATGATACATACCTCTGGATTATAAGTGGGGTTAAATTATAGTGTAGTTCACAAAGTTATGGGCTGAAAGCTAGATGAGATATGTTTATGTAAACAAATGTCCTACATTTACAAAGAAAAAAGGATATCAAACACATAAATAATAAACTACATACCACTTACAATATGTATCTAGGGTTGGGAAATATCTTCTGGAAAGGGTCTTATAGCAGCAAATGCTTCAGTCTTTTGGACCATGTGGTCTCTGTTGCAATTACTCAATTCTGTCATTACAGCATGAAAACATCCATGAAAAAAATGTTAAAAAATGACTGTGGAGATTTTCAATAAACTTCGTTTATAAAAACAGGCAGTTGTCCAGGTTTGGTTCATGTGAGATGCTCTGTCCATACCTGGCCTACACTAAGGATAACAGTATTATTCTGCTTTTTTTTTAATCCTGATAACATTAGATCAGTATAATATAAGAAGATCAAAAAGGACACCATGGATTAGCGTGATCCAGAATTCTATTGGAAACTGGTTTCTTATTTATTCGTTTAGCCCACATTTGTTGAACACTGATTTGTGGCAAATAATCTGCTGTCACCTAGGAGAAAAGCTTTGTACGGCACAAGCTCTGCCTTCTGAGGAAGAAACACAGGCTACAATGATGACTGTTACACTTCAGGAAAGCTATAAGGGGACTGAAAAAAATGATTTTAAGTCCCAATAAGAATGAACAAAGGGTTGGAAAGACTTCTTTATGAAGAAGCACTTAAATAATTAGGAATCTATAATCCGGAAAGAATAGCTAAGAGGTGATGTGTCTTAATTTATTAGAAATAACTTCATAGATGGTAATAGGTTACATGTGGTTATTTATATGGTTGAGACAGCTTGTAGAGACTTTTAACATCTTTGTGAAACCTTAGAAAAGGGCACAAGCAATAATATGGCAGGAGCAGAAATGAAAATTCTAAAAATAAGAAGATTGCTGATATCCAGAAATTCACTTTTTTTTCTGTAACTTTCAGATAGCTTATATACATATATACTTTTTACATTCCTATTATCCCAGAAGAGATATAATCCTGTTCTCACTTAATACTGAACAGAATATTTTCATGTTGCCAGTCATCATAATTATAATTCCATTCAATTTTGGAATTCTCTTCTGATGTCTTTGACTTTTCACTGTAAAATATGTCACACTTTGACATCTTCCTAATCTACATTTTTAAAAGCACAAAGTTTTCTCTATGGAGATCCCAACCATTGTCTCAATTGTCTATTACATTTTCCCTTGACTAGCCCACAAATGCCTCAAACTCAAAAAATTAATCATATTTACCTCTGCACAAAGCTGTTATCCTTTTTTACTCTTCGTCTTTCCAAATGGTGAAATCACAAATCAAACTGTCAAAACGAAAGCCTCAGAGTACTTAAGATTCTTTCTTCTATCTTTTGTGATTCTTAAAAATTTGCATGTTAAATCCTGTCACATTTACCAGTTAGAGCCACCTTAGTCTAGCTCCTAACTTTCCTTACAGTGAGCCTTGCAAAAAGCTCCTTGCCAGCTTCCCTGTCTTTAGTCCATCTACCTCCTGCTACACAACTGGCCATTCTAAAAATATATGATTATAATATTCTTGTTTAAAATATCTCATCAACTCTCAATAATAAAGCAGGATCTTTTAAACACAGCTAGCTTAAGCTGGTTACAATAAATGAGATATGAATGGTTCACCTACTTAGAAGGGTACAATGGGACTGACAATATTCCTGGCTTAAATGAGTTTTCTAGGTGTCTTATCTGATTTTCTGACTTGGTTTTGTTCTCTCTTTCTCTCTCTCTTTTTTTCCCCGTATTTTTAATCGTAAAAGTCCTTAATTTTTCAGTTAAGTAATGAAAATATTTAGGAAACAACTAGAAGTGATGGTATTTACTACACAATTGGGAAATTATAGGCAAGGTCTACCTGGTTCTCTCATTCTCCTTCATTCTGTCTTCTCTTTTTCCCCTTATGTATATAATACATATTAAGCAAATCAATAAATGAGTACTAAAAAAGCTAAATATGCACCTAAGTATCATGGAAGAAATGTAGCTAAGTTCACAGATTACTGAACTAAAATTCACATAAGGCTCAGGCATGTTATCATGTTTGAGTAATTTTGATTATTTTAAGTTATCATTTGCATGAATTACCATATAGAATTTATTTCACTATTTGATTTATTCTAGTTTATTTGGATTGTTCCTTAATTTGGGGGAAAATTAGTTAATATATACCACAAATTCCTTCAATCACATCTACTAAATAAGAATATTATGAAGAACACATGAAAAATTATTTACATATCAAAAATTAAATTCAAGTCAGGTGCGGTGGCGCAAGCCTTTAATCCCAGCACTTAGGGAGGCTGAGACAGGAGAATCGCGAGTTCAAAGCCAGCCTCAGCAATGGTGAGGTGCTAAGCAACTCAGTGAGACCCTGTCTCTACATAAAACACAAAATGGGGCTGGGGATGTGGTCAGTGGTCGAGTACCCCTAAGTTCAAAACCCAGTACAAAAAAAAATTCAAAATATGAAAGCTTTACATATGCACATATACACACAAAACATTTTAGTTTATATATCTCAAAATATGTATTAGTGTTAAATTCATTCCAAGTTAATATTCTTAAAAGGTACAAAAAAAATTCAAAATATGAAAGCTTTACATATGCACATATACACACAAAATATTTTAGTTTATATATCTCAAAATATGTATTAGTGTTAAATTCATTCCAAGCTAATATTCTTAAAAGGTGTATAGTTTTGAGTGCTAATTATTATTATTATTTTTTTTGGTACTGGGGATTGAACTCAAGGGCACTCGACCACTGAGCCACATCCCCAGCCCTATTTTGTGTTTTATGTAGAGATTGAGTGCTAATTATTACAGGAGTTCAGTACATTAATAGTGAGGAAAATGAGAGATTTTAATTATAAATTGTGGTTCCAAATTGTTGCAAATTTGTGTACCCTTCATTGAGTTCTGCCAGTCTCTTACTCTACTGTATACAAACTAATATGTGTCACTGTGGAAACCGATATAGAGAAAGGATTAGCTCTAGCCATGGGGAGTCTCTAGTGAAGGTCAAGAAGTATTGCTCACATTTACAAAATGAGGTTTCAGGGCCTTTTTGTTGAAACTTCCATGCCAGTTGATAAAAGAAACTGGATTGCATGTAAATACAGGGAAGAAGGGCCTGCACACGCTTCTGTGGTAGATCCTGATTGACCCATGAGACAAAGAGGACTACATTAATAGAAAGCATTCACTGGTTCCCACAAAATGTTTGTATTTAAAGACATGCTCTTTGTTTTTATTCTAACTTAATCTTGAACCACTTAAATCCAGACTATACCAATTATTAATTATAGTTGTCTGAAATTAGGACTCCTGGACAACAATTTTAAAGTTTTTTTAAACTATTCTATATATGTATGCATGCTCAAAGATGACACACTTGAATTCTTCCATGTAAAAGTAATATAAACAATCAATTCCTCTGGGGATCTATCTCTTTGTATCTGTTGTAACCTTGATATATTTACAAAGAAGGACACAATATCCCAATATATTAGTTAAAATGGTTATTTCAAAGTGGTTATTTTAAAATAGGATTCAGGCTGAATCATTAATAAAAATTAATCCTACAGAAAGTTTTTAAAACATATTAAACATTAGGGAAATTTACCTTTTATTAATATATTAGTATTTTATTATCTCCTTACAGAATAATTAAGGTAAAGAAACAAATTTATTTAATGTCTTAATCATATTTGTCTGATTATATTTATTTTAATACTATAATATGAGGAAATAATTATAGAAATGATACTTACATTTGCTAAAATGAGGTTTGATAGAGACATGCTAACCTGGACCACACTGATATAAATAAAAGCATAATAATGTCATATGATCATCAGATTACTTTATATAGAATTAAATAATTAACTCAGTAATTATAACACTTATTTATCTGGTTTTGGTGCTGGGGATGGAACCTGGGGACTCAAACTTGTGCTCTACCACTGAGCTACAGCCTCAACACTTATTACTTTTATTTTTAAAGTAACTATATGATGAGAAATTATGGAACATTGACTTTGAACTTGAGAAATTATAAATTGCTAATGATAGAATTCTTAGAAACTTGGATAATGTTAGAAATACACCACCATATTAGGGAAACATATTATTTTAAAACCAAATTATTAGAAAAATATCATTCCCAGGAGCAATTCAGGGATTTTGAAGACTTTAGCCTTGAATTTTATTGATTATATATACACATATATATACACACACATATATATGATACTTAAAAATTGTATTAAAAGCACAAATTAATAATATTTGAGTACATTGGAATATACTAGTAGATTTACTTTTGAACCTATATCAATTGGCATAGGCTCTTTAAGACATTATTACATAGACATAGACTTAAATAAGTCTTTCCAACTATAAACTGCATTAAAGTGTATTTAAATCTCTAGTAATGTGTCATAGGTCTTCATTTTAATTCACATCTCCATGTGGACATCAATATATGTCTGAGTACACAGATATGCATACACTATGCAATGCTGAATTTTCACCAGTGTATGCTGGGAGCATAGTTCTATCATGGGACAAAAGTTTTTCAGTAAGAAGTGAACAAATAACACATTGCATTGTAATAAAATTTCAATACATATAAAATTTCTGCTGTCATTTGAACACTCAGAAATTCTAAATATTGCTTGTTTCTTATGTTATTTTAATATTTATTTTAACATTTAAGAACAATTGATTAAATTTGCCTTCAGAAATTATTTCACTTTAATATTTCTATATCAATTAACTTATTTCAACACTGAGTGATATTGCAAAGAGATCTTAAACAAAAAACAGTTACTATGACTTAAATATGCAGAATATCTCTGAATGATATAGAAAAAAATGTGCGAGTAGGATTGTTCTACATAAAGAACTCTCAGTTCTGGGTAGAAGGGATTGTTAATTTGACTTTGTTATGTTGCATTGCATACCCTTTTACATTGTTACTGTTCAAATTTCTACCATGTGCCATCTGTAACAAATTAATTATATAGTAAAATGTAGTAAATGTAGTAAATGTAAATTATAATTAGGGATTTTTATGAAATGTCACTGGGGATATGCTCTTCAGGATTATATTTTGTCCCTGGCCTCTCTGGCTTTCTTTTCTTCCTAGCTGCTGAGCTGAACAGCTTTCCTCCACTATGCCCTTCCGCCATGATATTCTGACTCAACTCAGGCCCATAGCAGGGGAGTTGGTGGATCATAGACTGAATCTCTGAAACTATAAAACCCAAGTAAACTTTTCCTCCTCTAAGTTGTTTTCCTCAGGTGTTTTTTGTCAGTGATGAAAAGCTGACTAATGCAATATCAGAAGTGATAGATATGCCAATTGCCCTAATATGATCATTGCACAACATATACTAATGAAACATCACATTGTATCACATAAAATATACAGTTATTATATGCATTTAAAATAAAATAAAATTTATAAAAATTTAGTTCTGAGTTCCAAGACTGACTTCATTACTAAACTTAAACCTTAGACAACTTATTTCATTTTAGAGAACTTCAAATCCATTATCAAAATTATTGCATCATTGATAGAGAAAAATCTGTTTTCTGTTATGATATGACTGTGTCATTCTCTGATGAAAGGTTAATGTTGTTTCTAACGAGATTCTGAAACATCTTTGGGTTTGCCATCCTGCTATTGTTTTTATTATGTACTAATAAGTAAAAATAAAGTCACAAATTTTCTGAAGGTAAGCTCATGCTTCCCTATCACTTGTAGGGGAGGAAGATCGGTGAATTCTATTACAACTATTTAGTAAACCATTTGGGATTCAAAGGTGTTTTGATTTTATAAACTTGGGACAAGCTCATGTTGAAATAGGAGGGGATTTTACGTTCTCTGACTGCTCTTTAACTTGAGTTTAGATCTTTTCCAAAAGTTTAGCAACAGGGCAATTGCTTAACCTTGCCATCTGGAAAACAGTCTGAGAAAATTATTATCCACAGTTTTTGGTAATTGACAGATGACTTATTTTTTTGTTTGTCACTGCTTTTGGAGCAGCTTCATCATGTTAAACATCGAAGCTTGTTTCATTGTTGTTGTTTTTTTTCTGTTGTTGGTTTTGTTTTTCTTTTTCTTTTGCCCTGAGACACTGTTTTAGACAGTTTTTCACTTCTCTGACTAAGAGATCTGAAGAGAACAAGTGTAGAGGAGGAAAAGTTTATTTGGAGGCTCACCGTTTCAGAAGTCTCCATCCATAGAAGACAGGCTCCATTACTCGGAAATCAAGGTAAGGCAGAAGAACATCATAGCAGAAGAGTGTAGTGGAGGGAAGCAGCTCACATGATGATTAGTAGCAGAGAGAGACTTCACTCTCCAGATACAAAATATATACCCATAGCCTTGCCCCCAAGGAGACACTTCCTCCAGCCATACCCCACCTGCCTCCAGTTACCACTCAGTTAATCCTGTTAGGGATCAATTCATTGATTAGGCCAAGGCTATAATCCAATCATTTCTTCTCCAAACCTTCTTGCATTGTCTCACATGTGAGTTTTAGGGGGACACTTCAGATCCAGACTATAACAGTCACCATAGTTTCAAATATTTATGAACAACACAGTAATTACTATGAAAAAATACAAGATATTGAAGCAAATTCTTCCATGGACATGGACATATATTTAACCACATCTCTCAGCTTCAGATCCTTTCTGCTGGTATTTAGGTTTCCAGAATCCATGGTCCTGCTCCTCATGCATTCTTCACCATCCCCAGGTCCATCTCCTTTCAAGGAATTTTAACACTTTTCCGTCTTCTTGTAATGTCTGTGTTTGACAGTTCTGTATTTCCCTGATACATTTTCCCTTTGACACATAACTTGCTTTATATTTAAATCAACAAATACTTGAGTAGGTGTGTATAAAGTGCAAATATTCAAGGTGACTTACATACAGCTACTCCATTGTAGGAGTTTTGGTAAGAAAAAGAAAATGTTAGTTGGATATATGTGGAAACATAATGAAAAGATCAAGGTTAGTTCTTGTTCATTATTAGCTGTACTTTAATCAATTAATTTTCAGGTATGGAAGGCTAGAAATGGATTAACATATAGGTTTTAACAGTGGATTTATGCATTTGCATTGTCTTCCCCAATGGTCAATACTTTCATTATTTATTTTTTTATGACTGATACTGTGAAAGTGGGAAGAGGTCTGAGTAGTGAAGTAGGCTTTCACATTTGTCCCTTAAGTTACACTAAGTTGGCAAGAGATGAGCATATCTAAATATGAGTCAGTAATGGATAACAGGTAAGCAATGGAAATATGTTATTATTTTCAACAATAATGCATACTTATTATAGGTCAGGTGCTCTTCTTAAATTACTCATGTAGTCCTCACAACAACTCCCTGAAGTAAAGATTATTATAATGAATATTTTGTAGAAGACTCAGAAGCAGAAAAGTGAAGTGAGTCAGCTTGCCAGGTTTAATCACATGAGAACGTTTCATTCAAAGTTCAGGTTCTCAGTCTCTCCTTGTGTCTCCCTGCTGTAAGAAGCCTGTTTGAGGAGCAAATAGTTAGGCAATCACAAGCACTGGAGCCAGGTGCATCCTGAAACTTTGTGTGAATCATTCCATTAGTTTTGGAAGCTTCAGGAAATGAATATACCCTAATCTATAATGAATATATAATTAATTTCTTGGAGTCAGGATACTTGTATGGCTTTCAGTCTCCTGGTACAAGAAGTACCAACAATCACATTCATGAACTTTTTTATCTTTCAAAGAGCAAATACATATTATTGGCATCTTTACAATGTGTGTATGTGGGGTGCATCACATTAAAAGATAAATGCATACCACAATGGCTGAAACACGGTTACCAAAATAGCTGCCTAGAAAATGTGTTTTGCCTCTTACTATCATCTAACCATCAGAAATAGCTGGCATGATAACAATATCAGAACAGCTGGGTTATTTTAAATTATTTTGATTTCTAAACTACTTCCCACTATTACTCCCTATTTAGATTTGTTGTTTTTATCCACTCATGCAAATGAATTATTACTTGAACATGAAATAGACCAGAAGAAAATATGAAAGAAATATGTTAGAGCAGATATAATTCCAGACCAAATAGTCATGAATGCAACTGATTTTCCAACCACATTCAGTTTACACATATTTTTAAAATGAATTTGCTACCAGGAAGAAGGAGTTGAGAAAGTCCAGATTCATTTGTGACAATTCCCTGCTGTTCATTTAACTCCGAGTCAACAAATTATTTTTCTATATCATGTGTTTTCACAATATTAATTGAATAATTCCCCTCAGAATTTTAAGAAGCCAACATTTTATGTTGCTTTGAGGGGTGAAAAGTCAACCAGCAGGCAATAGTTTTCTGAACAGTTATAGTTATCCTGCATAAAAAAAAGTGAATAAAATATACTATCACTTATTTTGATATGAATTTTGCGAGGTGAGAAAGAATATGCATCTACCAGAGGATGAACCTAGTGTCATGAAAACTGAGGTCAAATTTGTTTGCTAAGGAATCTGCTTTGAATTTTAGTTATTCAGCTGTGTTTACTGCAATCATATAAACAAGAAATCTTACAGACACAATGGCTAGACTCTCTGTTTCCAAAATATTGGCCCAGATTGCAAAGTCCATTCACAAAACTACATTTCCGTTGGTTAAGCAAAGGACTGATTAGCAAAAGAGATACAGTTGGTCTACATTTGTCATAGTTTTCATTGCACATTACAAACTTCCAAGGTGCATACTAGAAGGCAATACTTCCCAAGTGTAAAAATAGAATAAGTGTAAAATTTCATATTATACTTAAACCCAACATGAAGCTTTTCAAGGCAACAAGAAGGAAGAGAAAAGGAAAAGAAGAAAAAGAGGTGAAAGCATAGATTTTAAAGACTGGACATACTAAAAGACCATGTCCAAATGGCTTTATCACTGTAGATAATTCCTGACCTACCATATCTCCCAGACCAAATTTCCTAGGTCCAAGGAATGTTTCAATACTTTACAAGCAGTCTCTAAGATTGTTTTTTAAAAATTCACTCAGAATATAGATGGGAGACTATGGTGTAGAGGAAGGATATCTGGGGGCAGGAAGAAGGGATAGCAAAGGAAGATAATGGGAGTGAAATTGTTCAAATTATATTATACATTTGTATAATTAAGCCACATGAAAACGCACTATGCTGTATAGTTAACAGACACTAATAAAAATATTGCTCAGATTATATCAATTAGATCTACCATTTTAAAATGTTGAATTTTATCTGGTAGAAAGGAAATAAAGTTTCACATGCTATAAGCAACTCAAGCCAATGATTTAACTATTAATATATTGAGTTATAAATAACATATACTATTTTTAGTAATAATGTATACAATAACTTTTTTGGCGGGTTACCAGGAATTGAACCCTGTGGTGCTTATCCACTGAGCCACATCCCCAGTCCATTTTAAAAATCATTATTAATATTATTATATTTAAAAAAAATTTTTAAGACAAGGTCTTGCTAAGTTGCTGAGGACCTTCCTAGGTTGTTGAGGCTGGTTTTGAATATGCCTCCTCCTGCCTCAGCCTCCTGAGCTGCTGGGATTACAGACCACTGCACCTGGCTATAAAATAACTTTAACTTCAACTTTCTACTCAAGACAAGTGCATATACATAGATGTATAATGTTAAGTTTCTTGAATCTCAGTGTAATTTTAATTAAAAGACGTTGATATTTTAGGAATCTCACAGAAATTTTATTATTTGTTGGTTTATTTATTTATTTTTGTGCCAAGAATTGAACCCAAAGGTGTTTATCCACTGAAACATAACCCCAGCCCTTTCTATTTTTAAATATTGAGACAAGGTCTCTCTAAGTTGCTTAAGGGTCTCACTAAGTTGTGGAGGCTGACCTTGAATCTGTGATCTTCCTGACTCAGATTCCCAGGTCACTGGAAATAAAACAGTGCACTAACCATACCTACCAACTAAGAGATAATTTTAAAGAGCAAGTAGATGTCTCATATATCCACTGAAAATACCTTCAGTGTCTCTTCATCTTTGACATTTTTCATCTCCCAAACAACAATGTATTGGATTTTCCATCCTGGTGTCACCCTTAAGTGATAGATGATTTGGAGGATGAATTCCATCTTTCCTGTTCAGTAGGACAATTGGAGGAATCAAATAGAAAGAAGCATCAGTTGTCAACAGCAGGAACCCTCTAGTAAGTGTACCCTTTACTGTTTTTCTCCCTTTCCTGTATCTTCTCTCACTCCTCCTTCATTCATATTTTCTAAGATCACCACCCACATACAAGCTTTAGGCTATAGTCGCATTTTGGAGAAACCATAATAACTTGACTTCTATTTTTTATGAAGAAATTCTTAAATATCTTTTAGTATCAATAAATAAAGCTTTACTGAGACTCTAGAATATTTAAAATCCATATTTTATGAGAAAATGTATGCAATTAAAAAATTGCTGTGTTCCATTGCCTTTGATTCACTGTCTAAATATCAATAGAAAACCAAAGTTATCCCTAGTTTTCCCAATGTTTGGTTCTGATGGTGAGTGAAACTTAGATGTTGCTATGTGTTCAATGTTTTGTCAACAAACCCTTGGCTAATTACCTTATCATTAACCATAACCTACATTATTGTTGCCAAGAATGTGAAGATGAGCTCTACAGTGGAACAGATGCCAAACCAGTTTAGTCCTATGTTTAATTTAACAAGACTTTTAAAAGCGAACAATTTTTCCCAATTACATTTTTTTTTAAGATTATAGTTTTAACTGGATAAACTGCTTGATTTCTGATTTTTTTCCTATATTTTCTATGGACTATATCCCGTTTTCAAAAAATTGTACATGTTAAAAGTGTGTTTCATGATGTTTTAATATTACATACATATAGCAAAATGATGGTTTATTATATGAATAAAGTGAGACTATCATTGGTTTAATTAATGGTAATAGCTAAATGAAAGTACATTATATCTAAATAACTTTAAGAAAAATTAGTATCAAGAAATTTAAAAAATTCTCAGATCATGAATTTTACATTAGACTCCCTTTTCTCCTGTAGTGCCAACATATGGACTATAATGCACATAGAACCATTTTTTTTCCAGTTAAGTTCCTGGGAGAGATATCAGCAAAAATCTAAGATATTAAATTAGATTTTTGAAACTAATAAAATATAAATATAATATCTCTTGTAAAATTATTTTAGTTTGATATTTTATATAGCTAATGGAAGAAAGTAAGATGAAAAGGAAGAAAGGAGAGGGTTGAAATAAATTGCAAAATTGTTGATTTATTTTGTAAAATTGCTGAGATATAAATCTAATTAATTTAATAAAATTTCAAAATAGATCTCTTGAGTTTATTCTACTTACTGTGCTTTTATATTCTTTGACAACAGCTTCCTAGCTTACCCTCCTAATTTCCCCAGTCTCTGGAAATCAACATTCAATTCTCTACTTCTATCAACATTATTAGACATCACCTATGAATGACATAGTGTAACATTCCCTAGGCTCATGCATGTTGTAGTAAATAACAGGATTTCTTTCTTTTTATGAGTATATGGTACTCTGTTGTTTTATACCACATTTTCTTTATCCATTCATCTGTTGCTGGACACTTAATTTCTTATCTTTTACAGTTGACAATACATTACATTCTTGAAAATTGCTCTAGCATAAATGTACAAAAATGATAATCATATGAAGTAACACATATGTTAATGAATTAGATTGTTTTGCCACAATAAATACATACTTGAAAACATCATTTTGCACACAGTGAATTCATACAATTTCATCTGTCAATTTAAAAATAACAAAGACAAATAAAAATAAAAGTTCATTTAAAAATATACATGGTAAAAACATGTTATACTTTTGATTCTTAGCTCATGGAAAAATGAGATGGGTAATCTAGGAAACTTCTCTTTACATGTAATTTTATCAAGTCAAAATGTCTGAAAAAAATTTGTACCTCTAAAATACTTTCTTTTTTCATATATACTAAAATTACACATTTTTTTCAGGTAATACTTCATTCATAAACTCATAAATGACTTCAAAAGCTTCATAGAACTCTTCCTTCCTATATATTGACATAAACATAATCCACTTTCCCACTTCATGAGATAAAGGTAAACTTTGTACTATAGCGAATCTCGAGGTAAAATTTATCATTATTTTAGTTTTCATATATATTTTCTGATGACCAACATATTAATTTAAAATTTTAACATTAATGGGTAATTACAAGCAATCAAAATGATTATAAATAACACTTTAAAAATATTTTTACATTAAATGTATTCATGTTCAATGTCATCTTTAAACATTTCCTTCTTAGTAATGAAGTTGCAGGATGACCACAAGGCTTAATTGAAATTAAACCTTGACCTGTCTAGCCTCTGAATCATATTTTTCTGCCTGAATGATTTTTTGCCCTCCCCCTAGATAAAAAGGAAAATCATTACATCTTGATCTAAAACTAACTAAAAAATGCAATGTGGTTTTTTTTGTTTTTTTGTTTTTTTTGTACCAGGGATTGAACTCAGGGGTACTCGATCAGTGAGCCACATCCTCAGCCCTATTTTGTATTTTGTTTAGAGACAAGGTCTCACTGAGTTGCTTAGTGCCTCACTTTTGCTGGGGCTGTCTTTGAACTCTCGATTCTCCTGTCTCAGGCCCTCAAAGTGCTGTGATTACAGGCCTGCGCCACTGCGACCAGCTAAAATGCAGTTTTGAAATGAGAAGATGACTTAGATTTAGTTGTCTTCTCATTTCAAAATTCTGCATTTTTTTTTGCCTACATGTTTCCTAGAGATAGCAATTAATTGAGTGCTTTGATTTTTTAGCATCTGCGTTTTCATCTACTGCTTGACTCCACATTTTACATAAGAATGTGCATACCAAAGATGGTGACAATGTCAAAAGCACATTTTTGTACTGTGTAAGAAGTTAATAACATAACTAAGATGTTGAGTGTAGAATTTTGGCAAAACTCAATTGTGAATAATAAGAAAATTGGCTCGCTAAGTTTTAGTCCATCCTTAGTTGAAGACTTGACTGAAAAGGTATGCTTAATAAATTTATTTTCATCAATAAAATCAGGTAAATTGTAATATTTCCTTAAATATTAAAATTAACATTTCTCTTAAATATTATTAAATAAGAATTATTAAAGTATATTAATCTAAATTAATTTATCAATTCTACCATTTAATAACATTAATTCTACTTTAAAGGGATCTGTTAAATTAAGATCCAATGTTAGAGAGAAGGAACGTGTAGTATAGGCACAGAGACGGAAGGTGAATTATAAGTTCCAGAAAGGGATATCCTCTTGTTCTAAGCCCAGAAAATACATAATGCATACTCTGTGAATGTGACATTTTAAAAAAAATCTTTTCAGAGATAACTAAGTGCCTCAAGATGGGAGACTCATCGATTATCCAAGTGGACCTCACTCCAATGGCATTGCATAAGAGACAGAAGAACAAGGCAGAGGAGAAGGCCTTATGAAGACAGAGGCAAATGTTGGGTTTATGATGCTAAAGACTATCTGGGGTCACCAGAAATTAGAAAGAGACAAATAAAGATTCTCTTCTACAGCTTTCCGAGAGAGTGATACCTTGATTTCTGACTTCGGAATTTTAGAATTGTGAGAGAATAAACTTATTATACTTTAAGCCATCATTTTTGCTGATTTGTGATATCAGCCCTAAGAAACTAATACAGAACATGATTTCATTTTTTCCATAATTTATATTTCAATTATTGTTTACATATTTTCAGTATTTCATACAGGGAGTTAAGCTTTCTGTTCTTTCTGAAGTATTAACTTATTAGGTACAAAAGTTCAGTCAATATTCACTGAATGTTATCCACGCAGACAGTGCTATTTCAAATGCTTTCATATGTTAACTTGTGTAATTCTCTTAACAATCTTAAAAGGTAGGTACTAGGAGAGTAGAGGTAACTGTGGCACAGACCTTGTCACTTTCCAGAAGTCCTACAACAAGCAAGTGGCGGGACTGAGATTTGTGACCCAGGCTGCCTGGCTTCAGAGCATATTCTAAATTGTTAGGATAAGTGAACTGAGACAAAAACAGGAAATAGATTTCAAATTCATGTTTCACAAAGACACTTTCATTTTCTTTTGGTTAATAATGCTAAGACAGAATAAGTCTGAGTCTCTGAAAATTAATTGGGACACTACAGAGGATAAATATGTATATTAGTAATGAGTGGTGGTGATGCTGATTTTCTGGGTCTTTTCCTAACACCAAGAATATTCAATTTATACTTTTAAAAAATCAGCACAATTTCCACATTCCTGTCATTTAAATATAAATGGAATGAGAAACATGTAATGAACCTTTTCAACTAAAATAGCATGGAGAATTAAAATTGGTTTCAGTTGCTTGGCTGTGTCATGACTAGTAGATTAATACAATAGGTGTAACACAAAGATATATCTTGAATATATCTATGAATACAAACAACTAGACAGATTTTTTTCTAGCTGATTTTAAGTTGCATTTAGTTTTTCCTTTAAACTTTGCAAACTTTCAACAAATGCTAAGCTGGATGTGGTAGTACATGTATGTAGTCGCAGCTATTTGGGAGTCTGAGGCAGATCCAGACCTGGGCACCACAGTGAGATTCTGTCTTACACACACACACACACACACACACACACACTATTAAACATTTTCTTTTGAAAACAACATTTTATTTTTCAAGTCTGATCTAATATATCTACATATATACTCTCAAAATTTACTTGTTTTTTTTTTCATCTAAAATGTTTAACCATACTCTTCTTATTAATGCACATTTTGAGTTTACTTTTGTTGCATAAAGAAACTGAGGTAATGGTCATACCATATGGAAAATGGGTAGAATACTGGGTGATTACCCAAGTGGGCATTATGCATCACTTCAGCATTTTTAAAAAGTAGAAATTTTAAATAAAAGCTGGAACAAACCTGAATCCATTTATTTGAAGCTAAAGAGACATTTCACAGTCATGTTCAAAGCAGCAGTATTCACAATAGCTAAAAAGTGGAAGCAACTCAAAGAGTATTATGGATGGATAAACAAAATATGGTATAGTGGAATATGATTCAGTCTTAAGGAAAAACATCCTGTCACATGCTGCAACATAGATGAACCTAAAAGATATTATGCCAAGTGATATAAACCAGTATGAAAGAACGAATGCCACAGGATTTTACCTAACAATCAGGGTGAAGAAGTTCTAAAGATCTGTTTCACAGTTATGGAAATATACAAAAGTGTACACTTAAAAATGCTTAAAATGGCAAATTTTACATTACATGATCTTAATGAAAATAGAAAAAAGGAAAACATGTACAAGAAAACATCTGAGACAAAGATCACTTCCTAAAGTTGGATATTCTTTGAATATACTACAATTGTCAAACTAATAATGTGAAAGTATATTTTTAAATATTTGTCAAAGGGATTACATTTTGGTTCCTGAAGTGATGACACCTCAAAAAAAAAGTTTATTCCTTAGAATAAACTCTAACCAGAAAGGTTTTGATTTTTGGCAGTAAATACAAAACTTTTAGAGGGTAGTAGGCAACCCAAAGCTTATTAAAAAAAATTCTATGGAAAAGGAAGAAAGAAATGAAGAAGAGCAAAAAAATAATAATAATTTGATTTTTTTGATAGCAAAATTTTGTTAGCTATCAAAGTAGAATTCATAGGTGAGTCTAATTGTCAAGGAATAAAAAAGGCTTCAAAAGTACAATCTTGGGACTGTTTCTTATGCCCATTTTATTTAAAATTGTTTTCTCATGGAATTTAAATTAATTTTTTTTCAGGGGGTAGAAGTGATTCTATAGCTTCCTTGGGTGTTTTCCTACCTGCCCATCATTGAAGTCAACATGCCCCATAGTGACATTTTGGTCAATAATTAACATACATATATTGCTAATAAGAGCTCAAAATCTGAAATAATCATACCTGACTTTGAATGCTAGCACTTCACTTTCCATACTAGTAGTCCCAAAAGATAATAATGGCACTAAAAAATTCCTATGACCTAGTATTTTTACTATATTGTTTCCATCTATGGATATGTTTACATACCCGAATTCTTCCCACTGTGACACAATTACCTACAGAATTAGGATGCACAGGTTTGTAGCTTAGGAAAAAGAGGCCATACAATATAACACAGGTATGTAGCAAATTATACCATCTAGGTTTGTGTAAGTACACTTGGTGGTGTTCATGCAACAAAAAGTCACCTAATAAAGTATTTCTTATAACCCTGTTACTAAGTGACACATGACTGTATACACTGTATCCCAAAATAATTTAAGAAGTGGATGAAGTGAAAAATGTGTTTGTAGAGGACAATTGAAAATCACTAAATATGGATATGGTTTACTGCTGTCGTTACTCATAGTCTATTTTATTATAACTATATTTGTATTTCAGAGGTAGCTCTTTTCCTCCATTTCAAACATTTTACTCTATTTTTTCACAGCAAGCCCATCTGAGAAACTACTTATAAAAAATTTGCATCTATTGTTTGAAAGGTTAATGATTTTTAATAATGTAAGCTATAAAAACACATTGAGGATGAATTTTTGACATTAACTATCATAACATAAAGCAAACTTTTAGAAAATCTTATTTAACATTTTCTAGATAGTTGATTCTATAGGTTCATAAGTGAGATTATCTCCATATAATTGTATTACATTATTAACTCGGCCTCCTTCAATAGTAATTCTTGTTTAAATAAAGTATTTCCATAACAAAATGTACCATGTCATACTATGAAAAAAGCTTTTAAATTACTGTTTCATTATACATAAAGATAAAACTTAGAATAATATTATTCTTTTGTAAATGTTAAGAACATTTTATCTTGAAAAAGAAAAGAGCTAATATCATCCCGATGATGCTAAAAACACTGTATGCTAACGTGACACTTCAAGAGTGATAAGAAAACCTGGAGAGAATGAAATACAGGTCAGTAAGTGTTAATGAAGAGTAATGATCTTAACTGGGTTTTCTGAGTACTGCATATCTTTTGACACACAGGAGATACTATCAAAATTTATACTAAATATTCTTGAAAATGTTGAGATATAAATGTAATGCTTTGGTTACAAAAGCTGCTGTACATCAATCTTACTTTTACACATTTAGAAAAAAATAGGTCTTATAAAAATAATACAAAGATCTCTGTTTTCTGTCTTTGTTTCATCAATCATGAAAGACTTTGGCATTCTTCTAGCACAGGATTAAGATTTTTTTTTTCTGACCAGGTATATTGGCAATGCTATATGCGAGGTGAACTTGTAACACTTGGCTAATATTAAACCTTGGCTTATGTGCTACTTCTGTGGTATTTCTGAAAGTGCTATGCTGGTAATACTTTTCTTTGTTGATTTACCTAGTTCAACAGAATAAGTAGAAAAGGTGGCTCTTGTTTGTTTTGACATTTATATTCATGTAAAATATTCAGTATTATGTTATAGACTTCTTAAATGCTATCGGCTAAACTTCAACAAAAACAACAAGAAAACTCCAAGGTGTTCTTGCAGAGTAGGGAGCAACAACTTTTGCTGCCTTTCCAATAATGTGTTTGGCACTTGCTGCTTATAATAAACAGTTCTCTTCCTGTGCTCTGAGAGAATTTGATATCTCACTGAGGTAAGAACTGCCCCAAGGGTCTAGAAAGATGGAAAGAATTTAGAAACCTCACAGTTGGCTTCTGTGAACACCTGGTCAATTATTTGAGACAATAAACAGGAAGCATGGTAATTTATAAAACACTTAATTTATTTCCAGACTACTGGTGTATATATGCATGTACTTGTTTTCCTGCCCTACCACATACAGTGACTTTGTGGAGAATGATCCTCCAACTTTGAACTGATTATCTGACTTCGCATTAGAAGCAACAAGATTAGTGACCAATCATTAAGACAGATACCTGAGAAACTACCAGTCTGGGAACCAAAGTACAAGCTTATTTAGGACCCATTTGAAGATTATGCTCTTTGAAAATAATTTTATGAATTCTTTTACATTAGACATATTTGTGTTTTTTTAGTGGTCATCTCTATATATGTAGCTGATACTGTGGTTGATTAAATTCAAGGAGCAATAAGAGTAAATGTCCCATAATGTTATCCACAGTAAAATTAAAAACCATAATAATACAAATGTTAACTAAAAATATGCTATTATCTGATATTTGTTAATCTTTTCCAAATCATGCTGATATAATCATTATTGATTTTACCAATTAGAAAATTTAAGCTTACAGTAACTGAAGAGTTGTCTAAGGTGACCCAGTCTGCAAGTGACAATACCAGCATTTGAAGTCAGGCATGATTATTCCAGAGTTTGACCTCTCATTAACTACTATATACAGTATGCACTAAATCATTTGGCTATAAAAGGAGATCCAACCTCACAATTATATTTGTGATTATGCCCAGCCTAAAACACTCCACTGGGAATGAATATGGGTACAATAGGAGCCTCCTTTCTGTCACATATTTTCTTTATGCTTGTTGGAACTCACCTAAGAAATAAAAGATTCACTTCATAAAAATGTATTTAATTTATGAATATTTGTATTGGTTATGTAATTCCCATTAAGAGGTGTAGTCGCCGTTTGGTGACTACCTTATAGATTATTTCCAAATACTTATGAGACTAAATCCAAATGAGTCTTTTACCTACTGGGAAAATAAGTAATTTCCTACATGTATGGGATTCTGGAGGTAAAAGCAGAGATCTTCTCTCTACTCCTCCCTCCCACCCATTGTCAATCCCTTCATTATTCCTGAATGAACTCTCAGCTGTCCAGATGTATTAAACATGGAAAGATACCCAATGTGGAAAGAATTGACAGGTCAGAGGAGATGCACGTTTGTGGCTTGAACTGATACTCTCTCCACTCCTACTCTCAGAGATTGGAAGAAGGCTTTCTTTTACTGAAAAAAAATTATAATAAAAATAAATTAAAATTGATATGTTCTGTTAAAATTTTCAATGATATTAAGACCTAGAAAACACTATCCTTTCATTGATCCCATTATAGAATCTTCAGATATTAACTAAATGAGACCTTAAAAACCTAATCCATCTCTCTTAGTTTTCAGATCAGAATACTACTTTAGAAGTGAGATTCAACTTCCCTCCTAAGACTGCTTGAATGCAAAAATCAGAAAGTATATTTTAATGCTGTTATCATAAATTGTATTTATGTTTTGCCTTTGTTCCAAAAATATCATTTATTTGGGAAATTATAAAAATGGCCACAGATTTCACCACCCTACCCATATACACTTACCTTTGCTATGTAAATCTGCATCTCTTTCAATTTTTAACTCTTACATCAAGAGGTAATCTATTTTCTGCCCCTTGATTCTTGGCTTATCTATATGACTTTATTTACTGATATTAGCAAATCTGATGCTAACAGAGACTTAAAACTCTTTTATGCATAGGGTCTTGCTCTCTTGTTGCTCTTTGAAACCTTGACAATGTCATGTACAGACAGCCAGAATAACCCTAGAGCAAGAGGAACCTTCTCGAATGAGAACTCTATGTCCTATATACCCTGCTAGACGTGGGAGTGAGACCACTCTAGACCATCAAGCTTTGGCCAAGCCTAACTATACAGAAGAAACCCAAATTGTGAGAGACAATAAATGTGAGTTTTTAAAAAAAAAAACAAAAAAAAACTTCTGTTTTAGGGTAGCTTGTTACACAGCAAATGATAATTGATACATTCTCTATTTTTCCTTTATCATTACTGTTACTGTTCTTGTAAATAGAGATATTTCAGAAAACTTGGCAAGCACTTCCTAGAATCAAGAAAATATCTAGGAATGCAAAATATCTATAAATGTTCACACTACTTGACTATGTTCAGAAATAGAATGAATGTCACCACTCAGTTTGCACAATCCAAAGCTAGTTCTGTGTTACCAATATCATATGTGAGGAAAACTAGAAGTACAGTTATGTTTATGTTTACATGTCTTTATTGCAGGGTTAAGTATTTGCTTTGTTTATACTTTCCCCCATTTTCTTGGTTCAGCTGCACTGTCTGGGATTTAACAAGTTTCAGTTTTCCCTCATTTGGTGAGACAATGTCTGAGTTAAGGACATTGAAACATAAATGTACAATGAAACATAAATGCTCATGAATTGTATATAATATTTTAGCAAAAGCTTTATTCTGTTTTGCCACATTCACAAATTTTTGGTTTAGCAAGCAGCCTCCTGATACCGCCTTACAAGTCTGATTTGATGGATGCTAGGAATGCAGTAAGAGAAGTAGAATGTTTTTATTTTAAGGTTAATAGATAAAATAGGTAGTTTGCTCTTTTCTGGGAGTTAAATATAATAACTTTCAAATTTTGCTTCATGTGTTCTTATTTTCCTCTATCCCCATTTCAAGTCCCTGTCTTTTTTTTTTTTTTTTTTTTGGTACTGGGGATTGAACTCAGGGGCACTCGACCACTGAGCCACATCCCCAGCCCTATTTTGTGTTTTATGTAGAGACAGGGTCTCACTGAGTTGCTTCAAGTCCCTGTCTTAATATATTAACCTAAGAAGATTTTCGCCTAAAGTATCATTGAAATACATGTGTATCCTGATCAGATGAGTGTTTCTTACTGTATAAAAGGTCAATGTAATTATAACAATTTTTGTCTTGTATACAGAGCGTTTTTGTAATTATCCATTTTTCCTACTTTTGCCCTTCCTCTTGTCTCCTGAAATAAGCCCTGCCTGCCCTTATAAATTTAATTATCTAAATATCTTGAACTGGAAGAAAACTTAAGAGGTTTCCCAGAGGGCATATTCAAAACTAAGAAATATATTTATAGATGTACTGATACAAATGTTTCATAAGTTAATATTTACTTGCAATACATGTTGATACTTTCAATTCTATTTTATTTGATTTCTATTCTCTCTTATTATGATGTTGTTGTTGTTGTTGTTAGTGCTTGTCAACACTACTAAAAAGATTCCACATTTTTCTATTGGATTTTGATCTGCAGGTAGAAAAAGCAGTTTTGCGCTAAAAGAAAGAAAATAATTAAGATGCCTATTGTAATTCTTCTTTCACTTTTCATTTTTCTTCTGAGTAGATATTTATTCTAACCTTCCCTGAAACAGAAAATTTTATCTCCATGGACTTCATGCCCATGACTAGAACTATCCGTAAGTCTTTTCTCCTTGGATCTCCCTTTTCTGTGCTTCCCTGTTTATTGCTATGACTCCTGAATTGATTTACACTTTATTTCATAGTTTTCAAAGTACAAGGTCTTGCCATTATGTCTCCCTCAATCTTCCCTACACACATGTCCTGTGGCCAGCTACTTCTCAGTTCTTTTTCCTATCTTCATTTTTCTGGCTCAGTTGACCTTGCCCCAAGATGTTTTCTGGGATCCTGCCCCTTGTAATCACAGCACTTGCTATTATCTTTGTATGGAACCCAAACACCAATAGGAGTAATGTGGATAGCTGGGATAAGTATGGAATTGAAAATGTCTTCCAGGGGCTGGGGCTGTGGCTCAGTGGTAGAGTGCTTGCCTGGCATGTGTGGGGCACTGGGTTCAATCCTCAGCACCACATATAAATAATAAATGAATAAAATAAAGATCCATCAACAACTAGAAAAATATTTAAAAAAAAGAAAAAGAAAAAGAAAATGTCTTCCAAATGTGGAAAAATGAAAGCAAAATTATGATGATAAATGAGTCCCTCTACTGATCAAAAAAAATTAAAAAGGATTTTATTAATTTATTTCTGTTCCTTGGATGCTTTTTTGACAGCAAGTACATAACTTAAAGTTTGATGACATTTCCTCTTTGAGAGATAAGTCAGGTTTTCTCTCATATAAAACATGAAGCCCAGTTTCCTTCTATTTTGCAGGACTACCCAGAGCTTAGTGAAAAGAAGCTCTTGCGTTTCTGCCCCTGGTGTCTGTTACAACTTACACACCCCTCATGGCCATGAATTTCTCGAGCTTCTACTCTCGCTTGTGTTGCTCAACCTAGTGTTTTCAATCTATTTTCCCTACTTATCTATATCCATCTTTATGAGAAATTAAAAATTTAACTTTCAAATCAAAAAATCCATCCCTGCCAGGAACATCCAATTAAAATTCAGTAGGTATTTTCTATTATGACTCACAGGACCTGTGGCTAGGTGAGGATACATTCTTTCTGTTCAAAGAATCTCACAATGGTAACTGACCCTACAAACATTACCAGGCAATGTTTCCCCGGAAAGACTATCTACCTCATTTGTAGGTCCAGTACAAAGTAAAAATGTGGGCTTGGTGTTTAAACAAAAATTGTTAAGAATCCTATATGGCAATCGTAGAACATTATACTAATCTTAAGGCCCTTCTAGGTATAAAGCTTTATGCAACTATACAGAAGCTGGTCATATCCCTAGAGCTTGTCAGGCAAATGTGTACCAAAAGCCTGCAATCCTCTTTGCACCTCCATGAAGCTTCATTGCAGTAACCAGTGTTTCACCTTTGCTTCACAGACTAACTTCATGAAACAGTAGTCTAACTGACTGTTAATAAACAGAGGTAGGAAACCACATGTATATATTGACAATAATAAAGCGAGACCACTACTTCACACTATTAAACAAGTAATGGTTCTGGGTGGATTTAAGACTGAAATGCAAAAGGTTAAACTTTAAAAGTTCAAAAAAATAAAAAACATTTGGAAACAATTGAGATTATGACTTCATGTCAGGTCAAGGAAATATTACTTAAAGAAGGTATGCTGAAAAAAGTAAAGACTGATATATTGAACCATGTTTAGCCTTTAAAAAACTAAGTTAAAAGATACCTTATACACATACTCACACACACTAAAGTACAAGCTACAAACTGAAAATTTTATGCATATATAATGCTGGCAAAAAATTATCAGAATGTGTAAATAATTGTTTAAAATAAGCAAAAGTAAAAAATTACTATGGACATAAATGAATATACTTAAATGATCAAAAAATTTATGAAATGATACCCATTACAAGAATAATTCCAGGTATCATTCCATACCTCTAACTCAAAATACCCATCTTTCCACACGATCATCTATGCCAGCAACCTTGGGCATGGTCACAGAGTTCTGATTCACTAGGTTTGGGGTGGAGCCTGGAAAGTTAATTTTGAAAAAAGCTCCTTGAGGGTTTCTAATGTGTACCACGGTTGGGAAACATTTTCCTGAATTTTTACAGATCCTTGTCCAAAGCAATCAATCATCACATCCTAAAACTGTAACTTCTAAACAGTTTTTTAATCTCTCACTTCCTCCATATTGCCTTAGATCATAGAGGTTTAGAAGGGGACTTTACTATGTACAAACAAGCCAGAGAGCGATGTGCTCCAACTGTACAGAAAGTGCAAGGGCCATCCGCCAGAGACACTCCACCACCCTTTGAAATGAGGAGAATCGTGTTCAGGAATCTTCATTCATGTCTTCAATATTACAGGGCAATCTGTGCTTCCATATTTTTCTCTGTAAGTCTACATCTCATTAGAGAACCTGCATCTCCAAATCTCCACAAGAATCCTGTCTTACTTTTTCCCTTCTTATTTTTAATTGATGGAGGAAAGGGACATTTTTCCTCTGCACTTGGAAAATGCAGAGAGGATAGGCTCCATCTATCCAGCATATTTTGAATATGAGAAGATGACTAGTTGTTCATTAACAGGGCTGGTAAAGGTCATGTTCTTACAATGGCTTCTGAATCTCTTATGTCAGAAACAAAAATTTACAAAATGTCTCACAATAGCATGCTTTAGCTAATCTTTGTAATATTTACAAGTTCTAATATTAATAAATAAAAGATGAAAAGCAAATAGACAAATGGGTAAAAATTCTATTTATGGATAGAATTTACACAAAAATATACATCTATAAAACATGGAAGTATACCTTGTTTACCTTCGAGAAAAATGCAAAGTGAAACTATACTGAGATTACTGTTTTTTACTTGTAAAACTGGAAAACTTCAAAACATTGACAGTGTAGACCTTGGTTGAGACTTCTGAAAAACATGTACTCTCTCTTGCAGCAAAATATTTTGGAGGATAATGTGGCACTATCTAAAAAAAACACATTTGCATTTACCTTTGTACTTACAATCGCACTTTTAGAAATTTGCCTTGAAGATAAGTAAGTCTTCCAAAATACTAAAACCATATGCAAAAGGTTACTTGTTATGATATTACTTTGTAGTAGCCAAAGTTGAAAATCTTAATGGTCATTTATAAGAAATTGGTTAATTAATCATGGTATAAATATAAAAAGCAGTCATTAGAATAAGAAAAATCTATATAAACTGATGGATAAGTAATTTCTAGAACAATTTTTATTGAAAAAGGAAGGTCAAAGAGTGCACTAAATAACTTACTATACTATGATTTATATAACAAATGAAATTTATTTCTCCCAAAAGAATAGACAGAATAAGACAGAAACTAATGAAAATGGTTATTTTAAGTAGACAAGTGAGGAAGGGTAAGATGGCTACAGTTGGAGCAAGATTTACTTGAGTAAAATTTTTAACAAGATAAAAAATTTAGATAAAAATCAAAAATTCTAAAGCTATTCATTAAGTGGATTTGTTATTGCATGTTAGTGATAGTATTGACATGTTAAGGTAAAAAATACCTTAATGTTATTAAAAAAGATTTTCATTGAAATATATGAAGTGCTAATGAAAAAGAAAATATTAAAAAACCATAATCAATCTTAAAATTTTACTGGAAATATTAGCAAAAACAGTTGATTAAAAATTCCAGAGCACTTTGGGAAGCCGAGACAGGAGAATAGCGAGTTCAAAGCCAGACTCAGCGAGGCGCTGAGCAACTCAGTGAGACCCTGTCTCTAAATACAACACAAAATAGGGCCGGGGATGTGGTTCAGTGGTCGAGTGTCCCTGAGTTTAATTCCCGGTACCAAAAACATAAAACAAAAAAGAGAGGGCATTTCTTGTGTCTGCCTACTATAGAGGTCCACTGCCAGATGGTGGTTTCTGAATACCATTACTATTTAGAAGAAATTAATATATATTATGCCAGAAGAAAGGAAAAGCATGGTAAAACACAAAAAGAGTCATGAAAATAAAGGGAGGAGGGCTTTACGCATCTAAGCCACTCCAATTTTGGTTTATTTGAGAATCTGAGTAATAATAGATGATAATCCCTTTAAACATACGAGCACACACACAAAAGTAAAATATTTTTTTAAATGGAAGAATGCTAAATAATAAATCTAGAAGAAATGATGGTATCAGATGAAATTAGAAGTAACCAGCTTGTAGCTCCCAATATAAGGACTGATATAGGTAATTCCCATAAATAAGCTAAAAATATTGGTAAAAGGCATTTTTAGGGAAAGGAGCTTTACGTGGTTGTAAATTATTGCTCCACAGATTACTAAATGGTTACAAAGGGGAAAACACTGGCCAGAGAGAGATATGATGTTCACTATCTGTAGCCATGTAATCAGGCAGTCTCACACACAGTGGGACAATCTGATATTATGCACTTCCTAAAAGGGACATGTGTGTTGCTGTTGCTAAATAGATTTTTCCTGAATTTAGTTATGGAAAAATAAAATAAGGTACATTAAGAGAGTGGAATGTTCTAAAAGACAAATGGCCTGGGCAGTTTAAAATGAAGTGTAAACAAAAACAACCAAAAGAGTCATGAAAAATAAGCAAAACAGCAGCCCCAAAGGAATTTATGTGGGGAAACTATTTTAGACTGAAATAGACAAGAGTGATATTTGTCCAATGCAAGGATTAAACTTGGTTGAATTCTATATCAGAACAAAGACTGTAAGTGACTTCTGGGACAATTGGGGCCATATGATTATGGACTGTATATCCAATACTATTATGAAATTTTTATTAATATTTTAGGACTGCTAATGTTATTGTAGCTATGTAGTAGAAGCCCATTATTTTCAGAAGGCCATCATTTTCAGTTAAAAATGTGTATACACATACAGAGAAAGAGAGAGAGAGAGAGAGAGAGAGAGAGAAAGCAATGCTGGAATATACAAACTGGATGAATCTAGATGAAGAGTTGGCATTATTCATTGTTTTTAAAATTATCTATAGAATACATATATATTTAAAGACAAATATGGGATGGAAGGGCTATTTTTTTTCTCTTTATCATATGCATCTTATATTTTCCAAGTAATATTCCTGCTCCTCTAAATTACCAAAATTCTCTCATTAACCAATCAATCTATGGCAAGAACAGTTGTATCATGAGCTGCAGAATAGCTGTTTTGAGCCTTGTCTTCTCACTTTATTTCTTGCTCTTCCTGTCCTTTCCCGTACTGTCTCTGAAGGAAAAAAGCCCACTCAAACAATGTACATAATTTACATTAACATGCTGCAGTATTTAATACCTGGTATTAGATTAAGGCTACTTAATTATTTTCATTGCTGTTGTTTTTGTCCATTTACATTATTTTTTGAGAAAGAAAGAATTTTATGTACACTAGGAATTATGTTTTAGTTTCAGCAAAAATCCAGTTGCCTAAAATTCTTAAATGACTCCCATATATGACCAGGCTAAATAACGTGGTTGTGAGATGTCCTCACAAAAAATTCACAATAGGTAAATATCCATTTCCTTAAGTAGTCATTATACTCATAATCCTTATGTAAAGTCAGTGTTCTCTCTTAGATTAGTTATGTATAGTGTTTAAACCCACTGATTTCTTAATAAACACATATTGAATAAATCACTAAAATTCCAGGGACCTGGAGACTTTGGGATCAATAATAAGTGACAGGAAAATCTTTTGGTATAAAAATGATCTCCAAAGGAGGTGATTTGAATAAAAGGAGATAGGTCAAAAAAGTCAAAGAGGAAAACTAAATTAGTAAAAGGAAAAGGAAAAAGAGTAAATGAACAGAGGTAAGGAATAATAGTCAGAGATAGAAATATGAAGAGAGATGTTTCATTCATGATCTTTAATATTTCCTTAGCCATATTTCACAGGAATGCTCACTACCTGGAACTGGAAGGTGCCATGTTGGGCAGTGCAGGTTATGGAAAATTTCCATTACTACAGAAAGCTCTATGGGATAACACTGGTAGAGAAAATAGCAGAATGAGACAAGAGCCAAGAAAGAAAACTTGAAGAAATCCAAGTTCCCTAAGTTAGAAAAATAGGTAAGATTAAATAAAAATGAACAGCTGAAAAATGAGTCCAGGAAAATATGACAACAAGGAAAACTAAAAAATTAATATAATCAAAAGTTTTACTTGGATTGTCAGCTTCCTTGAACAATTTTTTTCTTGCTTTTTTAAAGAAATAACTTTGGGTGGATTACGGAGATATAACACAACGTAGCACTTTCGATTAAAATCTATAAATTTGAAAGTGTCCCCCCCCAAAAAATTTTCTACTACATCTTATTTTATATTCTATTAACATTCTAGGTTTGGTGTCTATTGGACCCTAACTTTTGCATCTCCAATTGTTGGCTCAGTGAATATTTCATGTTAACTTTATTAAAGGATCCCAAAGCAAGAGCCTCCAACATCGTGCATACTACATATAAATAATCATTGCCACAGTGAATGTTTCAAAGACTAAAGGCGATTCAAAGATGTGAGATGGAAAAGAGAGGGGGAGTTAAGTCAAGAAGCAACAATTAAGGAAATGTCTTAAACACCAACACTATTTTGGTTTTCTTGAGCCTTTCCATTCTTCCCACTTGTGTTAGTCACCATCCCACAATTTCCTTTCATGTCACTGCAAGTGAGTTACCTCGGAAAATAAAGCCATCTCTGTCCATGCTCACACTACTCTAAAAACAACCTACATTTGCCCACTGCTGCGGCATAGAAGTCTAGTCAGACTCATTTTTTTTTTTTTTTAAGTAATTTCCACTGACTGCTCAGAATAAACACTATTGGAAAAATTTACCATAGCAATCTTATGTGAGTCGTTTCCCCCTTCTGAATTCAAAACATTCCTTCACCATGTAAGAAGGGCAAATCCAATCATTACGCTGAACAGGATTTCATTGAATCCTCTGACAGTTTGGATAAACTACCAAATGGATGTTTATTATAAGCATGCATGAAATGGTACATTATAGGGAGGAAACTACTTGAAGCAGTTATTCTACCTGTAAACAAAGTGTGCCTGGGAAAATTTTATTTTATTCCTAGAAAAATGCAATGAGTTAGATGGGAAACTAAAGGATATGTCATTATAATTTATTTTGGCTGACTGTGCAGCTTGTGCAACCAGGAATGTCTATTCTGATAGTATTGTAATTTGGAAGAAGTAAAAACTTGACAGAAGACTACCAGTCTACTGATCCAAAATATCATAAACTTTGAAAGATCCAAACCATCAGCTGCAGCAGCTACAGGAGATAGTAAAAAGGTTGGCAGGTAGACCAGTAGGTAGGTAGGTAGATAAGTAGACGGATAAGTAGATAGATAGATAGATAGATAGATAGATAGATAGATAGATAGATGGAATTTCAGTAGCAATTCTAAAGACTCCTATGAATTCTTTGCTTCTCTTTAACATAGTCTAAGTTTTATTTGGTCATTGTGAAACCAGAGAATAGCTAAATCTTGCTATAATTTCAACAACAGTTTTAAGAAAAAGTATAAAACTCAATATCAATATACATATATATGTATACATATATACATATATTTATATATGATACCTTTACCTACATTGAGATTTTATAATCTTTTTATTATTAGGATTCTAGTCAACAGAACAACTGAAGCAGGTCTATTCATAATTAGATAAATTAAAAATCTTAGTTGATAATCATCTGAAAAGTAGCATAGCTTAAGAGAACATCATGCCATAGAATCATAAGGAACCAGAATGAAAATGGAACACATGTAATGTTGTAAAAATTTTTTGATATCCTAGGATAATTCTAGACTTGAATTAAATTGTTCACTGCTGTGATATACCAGTGTCATGCTATGAGATAGTCAATATGGAAATGTGTTTCTGAAGGACTTTTTGATAGTGATTACATTAAAACAAATCTAGTGCTTCTCCATTAAATCAGCTGCAAAAATTATTTCCTCATTGGACTCATGCTCGTCTTTTAGCTACATTACCAGATACACAATGTTCAGGTGGAAAACCAGGTTTAGATTAATTTATTGTGCTTTCTATAAGTGTTGCAGTTGATTAACAAGACACATTAAACAGCCAAATTGCCTAAGGAATTAGATCCTACTAAAACTTGAAATTAATTTGTTTTGTTTATTTTGTTAAACTCTAATTCCCTAGAAAATGCAGAAAATAATGTGTTTTTTTTTTTAGGTAACTTGAAATTTTTGAACTAAACAATGTTTTCCTTCATATCAATATCCAGGAGAAAAATCAAAGTGACTTGTCACTTAAAAATTCAGGAAAGAAATATTCTTTTAAACTCCTACTCACAGCTGTTTCCAAAATCACAGTAGCATATGATCACATAAAATGGAAAAACAACGACTAAATATCTTCATTGTCTTGACTTTTATTTCCTCTCCTTTGGGAAAGCAAGTGACCCTTGCCTGTCAGTTAAGTTACTTCTTTCTTTTTCAGTGCAGGTGATGAAAATAGATTTTGGTATTTGTATTAAATTACTGAAATTGTATTAAAAAATTCTAAAACATGACATTTGCAAATGTTAATTTCATAAAATAAATCATACCTTTATAATAAAAATAAAATGCAACTAATTGGAAATCATGAAGAATCAAAAGCTGTTGTGGTAAGATTACCATTTTATTTGGCTCATATTTCAAATGTATATAGCATTAAATAAACACATTCATCCTGTCAAATATGAATACTTAAATTCAAATCTGCATAGCTGTATACAAGACAATGCCCACAATTATCTTCTTCTAGTAGATTGATCAATTCTACTGTATTATACCAAAATAAGAAGAAAACTATTAAGTAGAAACTCCCTAAAGGGAATCAAGCTTAAGTAACTTAAATAACCATCTTGTTAGACTTTGTAATTTTCCACAGGAAGTCATCTCCTGATCAGGTCAGATTATTTTCTTCTGTAATCTGATAACCCATACTTGTGCTATTGTAATAGCAGTTATGTCATTGTGCAGTTTATTTTGTTCACTTCTACTACGCATAGAACACAGAATATTAATTAGTACTCAATGACATATTACACAGAGAACATTTTTGGTACTCAATAAGAGAGAAATAAATGAGCAAAAATCAACCATCCTATACTGTCAGGTTTTGTGTATAACAATTCTGCAAAGAGTACAAGGGAAAGATTAAGACACACAACCAAGAAGTTATAAACCCAAAATTTGATTTCCTTGAATTCAGTCTGTTTAATATTACCTCATTGAGTTTAGAACAAAACATCCAAAAAATTAAATAGCAGCAGTATGTATTTGTATTGTGGTCTCTATAATAATAACATAGCCACTTGTGCATATTACACAAGCAAATATTTGTTGCTTTGAGTTGACTGACTTTGAGTAAAAAACCTTCAGTTCATTCCATTTAAGTTAAAATGATCCATTATGGAAAGCGTTTTGTTTTTGCTACTGTTATTTCCTAGCTAAGAGGTATTGAGGATAGCTTAAGGCTCCCACATCTGTCATGAGGAAATCATGTTTCCACAATGGCCTCAAAGATAGGGCTAGTTTCTTCTCTTTCTGAAAGCTGTAGCCTAAAGGTTTCAATTGTCTACTCCCACAACAGGATTTTTTGCTCTGATTGGCAGGGAGAGTTTGAAGGTGGGCCTGCCGAGAGACTGTGGCCACAGCTGACTGCATTCTCCAGAATCGTGGTCATGAAATTGAAAGCTACCTTTTGTGAGGCAAAAAGCCTCAAGGTAATTACCATGTGCTGTAACCCTTCCTCCTGTTTGGAAAACAGAAATAAACAGTGCATTTTCCTCATGAACCTACTGTATTTACCAATATTGTTCGTGGGGTATATTTTGCCAGTTGACATTACTTTAGTAAAGTTACTATTATATGGTCAACACCTGCCCCATAAATATAGAATAGAGAAGTTATATTATATTTGTGTTTGGTGAAATGAAGTGTTACCCCAACTCTGATGTGGTGAAGACCTTTTGTGATCCCTATATTTATGGGAGCTGCATACCATTTAACATATACCAAATTTGGTAAGCAAACAAGCTTGACTCAAAATTCAACTTTACATGATCTCTGTGACCGGAGATTGGGTCATTCAGTTTTTAATGCATAGTTTCAACTAAGTTAGAATTCTAAATATGTTTTAAAGTTTTAAATTGAATTTTTAAATTAACTTTCTTACTGAGTTGCTACATATTGACTAAAAGGCAGATTTGGTCACTAAATTGTGGAGTTTTCTCTTATTAGCATAGGAAGTCATCAACAGTTTAAGATTAGATATTACTTAAGAAGATGTAATTACAAAGAATAGAGCCTTATCATTTTCTAAAGCAACATGATGTAATGGTGAGCGAGACTAGAAGCCTGAGATCTGGACTTGTATTTCTGTTACTCTCTGCAGTGGTGTGTGGTTATATAACTCCCTCAATTCTCTGAATCCTAATTTCCTTAATTAAAAAATATAGGCTCTATAATGGTTTCTGTTTTTGTTTGTACTGGGAATTGAATCCAGAAGCACTTAACAACTGAGACAGATCCCCAGTGCTTTTCATTCTTTATTTTGAGACAATCTCACTAAGTACTGAGGGTGTCATTAAATTGCTGAGGCAGTGATCCTCCTGTCTCAGCTTCTTGAGTTGCTGGGATTATATGAGTGAGCCACTGCATTTGGCTAGACTCCATAATGTAAGATAGTTTTAGTGTTTAGAGATAATTTATGTAAAAAGGAAAACACAGTCTTTGGTATAGAAAATAAAAATATAAATACATTGTTTATGTGATTGCCACAATACTATTACTCTTTTTTTGTTAATTATCATGTAATTGTTCTGATACTATAAGTTAATTTTCTGTTTGTCTTATTGTGGTAGAAATGAAACTAGCATCACCACTGTCTATAACAAAGACACTGTTGAATGTCTTCTGTTCTCACTTTAGGTTGGATAATGAGTCTACAAGAAATGGATGATAAACATAACATCTGGCACTTATTATGTTTCATTTTACATTTTTATTCTGGTAAAAAACACATAACAGAGTTTGCCATCAAAACCATTTTTAAGAGTACAATTCAGTAGTGTTAAATATATTCACATTGCTGTGAAACAAATCACTGAAACTTCCTTATCTTGCAGATCTCCAACTCCATATACATAAATTGCAATTCCCTTTTTCCTTCTCTCCAGTGCCCATCCTTGACAACCAGAATTCTGCTTTTTTATTTACATGAATTTATCCATTTTATAATCTTATATAAATGGAATTATATAGTATTAGTTTTTTGGTGACTAGCTTATTGCACTTAGCACAGTGTCCTCCAGAGACATCTGTACTGTTGCATGTGGTAGCATTTTCTTCCTTTTTAAGGCTGAATAATATTCCATTTTAGGTATATATCACATTTTGTTTTATTCATTAGTCCTTGGTGGACATTTGAGTTACTTCCATTTCTTGTCTAGTTTCATTATTTTAAATGAATATATATATATGTATATATGAGAGATGTAAAATGTATTCATACATATAATCAGATATTATAATATATTTTATGTATAATATATCTAAGCACTTAATAGAAAAAGTTTTGTGAGTAAAACAAAATGGCATCTTAATTCCTCCTAAGATATAATCATTCTATGGTTCAATAGCCTAATAATATTATAAATAAACTTACATATATAGGTACATATCAAAATAGAATTATGTATATTATAATATTATATTTACTATTCTCCTACTTTCTTTTTAAACAAAGCACTCTAGCACTCAATAGAACTACTGCATTCACTGAAATTGTTTATTAAATATGTGATTAATCATCTGTGTAACCTGTATCCACTATCATCTTATCTTTTAAATATTTTTGAGGCTTAGTATATATTCAGAAAATTACATACATTAGTTAATGTATTTTCATCATTAATTCCCCTAGATCCCAAAATAGTTAGAGACAAAAATCCTAGTTACTACCAAGTTCCATGGACAAATAATATCCTGACTCCTAATGACTGATTAATTTCTCCTTTGGTGTATTTAATGTAAATGGAGTCATGAATGATATTATGTTTTGTTTCTGATGTATTTCATTCAGCTTTCTATTTGTGGCTTTTGTTCGTACGACTGCAAATACTGGTA
>CM053407.1:49359367-49417702 GCA_028644305.1 Xerus rutilus | reverse complement strand
AGAGGCCCTTTGTCCTCCAAGCGCTACAGGGTGCACAGGGTGTGACTATTCCATTAGCACCTAGCTGCTATTCACAGGAATGTGGCTATTGTTACATTATGGAACTATGGTGGCCAAAAAGCTCATGATTGAAAAACCTGAAATAGTTGTATTATGTACTGCGGAAGCCCTCAGGCCAGCTCTCTCTCACATGCTGTTCTGTGAAAAGTTATCCTTTTTTTTTCAGTTTGATCTAGCAAATACTTTGGAGAATGTTACCTGTGGTTTATAATAAAATTAAAATTTTATTCTAGTATAGATATTATTTCTGGTTTTTGACTTAATTTATTTTTCTCTAAATTTGTTTCAATATGACACATTTAGACTTTCAAAATTTGAAATGTGGAGGTTAATTTTGATGTTACTTCTATTCCTTGTCTTCCCTTCTCTATCCTTTCCTTCCCTTTCTTTTTCATCTCTTTTGTCTTCTATGAATCAGAATAGTGAGACTCTGTCTGCCTATATAAGCAGCCAAACTGTCACAGTGGCTCAGATAGTATATATAAGTATACTGTTAAACTCAAAACATTCTCCATAGAGAACTATTATTGGATGAACTACGGAGAGATGGTGTACTTAAATTGTTCAATTATTCCTCACCAAATATTCAGAACTGACACCCAAGCAATATTAGCAATGTTGCAATAAGTTCTTAACAAGAGATGTTTTCTAGTTTTAGGATTACAAACTATAACTACCTTTTAAATAATCTAAAGTTTTAAAAAACTTTAAGAATTCTATTTTGACTTTGTAAATGTTCCTCATTTGTTACTGTGGAAATTTAATTTCTTCTTTATTTTAGAAATAAATATTAATAACAGCAATAATATAAAATTATTTCCAGGGCATTATCTCTACCTGGAAAATAAGACTAGGTCTAAAATATGAAGTTAAGTTTTCTGAACTGTTTTGTCACCTGTAAGTAACTAGGATTGTGCACACTCAAGCAAAATATTGGTTTCTTAAAATACAGAGGAAAGCACTAAATAACATTAAAAATTATATGTAAATGTTTTGAGATAGCTCTATTCAGGGTATTAGTGCTTACCAGGGTCTGTCTCCTGATGATAATAAGATTATTTAGAAATCACCTAAATTGGTGATTTCTTTTTTACTATATTGTTTAAACAAAGGCATTTGAGGTGATCACATTCCAAGTTTGAAACAGCCAAAACGATTTCCCTTGACTTTTCTAACGTGGAGTAATTCTGAATAAAGTAAAATGTCAATTTATGTATAAGTATCTTGGGTAATACATAATACATTTAAAGTAAGTATTCTTTATGAAAAGAATAGCATTTTATACCTCCAGGCTTTAACTTTTCCTCTTGCTAAGATCAAAGTTTTTGAAAATATAATAGTCTCTTTTAGCTAGGTTTATTTTTTAATCTTGATTTCCCACTTTCCCCATTGGGAAAACACTCTACAATTTTTTTTCCTTAACACAACAAAACAAATAAACAACATAAAAAAATGCTTTAGAACTTTGGGTTTCCTTGTTCAGCCAAGGAAAATATTGACTGTGAATATCAAAAGCTGAAGTATTAATTCCATGATTTTGTATTAAACTATTGTCCTTTCTTTGAATTTTCTGTTACAATTGCTTAAGTTTATAAAAAATGTCTTTCCTGAAAAATTAGCAATTTTTCTTTAAACAAAAATTCTGATTTTATTTCATTGCTTTATTGTAATTATTATACACAACATAATGTTTAAAGTATATATGCCTAATATTATGTTTAAATGTAGCTAATTAACATAGGATTACCTCACATAATCATCACTTTGTAGTGAAAACACAATATCCACTCTCAGCTTTTTTCAAGAACATAATATATCTCCTTTGGCTATAGTCACCATGCTGTACAATAGGTCTTGAACTATCTCTGTCTAACTGTAATTTTGTATTCTTTGACAAACAACTCCCTAATCTACCCTCTTCAATTTTTCCAATCTCTGGTAAACCACCATTCTATTTTCTACTCTTGTGAGATCAACATTTTAGATTCTACATATGCGTGTAAAATTACCTGTATTAGTTTGTTATTATTACAATAACAAAATACCACAGGATGGGTGTCTCAAAAATCAGAAATGTACTTTCAAACAATTCTGAAGGCCAAAAACCTAAGTTGAAAGTGTCAGCAAGGTTTGTCTCTTTTGAAGACTCTGTCCTTGCCTTGTAGGTAGATGTCTTCTCTTTGTTTATTCACATGGTCTTCCCTCTGTGGGTGTTTATATGCGGATTTCCTCCATTTTTAAGTATCCCAGTCATAGTGGATTAGAGTCCATTTAAACATCATTTTCACTTTAAAAACCCTGTTTCCAAACACAGTAACATTTTGAAGGACTGGAAGTTAGATTCAAAGTACTTACTTAATTTGTATACAATACGGCTCAAAACAAAAGCTATTGAATTTAAAATGTTTCTTTTAACATATTATCATATATTTTGTTTGAAAACTAAGTATAAGAATTTAAAAATTGTTAATATGCATAAATCCAGAATGAGTAAAATCTTTCAGAAACAAAACATTTCTTTAAGTGAGATTTAAATGAAAAATTTTCACTTATCTAGGATTTTAAGCATCTAATATTCTAAATCCATTGGCAATTTTGGAGAAGACAAAGGTGAATAAGACATTGGCTCTGTCCTGGAAATATCTATTCAATATTTGGTGGTGGAGGAAGAAAATACATTACTTTAAGAATAAAATGGGATCCAAGAAGTCAGGTTAGAGGGAGGCTGCATTTCTTATAGCTATGTGACCTGGAATTCAAGCAGTAGGACTACTGTTTCTCTGTGAGTTATTAGGGACCCCTGACAGCTGCTCATGCACAAGAATCCTGGCTGTGTGCCTGAATAGGTACCCCAGCCTCAGCATTTGTGCCAACCCTGGCGCTCGCCCACATAGGACCCATACCCACACAGGACAATTGGTATCAGTGCCCACACACTGCACACTATTCCTGGTAGCCTACTCACACAGGATGCCAGGCTGCCACTCCTGAGCAGGATCCCTGGCTGCCGCTCCTGAGTGGAACCCCATCTACCAGCATGGGCCTCCCCCTTCACCTCCATCTTCAGGCACTGCAACCGCTGCCCTAATAATCCCTTTTATGCAGTAGCCTGCACGTGGGGACACCAGACAGTGTCTGGAGATAGCCACCTGCCACAACACTTCATGCCACAGAACTGTATCTCTGAACACATCACCTAATGCTGCCTCCTGGAGTGCCCTAACACCCCACCTCTGAAAGAAGCTGCCTCCATCTTGGGGCACCTTTGTCACCATCTTGGATTATCCTTGCTACCACCATTGCCATTTTTAGTTGGAACAACCTTCAGCTTGGGACAGTGGCTGGGACCTAGAAGCAATATCAAAGTAACTATAACCCCTCAGCACCCCTCTCTCCCCTGCAGCCACTGACCCGTCACAGCACTTGCAGCTACATGGCTAATTCATAGCTCGCAAAGCCTGGTCTAGATCTGTTCAACACAAAACAGCTCTCTGTGACAGGTGTGCAGGACCCAGAGCACAGACCCCAGAGCACAGCCCACAAGACCTCTGGAGACAGAGGTTCCTGATTAGGAAGTAGAAAGGGAGTGGAGAGTAAGATATAGTTTGGAGACTAAATTAAAGACCAGGAGTTGTGAGGTCTACAGGCAATATAAGGAGATAAGATCAGGTGCCCATATCACACGAGTGGGTCCAAAGGAGATCTTTGGGGTACAGTCTTCCAACCGGGACAGAATAGTGATATGCCCCACCTTCAGGCATTCCACCTCTAAGGCCAACTCTCCTACTCTAATAACCTTCACCATCCTGAGGGTGGAGTTATCAGCAAGCAACAGACAACCCCACCCACTGGATGAGAATGGAAGCAGAAAAAAAACTTTAGAACAATTCTTTAATTTGCCTTGAGATTTTTTTCCCTATTATTCCCTATTATTATTTTTTCCCTATTATTTCCCTATTATTATTTTTTTCCCTATTATTCTTTTTTTCTTCTTTTTCTCTCTCTTTTCCTGTTCTCACATCTGCAATATTTGTGAAACCAAGTATGTTTCATGCATTAGGCTACTGAGCACTGGGATGTCTGAATACTATACTAAAGTTGTGTTGTATATTCTTTTATCTTCTAGTTTTACATTTTTAAATTTTTCTTAACTTTTATGTTTGTTTGTCTTTTGTACTCTATTTTCTTCTCACTTACTTGTCTCCCAAAATCTCTTTTTCTCTTTTCTTCTGCTACTAGGCAACTTCTTTTGATTCCTCTTTCACACTTTCTAAGATCTAATAACTCTATATCCTCAATTCCTACCTTCTTAACAACTCATCCTACACCTCACACCTGGTTGTCTCTTAGTCCACCATCAGAAACAGTAGTCCCTTTTGCAAACTTATTGTTTATATTGTAGATAATAATTGAACTCACCATGTCTGTATATTGTGACAAAACCATAACACCTTATTAGAAGCTATATGATTTAAGGCTATATATTGTTTGAATTGGAATCTGTTAATGTTGAGTTCCCCCATAAAGGAGAGGTATTAGAAGCCTGCAGGGAAACTATAAGCGTATATGACAAAAACTGTAACACATTGTATCCTCAGTGTTAGAAGGGAAGACACATAAACAACATGAAAAAATAAGGGAAAAAAGTGCCCCCAAACAAACCAAGATACTACATTATGAGAATCCATGGTCAGCACAGCAGAAGAAATGCCAGATAAGAAGTTCAGGATGTACATAATTCAAATGTTCTGTGAATTAATGGATGATATAAGAGAGCAAACACAGGAAGCAAAAGATCGTTTTGATAAAGAACTACATAGGCAAATACAGGAGGAAAAAGATTACTTCAATAAGGAGCTAGAAATTCTGGAAAAAAATCAAACAAAAATTCTCAAAATGAAAGAAACAATAAACCAAATTAAAAACTCAATAGAAAGCATCACCAACAGATTAGATCACTTGGGAGACAGAACCTCAGACAATGAAGACAAAATAGATAATCTTGAAAATAGAGTTGACTACATAGTGAAGATGGTAAGAAGCCATGAGTAGAATATTCAAGACTTATGGGATAATATGAAAAGACTAAATTTAAGAATTATTGAGATAGAGGAATGTATAGAGTTATAAACCAAAGGAATGAACAATATATTCAATGAAATAATAGAAAAATTTCCAAACATGAAAAATGAATTGGATAATCAATACAAGAGGCTTTCAGGACACCAAATGTACAAAATCATAACAAATCTACAGCAAGCCATGTTATAATGAAAATGCCTACAATACAGAATAAGGAGAAATTTTAGAAGCCACAAAAGAAATCAGATTACATATAGGGGGAAACCATTAGGATCCTTGCAGATTTCTCAACCCAGACCCTCAAAGCTAGAAAAGCCTGGAACAACATATACCGAGCTCTGAAAGACAATGGATGCAAACTAAGAATCTTATAGCCAGCAAAATAAAGCTTCAGATTTGATGATGAAAAAAAAACCTTCCAAGATAAACAAAAGTTAAAGAATTTACATCAAGAAAGGCTAAATTAGAGAAGATTCTTGGCAAAATATTGCACGAGGAGTAAATGAAAAATAATAATGAAAATCGGCAAAGGGAGAACTACACCAAATGAAAGGCCAATCAAAGGAGAAACTAAGTCAAGTTAAAAACTAAAAATAAACCAAAATATCTGGGAATACAAACCATGTCTCAATAATAACCCTGAATATCAGAGGCTTAAACTCAGGAATTAAAAGACATAGACTGACAGATTTTATTTAAAAAAAAAGACCCCAAAATATGCTGCCTTCAAGAGACTCATCTCACAGGAAAAGACTTCCACAGACTGAAGGTGAAAGGATGGGAAAAAAACATATCATTCACATGGACCTCATAAACAAGCAGAGGTTTCCATCCTTGTATGAAAAAAGCAAACTTCAAACCAAAGTTAGTGAAAAGGGATAAAGAAGGATATTTCATACTGCTTAAGGGAATCATACATCAACAAGACATAACAATCTTAAATATCTATGCACCAAACAATATGTCATCTATGTATATCAAACAAACCCTTTTCAACTTCAAGAATCAAATAGACCACAACACAATAAAACTGGGTGACTTACACACTTCTTTCTTTTTTTCCCCCCACAGGAAAGTTACTGTTTTATTAATAATCAAAGAAATGCAAATTTTACCACAATAAATTACAGCCACCTTTTAAAAGAATGAAAATACCAGTATGTGGGAAAAGGAAGCATTATTATACACTGATGGGGAGATGACTAGGCAGAAATCTCTCTTTGTGTGTGCAATGTTGGGGATAGAACCCAGGGCCTCCTGTGTGCTAGGTCAGCTCTCTAACGCTGAGTTACATCTCCAACCCTAAGCAGAAACCTTCTGGATGAGGATTTGGTAATGTGTAGTTACAAAAAAAAAAAGGAGGTAGTTGGAGGGGAAGAGGAATACTTTTTTGATGTTTCAATCCTCTTTAAAGAATTTATCTTAAATATGCATCAGTCATGTTCATAATAGTGAAAAATGGGAAATGATTTAAAGATCCATTCTGTAAAATATCACGCAGCCTTAAAAGAGATGAAGTCATTTTCTACTTATTAATTTGGAGCTGCCATGATTTATGATGTTTCTTAAAAGTCTTTAAAATGATAGGCTTAGTAGAACCAAAAAGTTTTTTGGAAAGTTTACATATCTCAATCATAGTTTACATATCTCAATTGGGTAGTCAATCATAAGTAAGATATATATTAAACTTTATACTGTTATGAATATACACAATAAATATTTTCACCTTTATAATAAAGGAGAAAAAAATATTTTCAAAAGGACATTTCAGCCCCAAATTTATATTTGGGGATTATTTAATCTTGATTTCTTTTTTTTTTTTTATAGAAAATCTTTTTTTTTCTTTTTTTCTTTTTCTTTTTTTATTTAGGCTTACATATTAACAGTGTAAATTGATTCATTGTACATAGGGGATAACATATCAATTCTCTAGTTGTAAGTTGTATAGAATCACAACATATATGCAGTCATAATATGGGGAAGGACATAGGAACAATGGTGGATCTCTGTTCACAGGGGTGTAAGGGGGGAGGGGGCATGGGGACAGCAAAGGTGGTGGAATATGATGGTCATAACACACTTCTTTCACTACTGGATAGATCTTCCAAACAAAAACTAAACAGAGAAACAATCAATAATTTAGACTTAATAGACAAAGAAAAGCCCAGGACCAGACGGATTCTCAGCCAAGTTCTATAAGACTTACAAAGAAGAATTAGTACCAATACTCCTCAAACTATTTTATGAAATAGAAAAGGAGGGAACCCTTCCAAACTCATTCTATGAGGTGAATATCACCCTAATACCAATACCAGACAGAGACGCATCAAAGAGCGAAAATTTCAGACCAATATCCCTGATGAACATTAATGAAAAAATTCTCAATTAGATTCTGACAAATGGCATACATAAACATATTTAAAAAATAGTGCACCATGATCAAGTGGGGTGGATGCCAGGTTGTTTCAACATACAGAAATCAATTACCTAATCATCACATCAGACGTAAAGGTAAGAATCATATGATTTTATCAATTGATGAAGAGCAAGCATTTGACAAAATACAGCACCCTTTTATGTTCAAAACACTAGAAACCCTAGAGATAGTAGGAACACACCTCAATATTGAAAAAAAATATTTATGTTAAACCCAAGGCCAATATCATCTTAAATGGAAAAAAAGTGGAAACATTACCTCTAAAAATGGGAACTAGATGCCCTCTCTCAACCACTTCTATTTAATATACTCCTTGAAGCTCTAGTCAGAGCAATTAGATGAAAGAAATTAAAGGATACAAATAGGAAAATAGGAACTCAAACTATCATTATTTGCTAAGGACATGATTGTATACTGAAAGGATCTTAAAAATTCCACTAGAAAACTTCTAGAATAAATAAATGAATTCAGCAAATTAGCAGGATAAAAAATCAACACACATAAATCAAATGCATTTCTATACATCAGTGATAAACCCTCTGAAAGAGAAATTAGGAAAACTGTTCCACTCATAATAGCCTCAAAAAAATACTTGGGAATCAATTTAACAAAAGAGGTGAAAGACCTCTACAATGAAAACTACAGGACATTAAAGAAAGAAATTGAAGCAGATCTTAGAAGATAGGATGATCCCCCATGCTCTTGGATAGGCAGAATAAATATTGTCAAAATGGCAATACTACCCAAAGCACTATACAGATTCAATGTGATTCCAATTAAAATCCCAATGCCATTCCTTATAGAAGTAGTAAAAGTAATCATGAAATTCATTTGGAAAAATAGGAGACTCAGAATAACCAAAGCAATCCTTAGTAAGAAGAGTGAAGCAGCAGGCATCACAATACTAGACCTTAAACTATAATACAAAGCTATAGTAACAATAATGGCATGGTACTGGCACCAAAATAGACATGTAGACCAATGGTACAGAATAGAAGACACAGAGACAAACCCACATAAATACAGTTATCTCATACTAGTCAAAGGCACCAAAAACATACGTTGAAGAAAAGATAGCCTCTTCAACAAATGGTGCAGGGAAAACTGGACATCCATATGCAGCAAAATGAAACTAAACCCCTATCTCTCACCATGCACAAAATTCAACTCAAAGTGGATCAAGGACCTTGGAATTAGATCAGAGACCCTACGTGTATAAGAAGAAAAAGTAGACCCAAATCTTCATCATGTTAGATTAGGCCTCAACTTGCTTAACAAGACTCCTAAAGCACAAGAAATAAAATCAAGAATCAACAAATCAGATGGATTAAAACTAAAAAGCTTTTTCTCAGTAAAACAAACCATCAATAAAGTGAAGAGAGAGCCTACATTTTGGGAGCAAATTATTGCCACATGTGCGTCAGATAGAGCACTGACCTCCAGGATATATAAAGAACTCAAGAAACACTAGAAAACAAACAACCCAATCAATCAATGGGCTAAGGAGCTGAACACACATTTCTCAGAAAATATACAACCAATCAACAAGCATATGAAAAATTGTTGAGCATCTCTAGCAATTAGAGAAATGCAAATCAAAACTATTCTATTTCATTTCACTCCAATCAGTACAGCAGTTATCGAGAATACAAGCAAAATCGTGTTGGTGATGATGTGGGGGAAAAGGCACATGCATATATTGCTGGTGGGAATGCAAATTGGTGCAACCAATCTGAAAAGCAGTATAGAGATTCCTTAGAAAACTTGGAATGGAACCACCAGATGACCCAGCTATCCCACTCCTCAGTCTATACCCAGAAGACTTAAAAACAGCATACTACAGTGACGCAGCCACTTCAATATTTATAGCAGCGCAATTCACAATAGCTAAACTGTGGAACCAACCTAGATGTCCTTCAATAGATGAATGAATAAAAAAACTGTGGTGTATATATACACAATGGAATATTACTTAGCATTAAAAGAGAATAAAATTATGGCATTTGCAGGTAAATGGATGGGTTGGAGAATATTATACTAAGTGAAGTAAGCCAATCCCCTCAAATCAAAGACTGATAGTTTTCTCTATTTAGTGGATGCTGATCTATAATGCAAGTTGGGGTAGGGAGCATGTGAGAAACAGAGGAACTCTGGATACAGCAAAGGGAAGAAGGGGAAGAAATGGGGTATGGGGGTAGGAAAGATTGTGGAATGAGATGGACATCATTACCCTAGATACATGTATAAAGACACTACTGGTGCGACTCAATCTTGTGTACAAAAAGAGAAATGAAAAATTGTGCTCCATATGTGTACTGTGAATTGAAGTCCATTCTGCTACTTTAAAACATAATAAAAAAGGAAATATCTAGTTTCCCCTGAAAATTATTCTTAGACATGAAAATAGTCATTGATATAAAAAAACAATTTTCTACTGTTATCTATTTTTTTCATTGTACTTGTTCTAGCAGTGTCAAATTTGGTTGCTTCAATTACATAAAAATTAAATAATTATTTATAGAATTTCTGTTCTAAAATTTTTGTTCCATTTTAATTCTGCAACACTTAAATACATAACTAGAAGATGAAGAAAATTACCTACATGGGACTGGATAGTAACTATGTTAAAAATAATGTAATTAAAATGCCTACAAAAGTCAAAGAAAAACTTGTATAATTTATTTCTCATTTTGACACTTCATGGTTGACTTTTACATTCACAATGGCTAAGGCCTGAATTCATTTATCTCTACTTTTTTCTTAAAATGTTTTATATTATATCAATATAATGATCTTTAGTGGAGATAGAAAAATGAAGAAAATATCTATCATTTTAATGTAATTAGTGTGTGGTTATACATTTAGCTTTATCCAATATCAATAAGTTCTTCTAGGAATTGATCCATCACCACATTTACTATTCTTATCTCTTTTAATATTTACTGATTCAATATTTTATTAATACTTATATTAAATTAGTTTTTATCAAAGTAATCTGTACAACATAATTTCAACCAGAAATCTATGAGCTCTCCTCCTACAGAATATAAATTGTATTTAAAGCCATTTTATCTGAATTTCAGATACAACAAATGTAAACTAATAGTAAAAAAATAAGTGCTCAGAAGGGCTAGAAATAGTGGATTTTTCTTTTCTGATAGCAAATATTGTTGAAAATTCTTCCATTTTGTGACTATCACATTAAATAATGTCTGACAATGGGAGTCCTGTAGCTAACCTTAGAATACACTTTGTGATATTCAGTGCATCAGAACATTTTAAGCTGAGTGTATCTGCCTGACAAAGTAAGTGGAATATAAAACAGTGTTAAAAAAAAAGAAAGATTAGCCACCTTCTTCATAGATTAGAAGGACTCAAAAGAAAAAGTATTCTAGTCTATCAACTTGGTGACTTTTACTTATTAACACAAACTTTAAATACATGGAGATTAAAAATGAAAATGTTCTTCAGCTATAGTTTTTACCTCTTTTCCTCCCTCCCTCCTTCATCCTTCCTTCTTTCTCTCTTATTTTTTAGTACCAATCATATTAGACATTAGTATATTACATAATTTTTCTTAGATACTGTTTTTTGATTCCAAAATTATCATTTGGTTCTTTTTATTTTAATTATCTTGTGAGACTTTTTATTTGTTAAACCATATTTTACTTTGTCTATGAACATAATGATAATAGCTGTTTGACCATCCTTTCCTACTAATTGCAAAATCCGATGGTCTTAGATTGGTTTACTTTCTTCTCAAATATAGGTCAAATTTTTAATGTGTTCTCAACATGTGGATAAAGATATTGTAGACATTACAGTTTAGGTTCTATTCCTCCAATATTTATTGGTTTTTGGAGTAGCAAATGGTTAAAGTGACTGAACTCAAATTCAGAAAACTTTCCTGAGTTAGGTAGCAAAAGTCTGTCTGAGTTTTAGCCTTTGCTGAATGTGGGAGTCTGCCACATGACTATAAAATACAGCAGTCAGCTAGAGATTGGAGAGTTCATGTGCAGAATTTGAGGTTCTTCCTCCCATGGGATTTCTGTCTAGTTGTGTGAAAGCCACCAAACTCTTTCCTACAGTTCTTCAAGCCAGAAAACTGTAAGTTTCTATCTAACATTTTGTTACTTCACATGCCACAAATTGGGCTTGCTTTCAGGATAAAAGCAATACATATTTTTAAAAATGATAAACGCATCTAGAGCTATTTCCATCTTCCAAATGATGACTCCTCTTCTGTATCTTCTGCCTGCTTCTGGTCATTCTCTATTGCCTTCAGATAATTGCCTCATTTTATTTAATTTTTCCTCTGGAGATTACAATTGTTATCTATTGGAGGAAATGTCTGATGAGCTAGTCTATCATTACCAGAAGCAGAACCTCCTACATCAATTGTCATATCTAATCTTCCAAGTAAATTTATCTCTACAACAGGATGGTTATTTCATTAAATTTCATAACCTATCTTCAGCTCTTCTAAGAATGATGCATTCATAATATCCTCAGCCTAGCTTGCAATAGTATGAAGACTGAAACTATTTGGTTTATTATAATTACTGTTGAAAAATATATCTCCATCCTACACCAAAATGCAGTTATTATCAATGATATATTCTGATTTTCATACAAACCCCTTCACATAATACAGTATAGAAATAACAATTTTATCCAAAAATATAATCAAAATGTGTGAGATATTCACATATATATATTTAAAAAGCAGTCAGAAGAAAGACTTTATATTTTAATGTAAAAGACTGTTCTTTCCTTCTACTTCACAACATTTTATAGAAATTGACAGCATTTTAGATATGTTGGTGGCACATAAAGTAATTGTACATCCAATAACTAAAAGTGTCTTTGATCTGAAGAAATAAATATATTTGCATAAATGCATATAATATTGAGAGACAAACTTATAGAAAATGTGTTTTGAGTTCTGTTGGAATTAAAAAATACTGTAAGTCAATAATGATTATAATAAATTTATCATAAGCTTGTTTCATATAAGTAATCTTGAATTATGACAATGAAAGTTAAATATAAAATGCTATTTTTTTCTTGTTGGCATCTTGTGTATGTGAATGTGTTTCTCTGTGTGTGTGTAAACAGAAGAATAAGTTAAATGTTACTTAGTAGAATACCATCTTCTATAAGAATACAAATTAGTACTATACTATAAAAAGGAGGTCTCAGCATATTAGGGATAAACACTCAAGGGATGGATACAATTCTCATGAGGATTGTTAAATAACAGATTAAAGTCACCATATTTCCTGTCCAAATAGAAACTATCAGCAATAAAAATTAATGACAAAGCAAAAAGCATTCTAGACTAGATAAAAGGAATGTGGTTTAAAATGTAGGCATTTGACCAATAACTATTGTGTAACTCCATAAATGTCTTAAAGCCAAAACTGTCAAAATAAACTTGAGCCTAATTACCCAAATTGTGAAATCTTCTAAAGAGACAACAGCCTTTGGATCACTGGTGATTATCATTGTAAGTATAAGCATTGTATGTTGGCCAAAGAAAGAAGATTCTTTATTCAAATTTCCTTCACTTGGTGATGCACACCTGTAATCCCAGCAGCTCGGAAGGCTGAAGCAGGAGGATTGTGAGTTCAAAGCCAGCTTCAGCAAAAGTGAGGTGCTAAGGAACTCAATGAGATCCTGTCTCTAAATAAAATACAAAATAGGGCTGGGGGTGCTGCTCAGTGGTTGAGTGCCCCTGAATTAAACTCCTGGTACCCAAAACAAAACAAAACAAATTTCCTTCACTTGATCTCATCACAATCTTAGCATTAGAGGATGTTAATAACGGATGCCACAAATCCAAAGTATTTAATTCACTTATTTACATAGTTCCAATTTTGTGGTAGAGTTGAAGATTTACATTGTTGACATGCTTTTGTAGGAAGCGGCATATCTGCAAACAGGAAAAGACAAGACATATGAAATCAACAATAAATCAAGAATCATAGAGATAATTTAATAATATTAAAAATTATAGTTGCATGTGAAGGAATCATTAGCACTGCAAATAATACTTTGTAGATTCTAGCTTGGAGTCCTATGACTTAGTGGAATATTTCATCTCAAAAGATACTGTAATTCTTTTGTACAGGTAGAATCTGAGTATGTTCTTAATTTGAAACAGATATACACCTAGATATATTACATCATTTAATATGCCCTTGTTTCCTAATATAAATGCTTTCATTACAAATAAGAACCTTTTTAGCTAGTAAATTGAGATATATTATTAACTGGTTTGTTTGTCTGAACTTATTTATTTTGGTAATGATTTTTCTCACACTAGGTTCTAAGTTCTAGAGCTAAGGCATGGTAATGTTTTCATCTCAAGACAGGGAACATATATTCAAACTAGCTCCACTTGTAAGTCCTAAAGCCTCCTAGGTTCTATCTACTAATATTATTTCTAATGAGGGATACATAAAAAGTGTCAGAATTCTTAGCATCAAATGACAGACCAGCAACTGTCCTGTGATGACATTTTTTGACTTTGCCAACAGATTTCTTTTATTTTTACTGATGGTCATTGCTAGAATTGAATTCTTGCAGATAAAATCATTGCCTTTGACCTCTCTACTTGGCTTAGCTGGGTCTGTCACAGCCTAAGTCCGCCTTTCACTCAATGAACAAATATTTATTGAGTATATTTTGTGTTCCAAGTGGTTGGCATATATCAGTGAAGGAAATACTGATCCCTTCCTTTATACAATTTATATTCAAGCAGGGATGGGAAGGCAGATAATTAAAGTAATGTAAGAAATGGTCACATTGAGTAATATGCTAGAAAAAGACAAGTGGTAAAGAAAAAAGCAGAACAAGGTGAGGGATATCTGGAATAGGGAAAGTATGCATTGCCTCTTATAGAGGTTGGTGTCGGAGCAAATACAGAAAGTGATCTCAGAGGTCATTACACAGACAGCATCCAGGGCAAAGGCCTTACAGAGGAAATATGCCTAGCACATTAATCAGTCAGTCGGACAAGAACTGCAGCAGGTTAAACAAGATGGAAGGTATTCTGAGATGGCACCAAAAGCGGGAAAGGAGTCAATTTAAATACATCCGGGCAACACAAAGACTTGCTTTAGCTCTGAATGAATATGAGACCCAGGGCAGTATTTTGTTCAAATTGTCCATAAGTTTTTATCTTTATTGTTCACTTTAATAATAAAAAGAAAATTGTCAAAACATTCCATCATAATAGCACGTTTATCTATTTTTCCTTGTAATTCTTATACATTTTTCTATGTTTTATTAAGTGAATATAAGTTAATAATTATCATATATCCCTGGTGAATTAACATTAAAAAAATAATGGTATTGATGTCATTTCTAAAACTTTTTGTACTAAAATTTACTTGGTCTGAGAATAACAGATAGCTACTACTGTTTCTTTTGCTATCTGTTTTCTGTAATTTCATTTTATCACTTACAACTTTTTCTTAGTTTATGGATATATTTTTGAGAGGAGTTATATAGTTGGAAGTTGGTTTTTTGTTGTTTGTTTCTTTTCTTTTCTTTTTTTTTTTTTTTTGGTACTGAGTATTGAACTCAGGGGTACTTGACCACTGAGCCATATCCCCAGTTCCATTTTGTATTTTATTTAGAAACAGGGTCTCAGTGAGTTGCTTAGTGCCTCGCTGTTGCTGAGGCTGGCTTTGAACTTGCAATTCCCCTGTCTCATAATCCCAAAGTGCTGGGATTACAGATGTGTGCCACTGCGCCTGGCTATTTGCTTATTTTCTTTTTTCTTTTCCAGTACAGTTAATCTACATCTTTACACTGACTCCATTTTTTTTATACTTGTAGTGCTTTTTACATTTTTCATATTTTTATGTTCTTTCATCATTATCTTTTTTGTCTTATTTTATGAATTGTTAATTTTTTTAGTTTTAGTTTCATATTATTTATTATATATACTGATTTGAGTATTACAAATACAATCTCAATTTTAAACTTTATATTCAAAATTTATCATAATTATTTAACTGGATATTAAGTCAAATAATAATTTATTTCCTACCAGAAGAGCATAATCACTGAGAAAATTCTACTGTGATCTCTTTCAAATACTTATTAATTTTTATGTTTGTTCTTTTTTACAGAGTAAGTCCAAACTAAAATGTGATTATATAAATATTAAAATTATGCATTATAATGCATTATCTTTTTATGTTTTTATTAGTGCGTTATAGTTATACATAAGAGCAAGGTTTATATTAACATTTTCATACATGCATTGAATATAATCTACATCATTTTCATCCCCCTGTACTTCCTTTATCCATTCATTTGTTGACAGGCATCTGATCTGGTTCTATAACTTAGCTGTTGTGAATTGTGCTGCTATAAACATTGATGTGGCTGTATTATTCGAACAAACTGATTTTAACTTTATTGGATAAATAACAAGAATGAGAGAGCTGGGTTATATGGTGGTTCCATTTCTAGTCTTTTGAGGACTCTCCATGCTGCTTTACAAAGTGGTTGTAATAATTTGTAGTTCCACCAAAAATGTATGAATGTACCTTTTCCCCACTTCCTCACCAGAATTTATTATTTTTATTCTTGATGATTGCCATTCTAACTGAAGTGAGAAGAAATCTCAAAGTAGTTTTGATTTGTATTTCCCTGATTTCTAGGGATATTGAACATTTTTATGTACTTACGTATTATAATTCACTATCATTTTATACAGAGAGCATTTTTAGAATTTTGTCCACTCATCTGTCAATATCTTAGTAGACATTGCAAAAATAAATTGTAAACATTCTTTTTACTGTAATTATTTTATCTTTCAGTATATCTTTTAGAAACTTATGAAATACTACCGGTGATCAAATTTTCTTTTTCTTATTGATTTGTCTTTATTTCTCCCTCATCTTCAGTAGTTCAGCTAAAAGAATAATTTTACTTTGACAATTTTTACTAATTTTTACCAAATTTATGACTGTGTTCTGCTACATTATATTCACTTTTATTATTTTGAGAAGTTGGCTGTCAGTCTTTTGAAGTAATCAGATTTCATCCGTCTGCTATTATGAGTCTGCTCATATCTTTGATCATTTCTACTTGACTACACAATGTTAGTATGTGCTTTTCCACTCTTGCCTGGTATATGCTATGCTTTTCTGTATTTACAAATTTGTATGACTTATTAATTCTTGAATGCTACAGTCATTATTTTCTCAAATATTGCTCCCCTTCTGTCTGATCTATTTTCATCTTCAGATGCACATGAGAAATTCTCCACTGTCTTCCACATTTCTTAATTTCTTTCCACAATTTTACCCCCTTTAACTTCTGTAGCTTCCTGAGTTAAATCTTAAAATCTAATCTACAGTTCAATATTTCTCATGAACAATTCTGTTCATTGATTTTTTTGAATTTAAAATGTCATATCTCACAGTTTTTCTTTTATAGATGCACAATTTTGGTTCCTTTTTTTAAAAAAAAAAGAATTACTCACTTTTCAAAGTGGATGAGGAGGAAGGCTACTCATATTTTGATAGTTTTCATGATGGTCATCTTGATGAGTCATGGGGTATCCACACTTGTTCAAACATAAGTCTGGGAGCATTTGTGAGGGTATTTCTTTTTTTTTTTTTTTTTTTTAATTTTAAGTTAAAGTTTTTATTTTATTTATTTATTTATTTATTTTTTTAAATTATTTTATTTTTTTTCCCAAAAGTTGCATTTTAATACATGTTGGCAAACATAACAGAAAAAAACAAATTATCAGAAGCTGTACACACTATTCACTGAAAACATTTGTTGAGGCAAATAGAAAAAAATTGTGAAATGTGAGGGTATTTCTGAATAGGATTAACATCTGAATTGGTAGACTGAGATAAGCAGATAGGCTTTGTTAAAGTGGGTGGACCTCATCCAATCAGTTGAAGGTCTGAATAGGAAAAAAAGAAAAAATGCTGATTAAGTGGGAGCTCTTCCTCCCTGATTGCCATGGAGCTTGATATCAATGTTTTTCCTGCCTTCAAATTTGAACTGAAACATCAGTTCTACTTGACTCTTGAGTCTTCCAGAGTTCAGACTGTACCTACACCATCAGCTCCCCCATCTTCAAACCTGCAAACACAGACTGAAACCAATATAGTCTTTCCTGGGTCTCCAACATGTGGACTGCTCATCTTGGAACCTGTCAGCCTTCATAAACACATTGGCCAAGTGCTTATATTGAACAGACATGTAAACAAATAAGTAGCTAAATTCTATGTAGTTCTGTTTTTCTGGAGAACCCTAACAATTTTTTATTACTGTTTTTAAAAACATTATTTTATTTAATATTTTACATTTTTTAACCAAATAAGTTACATTGTATTCCTAAGCAAAAAAATGTAAATTTAGCCAACATATACTGTAGCATATTCTAGACTTAAAATATCCAGATCATCTGATGATATTAATATTTGTTTCTAAACTAGGTAATGTTTTTGTTTATTGTTTACTTTATCCTATTAAAGTATAAGTATATTTCTGGTTTATAATATGATCATGGAAAAAAATATATATATACACACACAAATGGACACTCACAAACGTATATATATATATACACACACAGACATAACAGAAGCAACATTGGTATTGTGTGTATGTGCACATGGAGTATGTATAAATTTTATTTTTATGATTATTGGAAATAGTATCAACTTTTAACTTTGGTTACAGGTAAATATAATATTTAGTACAGGAAGAAGTGAATGTTTATTGGTAAGCAACTTTTCTAATATGTTTACCAGGTGTTAATTTAATGTACATATTTCTATGTCATCAAAATAATTGGCATTTATATTGCTTTTTTAAACAACAACTTGGGTGGTTTTGTTAATTTATTTAATTTGTCTCTAAAATTATTCAGAACAAATGATACTTATTTTGTAGTTATTCAATTATCTAGTATAGTGTGGAAAAAGTAACAAGTCTTTGATATTATTTTTTAGATTCATTTTGTTGTGGTAGTTTGAGCCTGGAAAATCAATGTTTTAAGAAAACAGTATTCATACAAATGTGCCAGAGTAGCTTCTCCTTATAAATTATATTCTTTTCTTATTTTATCCACATTTTGAAGTATGTAGTTAAATTGTTCAATGCTTTGAATTGTCTATTTCGAGAATATTAGGCATTTTTAGTATAACTTACTGCTCTGGGCATTTAGGTTCTGGGATGAAGTGTTTTTATCTATCCATTTTTGTTCTATTTTGACACTCTTTTCTAAAAAATATAGAAAAATATTTAGGTTTGTTATGTTCCTTGGAAAATTGACCATTTATACTTTTCCTTATTCCCAATAATCTTCCTAACTCTGAATTCTACTTTGAAATAGTTACTCTAGTTTTGATTTGTGTTAGTGTATTATAACTTCTCTATTGTTTAGCTATCAATTTATCTGAGTCTTTATATTTTCAATTTATTTTTATTGACAATGGCACTGGGTATATTTTGTAATCTGAATATCTGTGTATTAATTTTTATATTATATCAATTCATATTTGTAGGGAGTATTGATATCATCAGATTAAAATTTACTGTATTTGTAATGGTTTTCTGTTCTTTTCACTTTGGTCTGTTTCTTTGTTTCTCTTTTTGAGTTTTTTGACTTTTATTTTTTTTGGGGGGGTGGGAGGATAAGATGTTTCTGTGTGTCCCATAATAAAATAAACTCTGACAAGTGAAGGACTTGGAATAACACAGATATTTGGGGAGACAAAAGATTACAATGGACAAGGCTATATAATTGTCTCCACAATGTTAAAAAACAATCTATCATCAGTATCACTGAGTACTAAACTTGATGAGCTCAGGGTTTCGGAGTAGTAGTTTCTTCACTGTAATTGTACCTTTTCCTTTCTCAGCTGCCACTCATTGATGGAGGCATCCTAGAGCTACACCATATTTCCCTGGTGTGTCCTCAGGGAAAACTGAGGAGCAGCACCTTTTTCAAAAGTCTCAAGACTCTTTTGATCACATATGTAGCTTTGGGAATTCACATCTTTCACATCCCAGTGTTCTGCAAGTGGGTTTAGCAATTTGGAGTGGTTAAACTGGTCTGGTATCTTAGGATTTTGTCCCCTGTAAATGTTTGCATATCTAACAGTTTGTGCCACAGGCATCTAAGCTAACAGGCACAAAATAGGCTTTGTTTGGTTTGCTGGAGTTCCAAGCCTTTCAGGTGATGTTTGGGTCATGCTTGCTTAATTCATTCCTCCTGACTTCTGTCATTTTTTATTTAATTTAATTGAGCCTTTTATCTGATTCCACTAATTTTCCCTCTTAGTGTATCAATTATACTTCTTTAAAAAGAATTAAAGGTCATCCTAGAGTTTACAAAATGCATTTTAATCTAAGTTCAGCATCAAGTAAGATTGTATTGCTTAAGAGGTGGCACAGCCACTATGTAATAGGATTCCTGATTCCTCCCTCCTATTTCCTGTGGATTGCTGTCATTCATTTTACCCATTTATATGCTGCAATCACCCAGTACATTTTACTCTTATTTCTTTGAGTACTTATTTTTTAGATCAATTAAGAATAATTGGATAAAGAATAAGAAAAATAAAAATCTTTATTTATTCCTTTCTCGGTACACTTTCTTTCCTTGGGCAAATTCCATTTCTGACCCACATATTTATTTTTATACCTAAAGAACTTTTATCATTTCTTGCAGTGTGTTTCTGTGGGAGATGATTTTTTTTTCACTTTTTATTTGATAAAAGTTTTTATCTTTCAATCTCAAGAGGTGACTTCTCTGCATACAGAATGCTAGGTAAGGTCCTTTTGACATGTATGGCATTTCATTCTCTTCTTGTTTCATGGTTTCAGATTAGATTCATATCTTTGTACCCATATAGATACAATATTTTTATTCCATGGGCTTCTTTCAGGATTTGCTGGTCTTCAGTTTCCTCAGTTTTAACTATTATATTGAGGTTATATATTTAGTATTTATTCTAGTTGGATTTCTCTGAGCTGGTTTTTTGCTCCTTGCTTTAATACTTTTTCCAATTTCAGAAAATTCTTGACCATTCTTTCTTAATTTATTTATTTTGCTCTATTCTCTCTCTCTATCCCTCTGACATTTCAATTACACACATCTTATTCCTTTTTAAATTTCAACACAAATTTTCAATGTTTGTTGCCCGCCCCCCCTACCTTTTTTTTCCCTCTCTGCTTTTCAGTTTGAGAAGTTTCCATTGATCTGGCTTCAAGTTCACTCAACTTCAGCTGTGTCACACTTACTGATAAGGAAATTGAAGGCACACTTTATTTTTGGTATTATGTACTTTATTTCTAGAACTTTCAGTTTCCATCTCCTTGTTTACATTATCCATCTGTACTTTGTATCTATTTCAATAGAACCCAAAATATATCAATCATAGTTGTTTTAATTTCTCTTTGTGATAATTCCTACACTGTGTCACATAGATGAGTGACACATAGAGAATGTGTGTCTTGGGGCTGGGATTGTAGCTCAGCGGTAGAGCGCTTGCCTCGCATGCGTGAGGCCCTGGGTTCGATCCTCAGCACCACATACAAAACAATAAAATAAAGACACTGTGTCCATCAACAACTAAAAAAATATTTAAAAAAAAAAAAAAAAAGAGAATGTGTGTCTTATAGCTCTTCTCCTGTAATAAAATAGTATTATTCTAGAACCCTGGTGTTAAGTTGGGGGATGGTATGCAGTGTTCTATAATAATTAAATATCAGTTTGTAAGTGGGTCTGAATTTCAGGACTGGGATATTTTCCACACTCATCCTCTATTCTCTTCCCTGATTGCATAATTTCCAACTTATTTCTTTAAATTACTAGACCTTTTCTCTTTTTCCCACCTAACCCTTAGGTGGGACACAAAAGGTAGAAGAGGCTAAAGTGTGGAGGAATAATCTATTCCTAGCTGGAATAAGAATTCAGAATTATGCTGTGGTAATGTCATTTACTCTTTATAAAGAAGACTCAGGGTAGACATACTTTCCTATGTTATGGCATCTCCATCTCTACCTTCCCCATGATGGAGAGAATTCTTCTGAGACCATAATCAGGATATCATGGTGGGATTCCAGGACAGAAGGAAGAAAGGAAGGAAGGAAGGAAGGAAGGAAGGAAGGAAGGAAGGAAGGAAGGAAGGAAAGAAGGAAGGAGGGAAGTTAGAAAAGGTAGGGTTCTGCCTACTACTATGCTCCCTTGGGGTTTTTTATTCCCAGAGAGGTACACACTCAGCCTCTAGCAATTCTTCAAAATTATCATACATATGTTCCTATCAACTATGGCTCTAGTGGCTCTGCTCCAGGTAAGACAGATTTTGATTGTCCTATCTCCCCATATATACCTGTCTCTCTACATTCTGGTGTGTTGTTGCTTTGTCATTGAACCTCAGTTCTCTGATAGGTCCAGAAAAAGAATTGATCCCAAATTTCAACATTTTTTCACGTTGTGATGATGGTAGAGATAACTACCATGAACTTTACATGGTGAAGTTGAGCCTTCTTTAAATCAGTAAAGACAGCACAACACCCATCCTCTGCTAAGCATTGTGCATTCTTTGTTACACTGTCCTCACCTTAAACTTCCTCTCAACTTTCTGACTACTGATTCTTTACTCATTGTTGTCTTTTGTTGGTGCCATAAATTAAAAGTATCAGGCTCTGATTTACATTTCTAACTAATTCTGTTTTCTATAGGACATTCTGACTCAAGAGCATCTCCTCAACATCTCCTCAACTTTCTCCTAATTATCTTCTTTACTGCTCTGTTGAACTTAACTTTACTAAAACCAATTTCTCTGAACTTCAAACAATCTGTTGTCACAATAACTTCACTTTGGCACAGTCTTGCAAGCCTTTTCCATTTTAATAGAATGACTCCTGAAACATATTATTTGTTTGTATTTGTTTAATTAATTTTATGTTTACAGTGTGCTGCTAGTAGAGCTGGCCCCTTCCACCCTCCTATTCCTCCTTACCCCAAATCCTGGAATATCAAGTTTAGTATTTTTGTCTTTTTTGGAGTTGATTACATTTATTGATTTTCAGTTTAATTTATCTTATTAATCTTATATGATTGTCTTAACCTCCATATCAAAATCCCAACATATCTGGTAACTTGTATCATTATGAAGGCATTCTAAAAGAGTCTTATGGAATATTGGTTCTATGTAGATCAGAATTTTATATGAATCAACCTTCCTTTTGCTATGCTCAGAATTTTAGTGAAATTATTCAAGTCTAAATAAACCTCTTTATGTATAATCTAGCAGTTATATAACTTCAGATGGTCAAGCCCGTTATTTTTTCTCACTTGTTATAGAGCTGCCATGTTGCACAACTGAGGGGGATAGTTCTCAGGGGGGGCATATGGTGGTTTTGATATTTATATTAAATGATAAAATTTATCCTGTTGTTTGGAAAGATAACCTGAATTCCTGCTGCTAGGTACACTAGTTGATAAGTTCTTTGTATGTACTATATTCAGAACATATTAAATAGAAGAACCAAATAGTGTCCATCTAAACTCCAACTGAAATTCAAATAATATCAAAGAAGACTCAAAATTTAGAAGAGAATTATTTACCATAAAGAACATTTTGTATTTTCTTATTCTCTCCTTGTGTGGTAATAGCATTTTCTCCACTTCCATCAAGTCTAACGGTACAGTGTGGGAGAAGCTCTTGTGACTTCTCTTCAAGAAGAAATATTAAGAGTCTTTTTCCCTATCTGTAGGCTTGGTGAACTTCACAAATTAGATAAAAATGCCATGAAGTGTCTTTATGGAAATATGAGCTAATATTTTTGAATTTCTGGTACAAACCAAGAACATAGAGTCTTGTGGCTACTTTCTAGCTGAAAAATTCTGAAAATTGTAAGTTGGCTGGAGCTATCTCCAATGGCACAGGAAAAAACAAAACAAAACAAAACTGAACAGTGGTTGCAGGTATCTACACTCCCATGATCTGGTATGGCAAAGATGATTGAATATTCTATGAATCAAGTGAAAACACGATGGGACTACATCTAAGAAGATTGCTAAATGAAGAAGACTCTAGAATTCCAATTCTACTTCTTCTTCTGGAGACAGAAAAGGAGTGGTGATTGAAGAACTGAGCTGGATGGAGGAAGCCATATCCATGTTAGAGAAGACAACAGTGAGAAAACCCTTGACACGTAAGAAGCTGAAGTCTTACTCTATAAAAGAGTTAGCATTTGGATACTTCATTTAGTAACACAGAGTTGCCAGCTAATGTTAACCAGGAGACCACACCAGTATAAATAAAAGCACTCAGATGCACACATCTTCAGTCTTCCCTTTTTCTGGCTCTAACTACAAATGCACAGTGAAGAATGTGAATGTAAATCTAAACAAGCAAGTGATAATTTTGTCCCTCCTCTCCTGCGGATATCTTTAGATTTTTTAACTTATAGTTTTGAATTCAGATTAGACAAAATGTTTTAATTCCTTAAATTTAAGTTCATGAATAAATCTATTTATAGAATTATATGCTTTGTAAAATAAATGTTGAAATAGATCATTATTAAATCTTAAATTTTGATTTAGAACTTAGTAGAGTGAGGATTTATTTATATAATGTATACAGAATGTGTTTCTATGATTTGTTAGTGATTATTCAGCATTTGCTAATAACTTGTCCAAAAGATCCTGAATAAATCTATATTAAAAATTAATTTGTTGCTAGGCACAGTGGCACATTCCTGAAATCCCAGTGGCTCAGGAGGCTGAGACAGGAGAATCGTGAGTTTGAAGCCAGCCTCAGCAACAGCGAGGTGCTAAGCAACTCAGTGAGACCCTGTCTCTAAATAAAATACAAAATAGGGCTGGAAATGTGGCTCAGTGATCAAGTACCCCTGAGTTCAATTCCTGGTACCAAAAAAAAAATAATAATAATTTGTTAAATGTGTGTTTTCTACTTGTCACCCTTATAAATGCTGAAAGTATATGGAATAAGAAAGACACTATTCTTAAGTAATTTGCCTTTAATCAACAGAAAAATAAAGAAATACATAGCTTAATAATTGTTTAAATATATAATTTAATAAATAATTTAGCAATAAATAATTAAATCAGACATTATGGTTGTTAAGATACTTTCTTTTTCAAAGTAAATTAGTTACAAGGGAACAATAAATCAAAAATAAGGATAGTACAATACTAAAAGTATAAAAAATCCCTTGTGAGTACTCTTTTAATCTTTTTTTTTTTCTGACCTTGGAAAAGCAACTAAAGCTTCTTAGGATAATAAATATTCTTTTAGGTTTTGGGTAAAAATATTTACTTTTTCTTTCTGATGCACTTTGGCTTTTTTTTTTTATGACTTCTTTCTTCATTAAACAGAAGATTCACAGTGTATTTGATGGCAGTTTCATCAAAGATTTTCTTTTCCTTATTTTTTGAAATGTTTTTAAAAATGATTTAGTATGCAAAAACATTTTAAAAGCTTACTATCAATCAAATACAATTTTTAAAAATATAAACTCACATGTTGTAATGTTAAAAAAGAAAATCCATACTAAATCAAAAGTGAACACACTTCCTTTTAGGAAGTAAAATAAACACAGAATCCAAATATCAAACTCAATTACTAGCATGAAAAGAACTAATTCTAATATTTTTAGAACACTTGGAATATTTTATATATGAACAATGAACAAATAAGTCAACTTTCCAATTCCAACAAGACTTACATATCTGATTTATTCACATAAAACTTAAATATGCATTCTAAGCAAAATAATTCCTCCTTACACAAGAGATGGCACAAAAATAATTAACCTTTATTTGAGAGTTTTTCTTGAATTTTTGAATATACAATTTGTTCCATTTGGAACAGAAATGTTTGGATGGTCCACTTTGGCAGCAAGCAAACAATTGTATTATATTCCCTTAAGGAAGAAAACACAAATCAATATCTTCCTTAAAACACAAGTAAAACTAAAAACTTCATGAGTAGATAGAAATTATTTTTAAAATCAGAGTAACTTGTCATTTGTGTAATAATGTGATGTTTATATGGTTGAAATATGAATAAGGAAAAGGAAATGTGGAGAAGAGAGCAAAAGAAATGGATGAGAAAAGGATAGAGAAAGAGAGAGAAACAAAGAAAGTGCTAATTGGCGCCCTTATCACCTTGCAGGTGGAGAGGAAGAAGTTCCCTCAGGTGGAATGGGCTGGGTGAGCAATAAAAGCTAAGAGAAATAAAATGGCAAATAAATACAGAACACAGAAAATGGTTTCAAAAAGTTGGAGCAGGACTAGCTAGAAGATCAGATGGGTCTAGCTTCTAACTTCTAACTTCTAACACAATGGAGCCCACATGTGCTTTATTTATATCAGGGAGCTTCAAAGGCCTTCCATCGAATATTCTTCATCAAGATAGGAAAAAGGTGAGGGCAAGTTGGCTGGCTCAGATCCTAATGGGATACGCCTATTTCTGGTGCTGCAATGAGAACTTTCCTTGCAGAGGGAAGAGACCAGGCACTTGAATTGGGTGGTCTTTCAACTGCAGGAATGCTACAGGGAGATCCCAATGCCAGGCCCACCTCCTCCCTGGCTGCCATGCCGAGAGAGAAGTTCCTTATGCATTCCATGGATGGCTTCCTGCACCTAATAAGATGTTTTTATGCTTCAATATGAGAGCATCGGGAAACAGGATCATTTTATATCAAATTTTGGTATAAAATAAGCAGTACCAAATCCACATGCTTCTTTACAGTCTATACCTACATTTCATTGAGCCATACAAGTATAATTCTTAAGAATGCTTTTTCTTCTATAAGCTGCAGAGATTGTTGTTTAATTCCTAGGTCTTTAATCCACCTTAGGTTAACTTTTGTGCAGGGTGAGAGATAGAGATCTATTTTCATTCTTGTACACATGAACATCCAGGTTTCCCGGCATGATTTGGCAAAAAAGGTTTCAAATGTGTTTTTGGCACCTATGTCAAAGATCAGATGACTGTATCTATGTGTATTTATTTCTGTGTCTTGTATTCTGGTCTATTGGTCTTATCTGTTTTTTGTGCCAAAACCATGCTGGTTTTGTTACTATAGCTCTGGTATAACTTGAGATTGGTTAGTGTGATGTTTGCAGACTTGTACTTATTGCTTAGGTTTGATTTGGCTATTCTGGTTCTTTCACTCTTCCATACAAATTTTAGGACTGATTTTTCTGGTTCGGTGAAGATTGTTATTGGCGTTGGTACAGGTACTGACTTTTTAAACTAAGATATTAAAACTTAAGAAGTAAAACCAAGAATCAATAGTGAGATAACATTTAAAAAAACAATAACAACAACAACAAAAAACTTCTCACAGCAAAGGAAATAATTAAGACAGTGAAGATAAAGCCTATAGAAAGGGAGAAATTCTTTGCCAGTTACTCTGATAGGGGATTAATATCTCTCAATATAAATACATAAATAACTTCTCAATCTCTCAATATAAATAATTTCAAAATCTTAAGACTAAAAAAAAATGAATAGTGCACTCAATAAATAGGCAAATGAACTAATCAGACCCTTCTCAAAAAAGAATTACAAATGGCCAGGAAACACAAAAAAATGTTCAATACCCTTAGCAATCAGATATGTAAATCAAAACTACACTAACAGTGCATCTCATTCTAGTTAGAATCGCAATAAAGGAAGTTCCCAAAGCCAGCCCCACCTCCTCCCTGGCTGCTGTGCCAAGAGAGAAGTTTCTTATGCACCAAAAATACAAGTGCTAATACATGCTGGTGAGAATGTGGGGGAAAGGTACACTCATACATTTCACACATTGTTGGCAAGACTGCAAATTAGTGCAGGCAATACAGAAAACAACAGAGATTCTCAAAACATTAGAAATAGACCTACCTTATGACCCAACTATTTAACTCCTTGGTATTTATCTAAAAAAACTAAAGTGAGCATATCATAGTGATACATGCATAACAGTGAATGTTTATAGAAGTTCAATTAAAAACTGTCAAGTTATGGAAACAACTTAGGTGTCCCTTGATAAATGATTGGATAAAGAAATATACTATCTATACAAAATGGGGTTTTATTTCTTTATTCCTAAAGAAAAATAGAAAAAATAAAGTTTGCTGGTAAATGGTTGAGATTGGAGGTGAGGCAGAACCTTATGGCAAAAAAGTGTCATGAAGGCACACAGCTCACATGAGTATCAAGCAGCAGAAAGATCTTCACTTGCCAAATACAAATATATACCACAAAGCCACACCCTTAATGCCCCATCTCCTGCAGCCACATCCTACCTGCTCTTGGTTACTAATTAATCTCATCAGGTGATTAATTCACTGATTGGGTTAAGGCTCTCATAACCCAATCATTTCTTCTCTGAATCTTCTTGCATTGTCTCGCACATGAGCTTTTGGGGGACACCTCACATCCAAACCGTAACAAAGAGGGTAAAAGAAATTAAATGAAGGGAGACATATAGCCAAAGAAAGAGGATGGAGAGGGAGTGAGAAGGGGAAACTATGGGGAAATACTAGAAAAGAAAAATCTACCAAAATATGTTATCTCCATGTGCAAATATACAACAATGAATCCCATTTTTACCTACAATTTTAATGCACTAATTAAAAAAAAATAGGAGGGAATCCAGTAGAATAGAGGAAGGGGATCGTGGAGAGGGAAGAGTGAATGGAAAGAAGAGGTACTGGGGGAAAAAAGAGTGTTTCTTCTTAATAATGTTTGTATCATAGTTGAAAGGACTACAAGCTAGGATCTAGGAGCTGGAATGTACAACTAATTAGCTCTTAAGGAGATATGAAAGGATCTGTTCTGTTAATATCTCTAGGTTTCAATTTCATCATGCATTGTTCAACTAGAAGTAAAATATATAAGGCACCAGGAAAATGTTAAAAGCACCTATCAAGTAATTGATAATTCATATCCATATTGTTTAAAAAGAAAATACTTTCTTCAATTTGGGACATTTTACATTTTTCAAATACATGATTTTAATGGAAAAATAGACACAGGGTTCCAATTATTTAAAGTTTTATAGCCATAAAGAAATCTGTAATAGCACAAACCCAGGATTACTCATGGTGGAATTTTGATAGCATTATTGAAAAATGGTTCCTACAATTAAGATGATATTCAAGTTTAATTTTGCCAATATTATACATATAACTTATGCACAATTTAGATGTAATATGGTGAAATTTTTAAATATTAGTGTAAACAGAAAAAAATTCTGAATAACCCCCTCCCAAATATTTTAGAGCTATTATTTGACATCTAGAGGATGTGTGTAATTCATATGATCTCTGTGGATTAATTTTCTTGAATAGAGAAAATTAAGTAACAGATATTTAATATAAGGTAATATAAGGGCTATTTAATGGAACTCTTGCTTATAATGTATTCAGGTAGAAATATATGACTCTATATTTTGGAAGCTCTAATATTTGTATGGCATATTACTAAATTTATTTATTAAAGACTGATAAAGAATGTCACACATTAATGATGTTTTAGTTGTTTTTGAAATGTAAATACTCCCAGAATTTATAAGCACATTTATTACTACTTCATAATAGATATATTGGTAGAAAGAGCATTGTGGAGAAACAATTAAAATTCCATCACAGGAAAAAAAAAATCTATTACATTTGTAATTATATGTATTATACTAAAAATTCTGTATTCAAAAACATAAAATGTCAATCTATGATTTTATAATCCCAAATAAAACAATCAAAAGGGTTGGATTATCAGTTATAAAGCACAAATTATTTCATTATAGGAGAATCTGGCAATTTGTAATTGTAAGGCAATTTGGAGGCCTCAGAATGAGAGAAAGTATATTTTCTATAAAGTTTGACCTTATCCTTCCCCTCACAGTGTTATACCATTGTAATTACACGTATATGTGTGTATGGCCACTCCCTAACATTTTTTAAGTGTATGATCCATTTCGTGAAGATTGTGTCTTTTTTTTTTTTACTCAGAATTTAGGAGAGTATTTGACATGCCTAATGAAATCTACCTATGATATCAGAGACTTTTCAAAATAATAATTTAAAATAAACCACCAAATGAAAATTTAAAAATATAATTTTTAGGAGTATTTTCAAGTTTGTAGAAAAAGAGTAAAGTCATTCTTATTCTCACTCCCTCTTTTGTCCAAAACTTGATAAGTATATATTATCCCTTCCTCTTAAGATTGATTATGGTTGCAATTCTGGATGAGATATATGTGTATTTTTAATTACATATAAATAAACGTAATACAGATGTAAAATTTTATATGTGATTTCCCAAGAATAAATTTCACTGAAGGATAAAAATTAAAATTTCAGTCACTGAGACCAGAAAAACTTCTTGAACATTTATTCAGAAGAGTCTTTGATAAGAATGCATTATTACCATGCCTAAATCTCCTTTTCTCTTTTTTGTAAAGAAAAAATAGTTTTGGCTATCAACAATTGGCCTGAAACTTTTACTTATCTAAGCTCTATATGTCTGAAATGTCTTGCCAACTTACAGTGGACAGAGTTACACAGGTTTTTAAAAGCAAATAAATGAATGTAATCTTATAGTAAGGGAAGGGGGAATATCAGAAAGAATTCCATTATATAAGCACTGAGCTTATTTGCCATGTGGCATATTTCCAGCATGATAAAGAAGAATACCAACTCCTAAACTGATATAAATATTTAGTATATACCTGCAGTGAGTTTCTATACTAGCACTTGGGAGTACAGTTAGACATGCAGTAGGAAAGCCAAATAAATATGGGTGTAAAATCTCAAACCACCATTTTCAGGATAATTTTTTCAGTGTTGACAGTATTCTCTTCAGGTGGCAGAAACTACTCTGTTTGTATTTATGTTTTTGAGCATGTGTTCACACACAGATGCATAATGTATACCACCAGTGTTAGACAGAGACATGTGGACACCCCAGCAAGCTGATAAACTTACACTCTTTCACATAAACATGCTTTCAGTATTTCTTCTACATTGTAGTAGAAAAGTAATCAGGAAAGGTAGCTCACTGGCGGGCATGAACAGCTTCTTCCTATTTTCTCAATTTTTAGCTTCAGATTCTAACTAGCAAAATGAATAATCTTATAGCTCATAGGGTTCATTTCTAAGAAGATAGTTTAAAATTGTTCTATTAATATTTGATGCCTTTCCACTATTTCACCCACCTGCTTAAATAAATTATAAAGGAATTCCCTCACCACATATAATTGTTTTGCCTAAAAATGGTCTGGTAAACATAATAATCCCAGAATGTTTATATATAGTGAGTTCAGACCTGTTTTTGGATTTTGATTATATACAATTGCCTAAGTGAACTGTCATTTGAACCAATTTATTAAACTATAAACCTCATTATAGTTTTGATTATATTTTCCCAATGATAGTGATGTTGAGAATTATTTGTTGGCCATTTTCATTTCTTCTTTTGATAAATGTCTATATGCTACTTATTTCAAATTATGTTATTATTATTATTGTTGTTTTTGAATTTTTAAAATTCCAATTATTTTCTGGATATAAACCCCTTGTTAGATAAAGAGATTGCAAATATTTTTTCCTATTGTGTAGCTTGTCTCTTCACTCTGTTTATTTCCATTGCTGTGAAGAAGGTTTTTAGTTTGATGTAATCTTGTTTGTCTACTTTTCTTCTTTTTCCTCTGGTTTGGATATTTTTTAAATAAAAATATAAAAATCCCTTGCCCATTCCAATTTCCTGATTCATTTTGCACTATATTAGTATTCTTTTAGTTTTGAGTCTTCATATTTAAGTCATCAGAATGAAGTCATGAATAATACAGTCATTTGTCTCTGGTCCAAGATTCTCTTGTCTTCTATCAGTATTCATAAAACTGTGGTCAACTTGTTAGTGTGAAGGAATTATAAAATCTCACAACTAGAATAGTTCTTAATAATAAATTCTAGAGTGGTAGAGCAAAATATTTCTTTAGTTTCATGTTTCAGTATATTGCAATTGTTTTTAAGACACCAAGTTACTATAATCAGATCCTCAGGATATTTTTTTACATGTAAGAAAAAGGATGCATGTTATTTTATTCTAATTAAGCTAATCATCTAATATACAATAAAATTGGTTTTGTGTATAATTTTGTGTATATATGTGTATAATTTTGTATAGGATATATCTGGAAAGATATGAATTATACAAATAGCATGTAGAGATTAAAAATTAAGTATCAATAATTATATATATATATATATATATATATATATACACATATATACCCAGAAGGATATATATCTACACACATTCATCACATACATCTAGAAGGACAGATAGGATTTGTATATATATTATTTATATATATGTGTGTGTGTGTGTGTGTGTGTGTGTGTGTGTGTATATATATATCAGTTCATACTGAGATATGAATTTTTGATGCCAGAAAATACACTTTAAATGTTAGAAAATATTTTGATAGCAGGATATAAGAGAAGAAAACGGACTGTCTTAATGCTGCTATCATGTATACCTAAGTAGAATAAATCAATAAAATTTTTAAAAAAAGAAAGGGCTGACAATGTCATAGATACCATAAAAAATTAATGGAAGAAAGTACCCAAGGTGAAAAGACAATCTCCTCAAGACAAATTTTTCCCTCAGATGAGCAGTGCTTGAACAAATAGTTAGTATTTAATTTCTTTCCCTTGTTTTAGTTTTTCTTTCATTTATCAATCAATTCAGAAGCTATTTATTCAGCAACTTCAATTTGCTAGACAAAAGAGTAATTAAACTAATGTTAATAACACACTAGTAGAAGTACTTAATAAATAATATTATAATCATTTAAAAAATTTGAAGACTGAGGTTTAAAATTATTGCATAATTTTCTGAAAGTCACTTGACATAACTTTTGTTATGAGGGTATGCAGATGGTGGACCAGAGAAAGGCTACATTCTTAGTTGCTCTATGGTTTAGGATTCAAGCAGCAGAAGTACTGCTTATCAGTGAGGTGCACTGAAGAGGGATTTCACTAAAACTCAATAATGGACAGTCAGAGTGCCTTAGAGATTCAGAAATTTGGGTACATAAAACAAAGAAGAAAGACTACATTTGAGCCTAGCCAAAGGGCCAAGAAATATATGAAAAGATGTTCAATATCATTAGCAATTAGGGGAATGCAAATCAAAACTACATTGAGATTTCATATCACACTAATTAGAATAGCAGTCATCAAGAACACAAATAATAATAAATTCTACAAATGATGTGGAGCACTTTTACACTTTTATATTGTTGGTGGGATTGTAAATTAGTACAACTACTATGGATTCTAAAGACTCAAAAGGCAGGGAACCACCCTATCACCCAGGTATAGACTCCTCAGTATTTATTTTAAACAATTAAAGTCATCATACTACATTGATACATGGATACCCATGTTTATAACAGCACAATTCACAATAGCCAAGCATGAACCAGCCTAGCTGTCCATTAACAGATGAATGTAAAATGTGGTATATAAATACAATAGACTTTTATTAAACCACAAAGGAAGATGAAATTATGTAATTTGCAGGAAAATGTATGAAAGTAGAGACCATTATGTGAAGCAAAATAAGTCAAACTCAGAAGATCAAGGGTCATATATTTTCTCTCATATGCAGAAACTAGAAAGGAAAAAGTTAAAAAAAAGTGGGTGGGCACTACTGAAATCTCCTAAAATTCAAAGAGAAATTAATAGAGGAAATGGACCAAGGAGTAGATGAGGAAGTTCTAGGGAGTGGTATTGGCTAAATTATATTGTTTTACTGTGTGCATGTACGAATATGTAACAATGACTTTCATTGTTATGTATAATTATGAAGCACAAATAAAACATGAGGGAAAAATGAAAAAAATTGGTCAACCTTACTTGTTGACCAATTTTATATTAAAATTTTTAAAAATAAAGTCAAAAAAGAAAAAAAGGATTATCAATTTCTGAGACTTAAATTGTTTAATACCTGAAAATCACTTATTCTAGTGCTTATAATCAAATCAAAGATCCCCAAGGCAGAGGAAAAAGAAGAAAAGTAGACAAATGAGATTCCCAATATATCTCAGAGATCACCTACTTTGGAACAATCTGTGATAGTTCTACAATGGACTTATTCTGTTGCTGCTTAATTTTTATAAGTATAAATGTCAGATATGCTGATAATACATCTTATTCTTATATCCATTAATTTCTTCTACTCATCTACAGATGGAATATCTACAAAATTAAAATTCCAGAAGCTCAGTCTCTTGGCTCTGACTTTGGAGGCCTGAAAGTGGTTTAAATTAAAAATCTTCCCTTTTGTTTCTTAACCATTGGTTGGCTGTACACATTGGGTCTTAAGGAATATTATCAGGACTGAACTAACTACTGCTAACTTGATTGTTACCAGCAATGGCATGGTAATCCTGAGATGAAGCCAGTGTTGTCTGCAATTGACACAACTATTTTAGTCACATCTACAGGGTCCAGACACCACTGCAGAAACATCCACTACTCTCATTTGCACAATCTCTTCTAACAGTTTTAACTCAGAAAAATGTAGTCCAAATTCAATGACACACAAAATTAGGACTTACAAAGAAACATGAATAAAGCAATACTTATTGAATGACTGAAAAAAATATTACTAGTTTGGGATGATACCTACTATCCAGCCCATCTTGGTATGCTTTTTCTGCTACCTATACTTAAGCCTCTCTCTATGATTATAGCATACCTCTGGACACAACCAAAAGCAGTGATGTTCTGAAGTCAGGCTAGACATTACTAGTAAGCCCATCCCTGACGATCTTCATATCATTCCTATACATGGTGTTAACAAGATATACCAACTAGATGCCCATAATAATTGGGAAAGTTACAAAGTTCATTAAGACTTAACTCAAGTTAAAAATCTGAAGCAACATCATAGAATTATGACAACTGATTTCTTGTCTACTGGAATTTCACAATGGGTATCTTCTTTTGAGAAGTCACCTCACTGTGCTTCTCCCTGAGCATTACTCTGTGTTTATAGTAGGTGAATTCTAAGATATTCTCCCAAGGTTCACAGCCTCTGGTATATACAGACCTCCCAGTCAATTAATTCTAACATAAGTGAAGTTGTGTAGGGTTTCACATATATGATTAAGTTCCCAAATCAATTGACTTTAGGAAAGGAAAATATCCTACCAGAGATGGAACAAATCAATTTTTCCAATGAGTGAGATTGAAGTGTGAGAGGAATTCCATATGAAGATTTTCTGTTGCTGCATTTGAAGATGGAAGGGCCCACATGACCCCAAGATAATAAAGTGATTGCATTTGAAACCAGCAAGGACATGAGACCTTATGATCTTGACCACCAAGCTGAAAGGGGACCTCAAGCTCTCACTGAGAATGCACCTCCTGACCCTTAATTTTACCTTGATCAGGGACCCTTAGTCCTGTTGTGCCCAGTTTCCGACCTATAAAACTTTGAGCTAAAACATGGGTGTAGTTTTAAGCTACTAAATTTGTGATAATTTACTGCAACCATAGAAAACTAATATAAAGTTTGGCTATGCTATAAAATGCTGTTTTATTATGGTATTTACTTTTTAGAATTCTTTAGATTTTGTAGTTGCTCCTCTGATATCTGGGTAACTGGATTAGTAGTAAAAACTTCAGCATTTCATCTGGTATGTCAAAAAATTGGAAGGGATTTTGTGAAGTTTGTATATAAATATACAAATGAATAAATGTCTCTTGCTACTATTTGGTAGAATTACTCCTGAATCTTTGTCTAAGTGCACATAGTTTCATAATGTTAAATAGACATTTGTCTAATAGCAATATAAAGTCATTCTTTCCTCCTTCAATGTGTTAAGGGCTCAGGAGCTATGCCTTATTTTCTTTGGCAAAAATTACTATGTAGAAGACTCAAAGGTTCAACAATACTTATACCAAGGCAGAAATATTTGTATCTTATAACCCATGAACCACTTCAAGGGAAGTTTCCTTAAAACTCTCTATGACAATCTATCATTTATTTCTCAGTTTCAAAGACCTTTCATTTCTGTGGTATTTCCTTAGTGTGGCTAAACCACACTGCAGACTATCACTGGCAATAGCTCTGCTTCCTGGCAAATGCTCAGTGGTTTAGAGTCAACTGTGGGTTGCTTAGCCTATATTATAGTCTATCCTGAAACATCATGGTCTGAAACTATCCCAGTGTTCCAAAGGCCTGTCTCTGTTCTTCTGCAGCAATCCAAGGCCACTTATGTCCTCTGAGATGGATAATTGAGTCTGTGCATTACCACAGAATTGACTATTTTACTGGAATGTTTAGTTATTTTGTGGTTTGATCTTTTGTTTAACTTTATAGTCCTAGTAAATACAATAAATACTAAACACTCATAAATATTTACTGAGTAAACTAATGGCTGCTTGTATTACAACTGCTTATCACAGTTAGCAAGATACTTGTGTGTTGGTAACCAAACAGTAATTTTCAAACATCACACCGTTAGGTCCTAGGAATTCTGTGAAGTTCTATGGAAGTCATATAGGGGACAGCTTGAGAACCAAAAAAAATAATTCAACAGATTTAAATTTATAATCCTCACCCAACCTCAACCAGACAAGACCCAGTTAAAATAACTTTTTATACTGGACTTTCAAGTATGATATCATTCAGACTAATGAAAGTTTGAAAACCACTATGATATGAACAGAACATTTGTGTTCCTATGAGATTCATGTGTTCAAATTCTAACTCTCATTGCAACTGTATTTGGGGATAGTGCTTTTATAGAATAAATTAACTTTAGATAATATCTTAAGGTGAGAACCTCATGATGAGATTAGTGCCTTTCTGTGAAGAGACACCAAAGCTTGCTTCCTCTATTCTAGCCATGTAGTGGCACAGTAAGAAAGTGGCCATCAACTGGCCAGAACAAGAGTCCTCAGTAGAAAATGATTATGTATTTGATCTTGGACTTCCTGACTTCTAAAACTCTGAGAAATATAATTCTGCTATTTTAGCCAACCAGTCTATGATATTTTGTTATAGCATCCTGAACTTACTAAGATACACTGCTAAATAGGAGCTAACATTTTCAGAACGCATATTACACATGATCACTATACAGTTAATTATGTTAACTCACCCAATCCCTGTAATAAACATGTGAGATAGGACTCTTATCATTCACTCTTTAAAAATGAAGGGAATGAAGAAGAAAAAGCATAGGCAATGTGTCCAGGATTTCCTAGCCAATAAATGAAAAAGTGTACAACAAATGTACCCCCCTATTGCTGTCATAACAAATTACCACAAACTGGGTAGCATAAAATAGCAGAAATCTATTTTTCCACAATTCTGAGGCTGTAGATTTGAATCAAGGTTTTGGAAGAATGGCACTCCCTCCAGAGGTATGAGGGGGAGAATCCATCCCCTTGCTCATCCATCTTCTGGTGGCTTAAATAGCTTATGGCCACATCTCTCCAATCTCAATATCTGTCTTCTTTGTTTCTGTCTCAATTATCCCTTTGCTTTTCTTCTATAAGGATTATTTGCTCCTGATTTGTGCTCCTATCCATATAAAGAACAATATTCTCATCCTCACTTAATTGCATCTGCCAAAATACTTTTTCCAAATAAGGGAACATCCATATATTCTGGGAATTAGAATGTGGACATGACATTGTGATGTAGCCATTCAACTCAGTTCATGGAACCAACATTTGGACCCAGACTGTCTTGCTCCAGTGCCTATCTGGTACAACAAATGAATTTAGGCAAAATTACATTATTAATCTGATTTCCAATCATATTGTTTCTGTTTTTATACTTACCTTTATATTCTTTAATGAGTATATATAAAGAACTTCTGGAGGGAAAGACAAGATGATGGATTAGCGAGAAGTGGCTTTTCTCACACCTTTGTGACCTGGGACTCAAACAGCAAGGAAACTACGTCTCTGTGAGGTAAGTGGAAATAAAAACAAAAAGAAAATAAAAGAAAACAAAGAAAGAAAGAAAGAAAGAAAGAAAGAAAGAAAGAAAGAAAGAAAGAAAGAAAGAAAGAAAGAAAAAGAAAGAAAGAAGAAGAAAGAAAGAAACTAATACTCAATACTGGACAGAGAGCCTTGAAGACTAGGAAATTTGGGGTATATCAGCTAAGGCTAAGGAACAGAATTGGAGATGAACTCCTGGCATGAGTGGGCAAAATTAATATATGTAGTCAGAAAATACCAAAAAGTGCTGGGAAAGTTTTGGCATGGGGAATCACAGGATCAGAAGGGCAGCTTGCCATGGGCTGACTCAGAGGCTATTCAGCTCATTAAACTGGTACACAAAGTCACAGTATGCCTTCTGTACACTAGGAGCCAAACCTAGGGACATTTAGTACCTCCAGAAGTCAGCAGTGTGAAATCAGACCAGGAACTTAGATTCATGAGTTTGGGGCTGAAACCAATACATGCATCAGGCAGACTCCAACATTGAGATCTAAACTAAGCTGAGCAAAGCAGGAGAATTTCTGTCATGGAGAATTTCTAACACAGAGACCATTTTTCTTGGGGGCAGTACAGATCAGAGAGGCTGGAGAAAGTACCCCCACTCAAGCTGGCCAAATGCTAGAACAGCTGCAGAGAGAATCTGAAAAGGGAGAGTGACAGAGCTCAGTGCTCAGAGACAGTCCTTGAGAGGCCAATAAAGGGCAGTATCACCAAATAACAAAACTGGTGAAAGGTCGACTTCCCCTTCCCATAAGGGAGGCTCTGGGGAGAGTAGTGGGATACAGTCCCAGAAGTGTGATGATTCATTCATGCTCAAAAATTCTGCACACAATAAAACACCTGGGGCAATACCAGACTAAATCTCCACACCTCAAAACTTCACTGGCAGACAATTCATCTCACAGAATCCAAATATACCTAGAAAGTGAAGCCAAAAGCATCATCCACAGCTCCTCATACCATCCCACTGAGAAGTGCAGCCAAGAAACTAAAAGACAGTTTGGCACATACAGCTCACATATACTCTCATTGACTATTCTATTATGTTTTTGTATTCTGTTTTGTTTTTGAATGTGTATGGGTTGATACATGATGAACATGTACATATTTGTTGCTGCTTTTTCATCTTGATCATTTCTTTTTCTTTTTTTTTTTTTTTTGTGCTAGGGATTTAACTCAGGAGTACTCAACCACTGAGCCACATCTCCAGTCTTATTTTGTGTTTTATGTAGAGACAGGGTCTCTCTGAGTTGCTTAGCGCCTGGCTGTTGCTTTGAACTGGAGATTCTCCTGTCTCAGCCTCCCAAAGTGCTGGGATTCTAGGTGTGCACCACCGCACCCGGCTTCATCATTTCTTGAAGGTAGCTGCTTTTCCAAGCTCTGTTTTTAGAGGGTTAGGGGTTTTGATTAGTATATTTTCGATCACTTTTTCCATTGTCTCTTTCACAACTCTATTTTTCTTTGTTCTATTTCTCTTCTTACTTGCTAACAGCCAAACTATGCTTCTCTTTCACTCTTCTTTTAATTCTTTTACTTATATTTTCATATTCCCCCTCTCATAAACATATCCTATGTCACTTCCACATTTGCCCTATTTGTTCTTGGATCTACAAATCCCTTTCTACCCCTCATCCCTTCTTTCCTCTTAACGAACTCTATCTTTAACTGGATACTTGTACATATTCATATCTGTTTATTTGTTCTCATTTCTAGCATTTTTTGAAGATAGTCATTTGTCATGGATCAATATTTTGAGGAAAAGCTATTTGATTTGTATGTATCAATTTTGTTCTTGTAATCTTTTATTTCTTTTTTCTTTTTAAAAAAATTTGTATGTTATACATGTTTTTTCTCACACTTATCAGTTTCCCTTGACTCTTCCTCTCTTTTCCTCAGCTAACAGTAAGTCTTATTGTTCTCTTTCACTCTTCCTTCAATTTTTTACTTCTATTTTCCCTCATACTCATCATATCCTGTATCGCTCTGTTCTCTCTCAGTTCACCATCTGACATTTTAAAACCTTTTGTAAACTTACTACTTTTGCCATAGCAATAACTGATCACATGATTTCTGTTTATTGTGACAATCAACACTGTAGATTTCATAGCAAGAGCTATTTGGTTTGATGCTGTAAATTGTTTGCATTTGTTGTTTTTATCTGTCTTCATCTAAATTGTGATGTACTGGAAACAATCAGGGACACTGTTAAGTCTACAGGGTGAAAACTCTACTGCCTCACATCCATATTGTTAGATGGGTAGATACACAAACATAATTAAAAAGCAAGGGAACAAATTGTCCCAAACAAAAATACTTTAATAATAGACTCCATTGACACCACAGTGGAAGAAATGTTAGAGAAGGAGTTTAGAATGGTCATAGTTAAGTTGATCTATGAGAAAAATACAATGTAAGGGAGAAAACACAGGAAGCAAAAGATTACTTCAATAAAGACATACAAATCAAAAGAAAAAAAAACAAGCAAATATTCTTGAAATGAAAGAATTAATAAACCAAATTAAAAATTCATTGGAAAGTATCACCAGCATACTAGATTACTTGGAAAAGAGAGTTTCAGGCAATGAAGACAAAATATATTATCTTGAAAATAAAGTTGACCTTGGAGAAAAGATGGTAAGAGACCATGAACAGAACTTCCAAAAGGACAGATAATAAAAATCATTTCTCAGTAATAACATTGACTGTAAATGGCCTAAGCTTATCATTCAAAAGACACAAACTGATAGATTGGATTAAAAACAAGACACAACAATAAGCTTTCTCCAAGAGACTCACCTCATAGGTAAAGAAATCCACACACAGAAGGTAAAAGGGTGGAAAAAATCTTATCATTCATGTGGAACTTGTAAACTGGCAGAGGTTTTTATTCTCATATCTAATAAAGTGGACTTCAAGACAAAATTAATCAGAGGGGGCAAAGAAGGCCATTTTATACTGCTTAAGGTAATTATATATCAATAAGACATAACAATCTTTAATATCTATGCCCCCCAAAATGGAGCATCTGCATACATTGAACAAACCCTTCTCAATCTCAAGAATCAAATAGATCATGACACAATAATACTGGGTGACTTTTACATACATGTCTCACCACTCAATAGACCTTCAAAACAAAAATTAAATAAAAAAGCTATAGAACTAAAAAATAAAATTAACAATTTAGACTTAATTGAAATATATAGAATATTTCATCCATCAACAACTGAATACACTTTCTTCTCAGTACAAGTGGATCCTCCTCTAAAATACAGCATATCTGGGCCACAAAGCAATTCTTAGAAAATAAAAAAAAGACATAATACCTTGCAATTTACCAAATCATAATGGAATAAAATTAGAAACCGATGTTAAAAATATAGAAGCTACTCTAATGTCTGGAGACTAAATAATACACTATTGAATGAATAATGGATAGTGGAAGACATCAGAGGTGAATTCAAAAATATACTTAGAGGTAAATTAGTATAGTAACAAAATATATCAAAATCTCAGGGACACTATGAAGGCAGTGCTAAGAGGAAAGTTCATTGCTTTGAGCTTATTCATTAAAATAATAGAAAATTAACAAATAACCTAAATTTACATCTCCAAGTCCTAGAAAAAAAACAAAAAATCAACACCAAAAGCATCAAAAGACAGGAAAATGTTAAAAGTATAACTAAAATTAATGAAATTAGAATGAACAAACAAAAACAATTCAAAAAATCTATGAAACAGAGTTGATTCTTTGAAAAAATAAATACAACTGATAAATTCTTCGCCAAGCTAATGAAGTAGAAGAGAGTGAAAACTCAAATTACTAAAAGTCATGATGAAAAAAATATCATCAAGGGCACCACTGAAATACAGATGATAATCAGAAACTATTTTCAAAATCTATACTCCAATAATATAGAAAATCACAAAGACATTGACAACTTCTAGAGACATACCACATATGCAAATTGAATCAGGAGGACGTAGAGAATTTAAACAGATCAATTTTAAGCAATGAAACTGAAAATGCCATCAAAACTTACCAATAAAGAAAATCCCAGGGCCAGATGGATTCTCAGCCAAGTTCTACCAGACTTTTAAACAAGAACTTATACCAATCTTCCACAAACTATTTCATGAAACAGAAAAGGAGGGAACCCTTCCAAATTCTTTCTATGATGCTAGTGTCACCCTGATACTAAAACCAGACAAAAGTCACATCAAGCAAAGAAAATTTCAGACCAATATCCTTCATGAATATAGATGCAAAAATTCTTAATAAAAACTGGAAAATCACATACAAAAATATATTAAAATGATAGTTTACCATGATTAAGTGGGGTTTATCCCACAAATGCAAGGTTGGTTCACCATATGGAAATCAATAAATGTAATTCATTACATCAATAACTTAAAGACAATAATCACATGATTATCTCAATAGATTCAGAAAAATCATTTGACAAAATATAGCATCCATTTATGCTCAAAACCCTAGAAAAACTAGGGATAGTAGGAACATACTTCAACATTATAAAAGCTATATATACTAAACTCAAGGCCAACATCATTCTAAATGGAGAAAACTTGCAAATATTCCCTCTAAAAACTAGAACAAGACAGAGATGCCCTCTTTCACCATTTCTATTCAATAGAAATGTAGTCCAGAACTGTGTAGTCCTGGAAACTCTACACAGAGCAATTAGGCAAAAGAGAGAGACTAAAGGGATACAAATAGGAAAACAACAGCTCAAACTATCCATGTTTGCCACAAAATAATTTTATATTAGAAGACCTCTCCCCCCCAAAAAAAAACTCCACCAGAAAACTTCTAGGACTCATAAATTAATTCAGCAAAGTAGCAGGATATAAAATTAAAACCCACAAATCAATTACATTTCTACACATCAATGACAAATCAGCTAAATGAGAAATCACAATAGCCTAAAAAAAAAAAAAGAAAGAAAGAAACACTTAGGAATCAATATAACAAAAGAGATGAACGATCTCTACAATAAAAACTACAGAACACTAAGGAAAGAAATCTAAGAAGACCTCAGAAAGTGGAAAGATCTCCCATGTTCTTGGATAGGCAGAATTAATATGTTCAAAATGGCCATACTAAACTGGGCGCAGTGGCACACACCTGTAATCCCAGGTCTTTGGGAGACTGAGACAGGAGAATCGTGAGTTAAAAGCCAGCCTCAGCAATGGCGAAGCGCTAAGCAACTGAATGAGATCCTGTCTCTACATAAAACACAAAATGGAGCTGGGGATATGGCTTAGTGGTTGAGTACCCCTGAGGTCAATCCCCAGTACCAAAAAGAAAAAAAAAGATGGCCATATTACCAAAAGTGTCATACAGATTTAAAGGGATTCCTATCAAAATTCCAATGACATTCTTCATAGAAACAGAAAATGTATCATGAATTTCATTTGGAAAAATAACATTCCCAGAATCACCAAAGCAATCATTAGTGTGAAAAGTGAGGCAGGAGGCATCAATATACCACACCTTAAACTATACTATGGAGCTATTGGAACAAAAACAGCTTGATATTGGCAAAAAAACAAACATGAAGACTGATGGAATAGAATTGAAAACAAAGAAACAAACCCACATAAATACAGTTATATCATACTAGACAAAGGTGCCATAAACATACATTGTAGAAAAGATAATTTCTTCAACAAGTGGCACTTGGAAAACAGAAAATCCATATGTAGTAGAATGAAAATGAAACCTTACCTCTCACTCTGTACAAAACTCAACTCAAAGTGGATGAAGGACCTAGGCATTAGACCAGACACCCTGCACCTACTAGGAGAAAAAGTAGGCCCAACTCTCCATCATGTTGGCTTAGGAAACAGATTCCTCAACAAGATTCCTAAAGCACAAGAAATACAATCAAGAATCAATAAATGAAATGGTATTAAGCTAAAAATTTCTTCACAGCAAAGGAAACAATCAAGAACATGAAGAGAGAGCCTACATAATGGGAGAAAATCTTTGCCACCTGCACCTCAGGTAGAGCATTAATCTCCAGGACATACAAATAACTCAAAAAACTTAACACCCCAAAACCAAATAATCCAAACAATAAATGGGCAAAGGAACTAAACAGGCACATCACAGAAGAAGAAATATGAATGGTCAAAAAGTATATTAAAAATTGTTTAACATCTCTAGAAATTAGAGAAATAAAAATTAAAACTACATCAAGATTCCATCTCACTTCACTCAGAATGACAATCATCGAGAATACAAGTAAGAATACATGTTAGCAAGGATGTGGGGAAAAAGTTACAGTCACACATTCCTTATGGGACTGAAAACTGGTGCAACCACTCTGCAAAGCAGTATGTAGATTCCTCAGAAAACATGGAAAGGAAATGCCATTTGACCCAATTACCCCACTCCTTGATATATACCCAGAGGACTTAAAATCAGCATACTACTCTGACATAGTCTCATCAATGTTTATAATGGCTCAATGTACACTAGCTAAGCTATAGAGCCAAATAAGATGCCTTTCAACAGATGAATGGATAAATAAAATGTGGTATATATGCCCAATTGAACATTACTCAGCTTAAAGAAGAATGACATTATGGCATTTGTCTGTAAATGGATGGAACTGGAGACTATAATGCTAAGTGAAATAAGCCAATCTGAAAACCAAAGGCCAAATGTTCTCTCTGATATGTGGATGCTAACACACATCAAGGGAGGGTGGAGGGAGGAAGAATAGAATTCCATTGAATTAGACAAATTGTATGAAGGGAAGGAAGAGGGTGTGGGAATAGGGATGACAGTAGAATGAATCAGACATAACTTTCCTGAACTTACGTATTAGTACATGGCAGTGTAACTCCACATCATATAAAACCACAATAACAGGATACTATTTTGAATAAATTATACTCCATGTATGTATAATATGTCAAAATACACTGTACTATCATGTATATCTAAAAATCAAATTTTAAAAAAAAGAATTTCTGGAGATTAAAACACAGTACATATGTTTGAAATGAACAAAATACTATAACGTTAAAAGGTACTGTATTCTTAAAGATGAATGAATGTCTCTGCAATGTAAGCTTCTCTTAGAAAAACAATAGCTTTTTCTTATGTACATTTCCCAGAAATGCCAGTAGGTATCAGTCACATAGATGTGTCTCAAAAATATGTTGGTTGGAAAAAAGTTATAACTTTTAAATTTTAGTTTAATTTATTATTTTTAAAAATAGCTTTTCTAATTATCCAATGAAGATATAATTTTTTGTTAGAAATAGCATTTGGATAATTTTCATAATATTCATAGTGCTTGAGTATTCCTGAAATGAATGATACTTTAAATCCAATATAAATACTTTCTCCATGGAATGATATTGCACATAGGCCTGAGTTCCTTTTGGATAACTGGAATTAGATCCACTGAGATATAGTTATGGAAAATTGGCCCAATTGGACTTTCTGCTATATATAAATTATGGCATATAGATCAAAATACATTGAAAGTAGTAAATACTCACAATGGCCAAAATATTCTTGTGTCAAAGAGTCAGATCTTAATAACAGGACAAAATAAATGTTTGAAATACATTTTACCATCCAAAAACAGAGTTGAAACTATGTCAAATATTCTACCAGATGTTTTCTCTTTTTTACAAATACTCCATTATTTTCAGGATTGTATTATAACATCTCTTCAGTATCTCACCAAACTTGCCATAGATTTTAAACATTTTCTTCACTAATTCTTCTTTGTTGTTATCAACTTTCACTTGGTATATAATAAATAAATTTCCTGACTCTGGATTTTATCCTTAGAACTACTTATTAATTTTTAAAGGCAAATAGTAAATGAAAATTTTATATTCATAGCATTTTTGTGTAAATTATGTGATACTGATGAACATAAAGAGGAAATTAATTCTTGTGGTTAGAATTTATAAGCAAAGTCACAAAAGCATATGTTTTACATTTTATATAAATTTTAGTGCTCTTTTTAATCCCAAAATAACTGCTTTAGAAAAAGTAAAAAAAAAATGCAATTAAAGCAAAAGGAAAATGAAGGATAGGTAGAGAAAATGAAAGACATTTTTAAAATATTAGTGAAAAAAGTGACAGATCCAGTTGTTTCATTACTACTGATCACTACTGTATTAACCAACTACCATATTATATTATTTTGTTTATCTTAGTTATCATGCATGTTAAATTAGTTTCCAGGTTGGAGTGTATAAATCATTAAGTAGGAAAAATGGGACAAACTAATCAGATTTTTCTTCCCGATTCCCTTAGTAAAGATCTGCATTTTACATCCCTCCACAGAACAGGAATACCCATTAAGGGCATATCAAACTTATAGGGATGAAAGACTATTGCCCAGTGCACTCATAAGAAGTGGAAACATTCAAAAGAGCATTATTTTAAGTAAGAATCTAATGAAAATCACTAGTAGTTCTCAGAAAAGAATTTGCTGAGTGTAGCATTTTGAAATATTTTAAAGGAACAATATTATCCAGAATAAAGCTATTTAAATATTAGATAAGAGCCTATGGACTAGATGGCAGCATTTTTCAGTGTTAATATGGCAAACTTTTTATGACTAGGTTGTGATTGTATAAAATAATGCTCATTTGTAGGAAACCCACACTGAAGTGTCCACAATGAATCACATACAGTGGCTGCAAATTGCTCTCAGAACATTTGGTAAAGATTTTCTCTGCACTATTCTTACAACTTTTAAATCTGTTTGAAATTATTTCCAATAAAAAAGAAAGAATACAGTAGCAGTAAAATTTTAAGATTAGATGTAGCTTCAAGTAACAAGACTACATAAAAGAAAAATGAAACAATCCTTGAGTAACCTACAGGATTAGCATACAAATGAATAACTATAAAATATAAGAAATAATAATATAAATTCCCTTAAGCATTTTACATTAATCAATATTTTGATTCTTATCTCATTTTAAAAATCTGAAATAAGTTTAAGGTTACAGAAAAATATTAAAAACAGTAAGAATAATTCCTATTTATCCTTCACTAGAATTCTTTTAATTTAAATCCTTTACTATAATGCTTTGTAATCATCTTTATATCTTGTACACATAGTGAAGAAGGAGGAAGAGGAAGAGGAGGAGGAGAAGAAGAAGAACTACTGTTTGGAATTAAGTTGCTTATTCCAAAACAATCAAGGTATTTTTCCTAAAAGCACAATATATTCTCATTTTACCAATTATACAAACAATATCTTTTAAGGGAAAAGAAGTAAAAAAATGTTCTGGTCAAGGATCTATCCAGAGTCACATTTTTTATCTACAATCTGAAAGAATTCTTCAGCCATCCTTTTTGTCTTCCTTGACTTTGACATTTTTGAAGATTACAATTTGGCTTTGGGGTATTAACTAAAATATCCTTTAAATAAATCTATTCTTTGGTAATTGCCCTAGGGGAACTACATATCCATATGATTAATTGTGCATTGCTTAGCTACTGGGATATATTTTGAGAAATGTCTTTAGCTGATTTTTTTTCATTGTGCAAACTTCAGAGTGTACTTACACACTGGAGATAGTATAGCACAATCACTTCAAGTGACTTGTTGATGAATCAGGAGAGATGGTACATATGAGATGCTTGAGATTGCTACTGCTAGCATATCATGGCATTTTGTTTTATTGGAGACTTTTTAATAAGTAGATAACACTAAAAAATAAAAAAATATAGTATAGTAAACAAGTTAGTACCATAGATGTTTATTATCAATGATCATGGCATGTGTAATTATTATGTGCTAGTTTTATGTGACTGGAAGGACAATAGGTTTGTATACACTTATATCACCATAAACTCATGAGTAATATGCTGTGCTACAATGTTATGACAGCTATAACGTCACTAGCTGACGGGAATTTTCAAGGTGCATTATAATTTTATGGGGCCATTGTCATTTCTGCCCATTGTTCACAGAAATGTTACATGAGGCATGGCTGTATATATAAATTGAAAGAGGCAAAGCAGACAATAGATGCTTTTAGAGTTTATTTGATATATAAAATATGCATAAGCCTTTTCTTAAGATTAGAATCATAAAAAAACAAAAAGTGAGTAAAATCATTTACACAAGTTCACTTAGCATGCTCCAATTTACCAATTATTAGTTAAATGGGACAATTTGAGTTTAGTGTTGAGCCTCAACAGGACCAGATTTCTAGGAATTTTTATCTGCTCTCAAGTTTCTTTTCACAAATATTCCATGGATAATATCTGTCAAATAATATCTATCAATCTTATGAACAGCCATAGACTTGTTAGCAGTCACATAACTGCTCAGGATATCAGATTTATCTTTCAAACTTGATTTAAAAAAAAATTTGTAACCCACAGAAAGCCTCTTCTAAGTCACCGTTTTGTTGTTGTTGTTGTTGTTGTTTGTTTTGCTTGTTTTGTTTTGTATGACTGTGTTTGCTACCTTTGGGGCATTTTGTTTCTAAGAACTGTACTGTCATACAGTATAAGGCCCTGTTCTCTTCTGAAATCACCTAGTATTTGAGAAATGGTATACGACTTAAGATAATAAAATATGGAGTTTAAACATAGATTCTAGCTCACTGCAAGAATATTGTGAAGGCCAAGAAATAGAAATGAGGGTTGTCCAGCATTCTAGGATAAAGTTCCTAGGACATTGTAACTTTGAGTCTGTAAGTAGACTGAGAAGGCCCATGAAATTATATGAGCAAATTCTTTTTAAAATTTTTTTAATTTGTTCTTTTTAGTTGTACTTGATAGTAGAGTATATTTTGACATATTTATACAAACATGGAGTACATCATTTCTAATTAGGAGCCCAGTCTTGTGGTTGTACATGATATAGAGATTCACTGTGGTGTATTCATATATGTACATAGGAAAGTTAGTCAGATTTATTTCACTGTCTTTCCTATTCCTATCCCCTTTCCCTTCTTTTCATTCCCTTTTGTCTACGCTATTGAAATTCTTTTTTTTCCCATCCCTGCCTTGTTGTGTGTTAACATCCTCATATCAGAGAAAACATTCGGCCTTTGGTTTTTTGGGATTGCCTTATTTCACTTAGCATGATAATCTCCAGATCCAACTATTTACCAGCAAATATCATAAAGTCATTCTCTTTATGGCTGAGCAATATTCCGTTCTGTATATACATTGTATTTTCTTTATCCATTCATCTGTTGAAGGGCATCTAATTTGGTTCCATAGTTTTAACTATATGAATTGAGCTGCTATAAACATTGATGTGGCTGTGCCACTGTGTATGCTGCTTTTAAGTCCTTTGGGTATATATCAAGGAGTGGGGATAATTGACATTATCACTATTTCTCTTTCTGTGATCCCAAAATAGTTCTATAAATAACCAGTAACATAAGCATTAATGATTTCAAAAGAAAACAAGAACACAGCATTCAGATTTTGTTAAAGTTGGCCTTGAAAATTTAAACTTCAAAAAACAAAAAGAATAATATTAACGTTAACTTCTGGAATGACTGAACTTATCAATGGAGAAAAATGATTTTTACAATTTAAATAAATGTGTGAGGTAATAACTGATTGAAGACATCTAAATGGTCTGCTGTGTGGGTTTGAGGTAAATAATACCCAAACCTGAGCACAACCTTTTAAATAGTTATGTCCATGTGCAAATTAAGAATATAACAAGAACTTTTACTCTCTACTGTCTAAAGTTTCAAAACTATCATCAGAGTCATTATATGGTCAAGTCCTCCCATTGTTGTGAAACTTCTAAATATAACAAATATGAGAAGGTGCATTAGAAGAATTCAGTGAAGAAATGCAACTCCAGTCCCTCTCCAAGCACAACATTATTATTCATATGGTTACAAATAAAATGAAAAATAAAATAATTGTGGTACATGTTTTTGTTCTCTGTTTCTCTGTGTGGTTTTCCTTTCCTTTTGAACAAGCTCTGATTTCCCTTTATGAGTTAATGAGGTTTGAAGGAAGTCCCACTGCCCATAGGTTTGGAGTACACTATCTAGAATAATCACCTATGCAATATAGTGTAAAGAGCAATTAATTTAGGAGTAGGCTTGTGCTTCAAGACCATACAATCAGAGTGAAGGACAACACTTGATGGAAATGATGACTTATGGTGAAGATGGTATTTGGAAATAAACAATGCTCATTTTTGTTATAAGAAAAGATTTTTAGTCAGACTAGAATACAGAGGAAGATTGTAACAAGAAAACAGAGAAATGAAACTTGATGTCATTGTGAATCCTTGGAATAACCCTTAGCTCAAGCCAAAAGTGATTCAGTTTGAGTTAGTGTTTCTGTTACTGCAGTCTGGAAAACAGTCTAACCAGACAAAAAATGTCCATTGTTACTAAGAATTTGATCTAGGAATAAATCATGTGGTACATGATCTTAGTGCCAATTTTTAAAATATAAAATTAGATCAAAAGTAAAATGTCATAAATTACAACTTTTTGAGTTAGACCTTTTTTTTTTTTTTAGGAAGTGTGTGTGTATATACACACATGGGTGGATAAATAGATATTCGTTAGAAATGTGACTAATTGTGGCTATTCGTCATATCAGTAGCTAAAATGTGGTTACATGATAACAGGAAAAAGCCAAGTAGGGAAAGCTACTAGACAACTAGACACATATATAAGAGATTTGCTTAGTCAGGAAAGATATGGGTAAAATACTTGCATAAAATATTAAATCAGTCTTTATTATAGGTAAGTAATAAGTTTAATCTATAGAATTCAGTTCAATATGCCATACAAATATTGTCATAAATATGCTACAATAATAGCTGAGGAACAGGGCAGGATGGATTGATGTTTTTTTGTTTGTTTGTTTGTTTTTTGTGGTGCTGAGGATTAAACCCAAGGCCTTGTGCATGCAAGTCAAGGCCTCTACCAACTGAGCTATATCCCCTGCCCCTAGATTGATGTTTTGATTAAATTTTGTCTCAATAGATTGTATGTAAATATTTTGTATGTAAGTCCTATTTTCCTTCAAATTCTTTATTTTCCTCCAACATTTTTGGTAAATTTTGATAACCTCAAAATGTACAGTTCTGTTAAAAGTGTTGATAGCAAAACATTTTTGTATTATTGCTTAGGGAGCTTCTGGGATCTACAAGAGTAAAATTATTACTAGTTTTATTTTTGTCAAGCCATTCTTCTATGTAGTATGGACACTCAATACATTAGCTCTCATTTTATGAAGAAAGTATGGCGTATTTTCAGAACTTTCCTCAGAAACATTCTTTAACCTGTCAAAAGGAGGAGACACTTTCTACATTTTTAAAAATGCTCTCATTATTATCAAAATATCTGCTAAGTAAATAAGAGAACTGGAGAAAATTAATTGATAAGTGTTTTCTTTCTATTATTTTAGGATTATCTCTTTTATTAAAGAGTTGAAGTTTTATAATATGTTGGGAAATTTTTCAGGTGTTTTCTTTGTTCATTGTCCATTGGTTCTCAATGAAAATAAAGTGTTCATACTGGCCTTTCCACTAATATTTTATTATTTTTCTTAAGTCAATATATATGAATATTTTCTAAATTTTCTTTAAAAAGATCTAAAATTTTTATAATATTTTAAGGAAATTTGCAACTGCATTATCAATTGTCTACATATTGATGATTATTCTATTTGCTAGGTTATCCCCTCTGTTCTGTTCTTCCTTTTCTGTTCATCCCATTTACTTTATTTTACATTATTCATTTACATTATTTTGTTTGTTGTTTGTTTTTGTTTTGGGTTTGGTTTTTTTGATACTGGGGCTTGAATTCAGGAGGACTCAACCACTGAGCCACATCTCCAGCTTTATTTTGTGTTTTATTTAGAGACAGGGTCTCACTGAGTTGCTTAGTGCCTCACTGTTGCTGAAGCTGGCTTTGAGCTTGCAATTCTCCTGTCCCAGCTTCCCAAAGTGCTGGGATTACAGGTTTGTGCCACTGCACTCGGCTGTTATTTTAATATGATGATTCCCAAACTAATTTCTTCAGCCCTTATCACATATGTGAGCCCCATACTTTTCTATTTAAGACTTTGATACTTCCTTGTGTATTTGTAATAACTGAAACTTAAAATGGGTAAACAGAATTATTAACTTCTACCAGCATCCCCCACCTGTTCCTGTCTCTATTTCAAGTAAAGAGCAACACTATCAAATAAACATATGGATAATTCTGTTTCTTTCTGTGCTTATGTCTGATTTATTAATAAGTCCAAAAATATCTGAAATCTTTCCATGTTTTTCAGTTTCTACTCTTATCTTCATTTAATGCCAACAATTTTTATTATCAAGACCATTTCATTAGCTCTCTTTTTGAGTTATTTTCTTCACTCACAACTTACATAATCATTCTTCAATCTTCAGTGGTCTTTATATTTAAATTCTCTTTTTTAAATTTATTTATTCTACTTATGTATACATAATAGCAGAATGCATTTTAATTCATTGTACACAGATGGAGCACAACTTTTCATTTCTCTGGTAGTATGGGATGTAGAATCATATCATATATGCAGTCATGCATGAAGCTAGGGCTATGATGACCATCTTATAGCATCATCTTTACTGTCCCCATGCCCCCTCCTCTCTCCCTCCCCTTTAACTAAAGTTCCACCATTCTTCCTATGTCTCCTCCCCCATTATGGATCAGCATTCATTTATCAGAGAGAACATTCAGCATTTTTGGTGGGAGGATTGGCTTACTTTGCTTAGCATATTGTCCAACTCCATCCATTTAACTGCAAATGCCATAATTTTATTCTCTTTTATTGCTGAGTAATATCCCATTTTGTATATATACCATAGTTTCTTTACCATTCATCTATCAAAGGGCATCTAGGTTGGTTTCACAGTTTAACTATTGTGAATTGAGCTGCTATAAACATTGAAGTGGCTGCGTCACTGTAGTATGCTGTTTTTAAGGCTTTTGGGTGTAGACCAAGGAGTGAGATAGCTCGGTCAAAGGGTGGTTCCTTTCCAAGTTTTCTAAGGAATCTCTATACTGCTTTTCAGAATGGTTGTACTAATTTGCAGTCTCACCAGCAATGTATGAATGTGCCTTTTCCCCCACAACCTCTCCAACACTTTTAATTGATAATTGCCACTCTGACTGGCATGAGATGAAATCTTAGAGTAGTTTTGATTTGCATTTCTCTAATTGCTAGAGATGCTGAACATTTTTTCATATGTCTGTTGATCAATAGTATATCTTCTTCTGAGAAGTGTCTGTTCAGCTCCTTAGCCCATTTATTGATTGGGTTGTTTGTGGTTTTGGTGTTAAGTATTTTGAGTTCTTTATATATCCTGGAAATTCGTGCTCTATCAGATGTGCATGAGGCAAAAATTTGTTCCCAGAATGTAGACTTCCTGTTCACTTCATTGATTGCTTCTTTTGCCGAGAAGAAGTTTTTAGTTTGAATTCATCCCATTTATTGATTCTTGATTTTACTTCTTGTACTATAGAAGTCTTGTTAAGGAAGTAATGTCCTAATCCAACATGATAAAGATTTGGGCTTACATTTTCTTCTATTAGATGTAGGTCTCTGGTTTAATTCTCAGGTCCTTGATCCACTTTGAGTTGAATTTTGTACATGATGAGAAATAGGGTTTTAGTTTATTTTTGCTGCATATGCATTTCCAGTTTTCTAAGCACCATTTGTTGAAGAGGCTATCATTTCTCCAATGTACATGTTTGACACCTTTGTCTAGTGTAAGATAACTATATTTAAGTGGGTTTGTCTCTGTGTCTTCTACTCTGTACCATTGGTCTACATGTCTATTTTGGTGCCAGTACCATGCTGTTTTTGTTACTATAGCTTTGCATTATAGTTTAAGGTCTGGTATTGGGATGCCTCCTTCTTTACTCTTCTTGCTAAGGATTGCTTTGACTATTCTGGGTCTCTTATTCTTCGAAATGAATCTCATGGTTGCCTTTTCTATTTCTTTAAGGAATGACATTGGGATTTTAATTGGAATCACATTGAATCTATATAGTGCTTTGGGTAGTATTGCCATTTTGACAATATTTATTCTGCTTATTCAAGAGCATGGGATATTTTTCCATCTTGTAAGATCTTGTATATTTTCTTTATTTAGTGTCCTGTAGTTTCATTGTAGAGGTCTTTCATCTCTTTTGTTAAATTGATTCCCAATTACTTTATTTTATTTTATTTTTTGGAGGCTATTGGGAATGGGGTAGTTTTCCTAATTTCTCTCTCAGAGGATTTATCACTGATATATAGAATTGCAATTGATTTATGAGTGTTGATTTTATAATCTGCTACTTTGCTGAATTCATTTATTAATTCTAGAGGTTTTCTGTTAGAATTTTTGGATCGTCTAAGTATAGAATCATGTTGGCGGCAAATAATTATAGTTTGAGTTCTTTTTTTCCTATTCATATCCATTATTTTCTTTTATTTAACTGCTCTGACTAGTGTTTCAAGGACTATGTTTAACAGCAGTGGTAAAAGAGGGTATCCCTGACTCGTTCCCATTTTTAGAGGGAATGTTTCCAATTTTTCTCCATTTAGGATGATGTTGGCCTTGGGTTTAGTGTAGATAGCTTTTACAAAGTTGAGGTATGTTCCTACTATCCCCAGTTTCTCTAGTGTTTTGAACATAAAAAGGTGCTGTATTTTGTCAAATGCTTTGTCTGTATCAATTGATAAAATTATATTAAGTCTATTGATCACTTTGTCTATTGATGTGATGGATTACATTAATAGATTCCATATTTCCAACCTTGCATCACTGAAATGAACCCCACTTGATCATGGTGCACTATTTTTCTAATATATTTTTGTATGCGATTTGTCAAATTTTATTGAGAATTTTTGCGTCTCTGTTCATCAGGGATATTGGTCTGAAATATTCTTTCTTTTTTGTGTCTCTTTTGGTATCAGGGTGATACTTGCCTTATAGAATGAGTTTGGAAGTGTTCCCTCCTTTTCTATTTTATGAAATAGTTTGAGGAGTATTGGTATTATTTCTTCTTTGTAAGTCTTGTAGAACTCAGCTGAGAATCTATCTGGTCCTGGGCTTTTCTTGCTTGGCAGACTTTTGATGGCATCTTCTATTTCTTTGCTTGAAATTGATCTGTTTAAGTTGTGTATGACTTCCTGGTTCAGTTTGGGTAGGTCATATGCCTCTAGGAATTTGTTGGTGTCTCCAGGTTTTCTATTTTAATGGAATATAAATTTTAAAAAAAGTTTCTAATTATCCTCTGTATTACAGTAGTGTCTGTCATGATATTTTCTTTTTCCTCACAAATTTTAGTAATTTGGGTTTTATCTCTCCTTCTTTTCATTAGGGTGGCTAAGGGTTTGTCAATTTTATTTACTTGTTCAAAAAACCAGCTTTTTGTTTTGTTACCTTTTTGAATTGTACTTTTTTGTTTCAATTTTGTTAATTTCAGTCCTGATTTTAATTATTTCCTGTCTTCTATTTCTTTTGGTGTTGCTTTGTTCTTTCTTCTCTAGAGCTTTGGGATATAAAGTCATTTATTTGTTGACTTTTTCTTCTTTTAATGAATGATATTAATGCAATAAACTTTCCACTTAGCACTGTCTCCATGGTGTCCCAGAGATTTTGATATGTTATATTGGAGTTTTCATTTACATCTAAAATTTTTTTTTATCTCTTTCCTGATGTCTTCTGTTATCCATGCATCATTCATTAGCATATTATTTAATTTCCAGGTGTTGGAGTAATTTCTATTTTTAATCTGTCATTGATTTCTAATTTAATTCCATTGTGGTCAGATAGGATGCAGAGTAGTATCTCTATTTTTTTTGTATTTGGTAAGACTTGCTTTGTGACATAACACATGACAATTTTGGAGAAGGATCCATGTGCTGCTTAGAAAAAATTGTATTCACTCATTGATGAATGGAATACTCTGTATATATCTATTAAGTCTAAATTATTGATTGTGTTATGGAGTTCTATGGTTTCTTTGTTTAGTTTTTCTTTGGAAGATCTATCCAGTGGTGAGAGAGCTTTTTTTAAGTCACCAAGTATTATTGTATTATGGTCTATTTGATTCTTGTTGTTGAGAAGGGTTTGTTTGATATACATAGATGCTCCACTGTTTGGGGCATATATATTCATGATTGTTATATCTTGTTTATATATGATTCCTTTAAGAAGTATGAAATTTCCTTCTTTATCCCTTTTCACTAACTTTGGTTTGAAGTCCATTTTATCTGATATGAGGATGGAAATTCCTGCTTATTTATGTGGTTCATGTGAGTGATATATTTTTCTCTCCCTTTCACTTTCAATCAGTTGATGTCTGTTCCTGTGAGATGAGTCTCTTGAAGGCAGCGTATTGTTGGGTCTTTTATTTTTTTATCCAGTCTGTCAGACTATGTCTTTTAATTGATGACTTTAGGCCATTCACATTCAGGGTTATTATTGAAATATGATTTGTAATCCTGGTCATTTTTGTTTATTTTTGGTTTTTTACCTTGATTTGGTTTCTCCTTTGATTGGCTTTTCCTTTAGTGTAGTTCTTCTCTTTGCATATTTTCATTATTGCTTATCATTTCCTTCTCATGTAATATTTTGTGGAGAATGCTTTGTAGTGCAGGCTTTCTTGCTGTAAATTCTTTTAACTTTTGTTTATCATGGAAAGTTTTTATTTCATCATCAAATCTGAAGCTTAATTTTGCCAGATATAATATTCTTGGCTGGCATCCATTTTATTTCAGAGCTTGGTATATATTGTTCCATGACCTCCTGGCTTTTAGAGTCAGGGTTGAAAAATCTGCTTAGTTCCGAATTGGTCTCTCCCTATATGTAATCTGATTCCTCTCTCTTATGGCCTTTAAAATTCTAGCCTTATTCTATATGCTAGGCATTTTCATTATAATATGTCTTGGTGTAGAACTGTTGTAATTTTGTACATTTGGTGTCCTGTAAGACTCCTGTATTTGATTTTCCAAATCATTTTTCATGTTTGGGAAATTTTCTGATATTATTTCTTTGAAGAGATTGTTCATTTTTTTGGTTAGAAATTCTGTGCCTTCTTCTATCCTGGTAAATCTTAGATTTGGTCTTTTGATACTATCCCATAATTCTTGTATGTTTTGTTCATAATTTCTTATCATCTTCACTGTATGATAAACTTTATTTTCAAGATTGTATATTTTGTCTTTATTATCTGAGGTTCTGTCTTACAAGTGATCTAATCTGCTGGTGATACTTTATATCAAGTTGTTTATTTTGTTTATTATCTCCTTCATTTCAAGAGTTTCTGATTGGTGTTTTTTTCACAATATCTAGCTCTTTCTTAAAGTAAGCTTTTGCTACCTGTATTTGCTCTCTTATCTCTTTGTTGGAGTGATCAATGGTTGCCTTTATTTGCTCTCTTATTTCTTTGTTGAAGTGATCAATTTTTGCCTGTATTTGCTCACTTAAGTCATTCTTTAATTCACATATCATTTTAATTACATACATTCTGAACTCTTGCTGTCAATGGATTCTATTATTGTAGTATCTAGGTGTATTTGGGGGCACTTTCTTCCCTTGTTTTTTCATGCTGATTATATATCTTCCTTTCTTGAAATGCTGATCTGAGGTATTGAAGTTTCTATTCTATAATCTTGTAGTGACACTACTGATTACCTGTATCTTACCTTGGAGTTCACTTCCAGTCCCTAGCAGGTGTCCCCAGATGGACACTACTACCACTAAAGATGATGGCGGCAATACTGGAGGTAACTAAAGATAGCAGTGGGAGCAACCTGGGCATGGCTCTGGCCTGTGCTCCCACCAGTTGGCAGGATCTGAGGGCAGTCCTGGGCCTCACTTAGGCCAGGTCTCCTGCAGGGGTCCCTGGAGGCAGTCCTTCCACTGAGTCTGGGTTCCCCTATGACTGGCAGCTAGCAGTCTCAGGTCTTGAAGTTGTTCCTGGCCCTTGCCCGTGCTCCCACCAGTAGACAGGATCTCTGGCACCTATGTTTAAATTCTTAATCAGAATAAATTGTTTATTAATCAATTATGTAATTTATTGGAGGACTTTAAAACTCTCAGGTGACTTCTAGTAAAATGCTAGGCCCAAATTGACCTGGCCCCCATCTACCTCTAACTTAATTTCCTGCCACTTTTCTATTTATTCACTGTGTGGTAGCCACAGGACACTCTGTTTAAACCTTAATTAGTCCAATGGGCTCCACTCCACAGTACCTGTTGCTACTGTCCCTGTTGTTCTTGCACTTGATTTTATGCTTTGCTGAGTTTGTAATTTAAATTTAACTTGTCATCTTTTCCGCTCAATTTCTGTACTTAACAACAATAATACTCTGACCTGAAGCTTATGTGTTTATTGATATTTCCCTATTAAATATAGTCTTCCTGAAAGACAGAGTTTATCTAACTTGTACACTATTATATTCTTAATGCCAAGTATATAAAACACAAAATGACAACTAAATGAAAATCTTATAATTAGGGTGAAATAGTAAAGATTAATTAGATAAATGTTAATTAATCTTTTAATTATTTGCAAAATCTGTGACTACCAAACAGAATGCAAAGGGTTGAAACTAAGGGCAGAAATATTATTATTGCTGCATTATTGCTACTCCTTCTTAAATTATTCTTAGTTGGTTACTTATTCCAAAATATCACTGCATGCAATTTTA
>CM053407.1:49340138-49358867 GCA_028644305.1 Xerus rutilus | reverse complement strand
CTATACTAATGGTAAATTATTTCCAAATAAATTCTAGTCATTGAATTATTAGTAAAACAGCAGTAAACTTCTTAAAACATATATTTTAGGGATCAGATTATTTCTGGAAAATATATATTAATCCATGTTTTGCAAAGGCTGTCACTTGAATACTGAGTGTCGTCCCCTACTGTGTATCCATTTACATAGGTTTTTAGAGACACAGATGACATTAGAAGGATGAGAAACCTGATTTGTTTCACCAAGCTCTCCTGGAAGGCACAACTTCAGATTTATTCAAATGTATGGCAACCATATGTTTTTTATTTTCTGGAATATTTAGGATATCATATAATCATATGCTTTTCAATAAAGATGATCAATTAGGTTTATAACTAATATGATTTTATTTCTATGCCTTTAGAATACATCATTTAAATAAATAGGACAGAATAAAATATTATACTTCATCGAATGTGCTCAATTTATATTTCTCCAATATAATTCACTTTGTAGTATTTAGCTATTTTAGGTTAAAAGACTTTGGTTGTATCAAAGAGCCAGTGTGATTTGAGATCTTAAAATTTCCAGCGTGTTTAGAAATACCCAGTGTTATAAATTGTTGTCAAAGTTGACAATATACATGTAGTCAGATTTTAAGACCAAATGATTGCCTTCACTTGCCTTGCCCTTCTACTAATGCACTAATGATGTTCCACAAGTGGGTGTCTACTCCTTTATTCCAAGTGAGCATAGCTTTATCTTCTTCAAAAGGAGTTACTTTGTAGTGATCTATAAGTATTCTGAATTGAGCATATACAGGACTTTTTCATACAATCGGGTATCATAGAAGATTGGGAAGACTGTGTGATCCTGAAAGAGGAAGCAGAGGCAAACTTCATCTATTTCATTATTCTGCCAATCTGCCTGATATGATGCCATTTTTAAAAATGTCTCTAAGGTAAAATTCATTTCTAATGCTCTCTATATGATTGCATAAAACATACATTTGTAGATTCCAAGATTATCATAAAATAAATTTCAGGTTCAAAGATTATTTTGTTTTGAAATTTTGATATTTAAATTTAAAAGCTTTATAACACATTCCACAAACATTATGTTCTTTTCTAAAAATTATCACCAAGGCTATACATAGCTCAAGCTATGAACTCAGAAAGTCAGACTTCAAAACTACATTTTCACTTGGGTGCTGAATTTTTTTCTCTGATTGTTAATTCAACAAATATTTCTTGTACAATTTCAGTGAAACCACCCTGGACCACCATCGCTAAATACCATACTTCCACTATAAGAAGATACACATTTGGATAAGGCACAGATAATGCCTCTGAAAAGCTTATAATCTGAGGAAAGACATTTAATAATAAGCTGTTCAGGGAAAAAAGAGAGCCTTATTTGAAACATTTGCCAATTTTTATGGTGTAAATTGTTTCCACCATGATGAATTTTAAGCTAGGAACTGAAGTCTGGGAACTAATTCTGGGAAAATATGTATATTTTCCTCTTCCAAGCTGGCAAAAGTCAGTTTTACCACACTGTTAGTTATGTAGGCATCATTTCTAGCACAATGAAATAAATTATTTGGTTGAGGCATGTCACAGTGCTGCAGATGTAGAATATTATGGGAAGTTTTGTCAACAGAATCAGAGGATTCCAGTAGGGCAAAGTCATTAGCACAAACTCAGTATTATCTCCTTATTTCTTCAATTGATTTGCTTCTTGATCTATTTGCTCGTATTAATATATAACAATATTTTTTAAGTTTCTTGGAAGACATGAAATCCTAGATTTATCATTATTTCTTATTATGTTTTTTTCCTCACTATGCAAGCAATCACTTTTGAAGTCTCATTATTTCTGCTTTTCTTAAAGCATTAATATTGATCCCCTAACTTCCAATTCCCAATGACACAATCCCTCCACATAGATTCAAGACTCTTTTTGGACCAAGATCAACCAGATATGTACTTTCAAGTTGAAAGAGATTATTTGTGTCATAGCTTTTTCCTTCAATCTTATCTTTCATTATATCTATATTTTCATTACAATTATGTATTCATTTTATAAAATCTCTTTCAATTACTTACAATTTGTTTGAGGGAAAACAACGGTATACCTGGGACTTAGCATGGTGTCTCCTATTAGGTTACTCTTAGTATATTTTGAATAAATGAATTTCTGAATAATTATCTGCCAAGTAAGTCAATTTCTTTATTTGTTCTCTAATTATTCTTCCCACCCATTTCTACTGCAACAATTTTTTCTACTAACCTACCACAACGTTTACTTTCCCCTCCTAGCTAATACATATACTCAGAGTAACAATATATACAGCTAAAAGCTATATTTGTTGGCCTCTCTGTGGCTAAATGACCACAAGTGTCTATGTAACCAGTTCCATCAAATAATAGGTAATTGTAGGTATTATGGAATAGTTCCAGGAAGTCCTCTTAAAAACAACATGGACTTTTTTCATCTCTCCTGCTCTGTTGCTAGAATACAAATGGAACAGCTCCAGTTTTTATAAGCCCCATTAGGATGTGGGGAAAAAAACATGAGAAAGAATCATGAACAAGAGTGGCTGAGAAATAAACAAGATATTGCCTGTGTTCCTATCATAATTAAACCATCATATTGCTCTGGATTAAATTTCTCAGTAAATATTATATTGGAGAGAGAAAAAATAGCTTGAATTCTCAAAAACTACAATTATTATATAAATTACTCTTATTTGCTGTCAAATATAGCACAACCTAATTTTGTTTCCATCATTTCTTGCTGCTTCAACTTTATTTTCCGAGTTCCCTTTTTACTTCTCATAATAACTATTTATTTCCGTCATGCACTATGTGTTCTGCATGATTTTCTAAATGAATGACTGATTAGAGATTTCTAAGGAGTCAATAGAGACTTCTTGGGAATCTGTACAAGTTTTGAGTGTCTGTCACATTTCAAAGCTCCAGTAGATTTCTATGTGATTATCATCTCTTATATTTGAAGCATCACTCAGGCATACTCCAGAAATAGCTCAGCTTCTCCAAGCCAAAAAAAGCTCTTTCATTATCCTGGAATTAAGGAATCATTGTGAACAGGCTTATTTTGCAGAATTTATCTGTGGATTATATTTCTTCTATTCTGGGTTTAGCTGTTTTCTGAGCCACCTTCTGATGTAAGTCACTGTGATTCATGACTATTTGGAAATATTAAGAATCTGTATTATTCACTTTGTAAAACTGAAAATTTTGGTCCACTTCATAAGATACTTACCCTAAAATATTATGGTGTAGGTAGCTTTCTGTCATTACAGATGAAGAATAGAAATCCTTTCTATGTATGAAATTCTTCGTAGTTTACAAAGTCTTTGCCATCAATTATCTTATCGGTGACTCAAAAATAGTGATAAAGAAATAGCATTAATATTTATGTATTACAGAGAAAATAATTAAGACTAGGGGTACTTGCTCAAAGAAAATAAGAATAACTGGACTCTACACAGGTATTTCTGACTCCAAGTCCCATGATTGTCCCTCTTTTAATACCTCCTTGGGCTTCTATTAGGCCATATTTGAACTTACAATAGATACAAGGGAATTGGTAAAGTTTTTTATTTGAAAAATTTAAACTCCAAATTTTTGTTAACTACTTCAATCTTGAAAATGAGCTAAAGTATGCTGTAATATCTAACTAGACAAATATTGCAATGGCTTAAAATCTCAAAAGACGATTTAGTTACTGGTTTTAATACACATCTAGGACTGATAAGGAGGAGCAATCTGCTTACTAAGTCAGCCAGAGATAGAGACTGATTTATGCATCATCTTGATTCATAAGTCCATAATCACTGCCTCTGTGGTTTCTGTAGTGCCCTACACTGGCCATTACAGAATGTTATAGTGACGTGCAAAGGAAATTATGTGCTTCCTCCTGAAAGTGACTTCTGTCATTTGTGTTCATATGCATTGGCTAACACAAGTCACACGGCCGTAGGAATGTGTGTTGGTTTCCTGGAGCAACTGTAATTAGTTACCATAAATTTATTGGATTAAGACAACATGTATTCTTTCACATTTCTGGAAGGCAAAAATCTGAAATCAAAGCATTCTTTCTGAAGTTTCCAAGGGAGAATTCTTTATCGTCCCTTCCAGCTATCTGCGATTCCAGGTGTTTCTTAGCTTATATTTGTATATCATTAATATTTGCACATGACCTCTTTTGCTTTATAAGGACACTTTACCGTTGTACTTGGGGTGTGACTAGATAACCCAGGATCATCTTATTAGAAGATCCTTAACCTAATTACACAGGTTAAATAAGATCACATTCACAATTTCTGGGGATGAGATTATTGGCATATGTTTTGGGGCCACCATCAACTTACCAGATAAGGCATGTTTCCCAATTTCTATTTTAAATATGCTTAAGAATAATTATGGAAATAGAGAAACCACCCACAAGACTAAGTCAGAAACTGTGGAGAAATGTGGCAATGGAAGCTAAGTCTAGGGAGTGAAATCAAGATAAAGTATATTGCCCACTCCCACAGTGGGGTGCCTTCAAAATATTTGCTCAGGAAGATTCTAGAATTACTATGGACCAGAGACTCCTTGTGGTTTCCCATTTTTCTTTCTCTGGGAATTAACTTGACTCTTCCATGTTTCTGTAAAATTGATATGTGTTTGGGACAAGTAATTTATCTTATGTTGTTAGGTCTCGAGACCTAAGTAAGTCACATCTGGGCCAGAAAGAGAAATTATTGTGCGTAACCTTTAAAGCAGACATAATTATGTGTCACTCAGAAATTCCACACTGTGTACTTGTGCCTTGGCTAATGACATTTTGGAATTTCCTTCCATGTATAAGAGAGTCAGTTCATGATGCATGCTAAATGGAGAGGGAGACACACTTTTCGTGACCTGAGGGGAACAGTGATAGAGATTGCTATGTTATAAATGTCTTTCTTCTACTTCTGAACTCAGGATAAAAATGTCTTAATTCATTCACTACCTTAAAGTTAGACCAGCAATATAATATCTAGTTTGGCTAATGAGTTGTGAATAAAATTGCCATGTGTGAGTTTCAATAATACTTGAAGTTTGCCTTTGTAAGGAAGCTTTATTTTTTATTTATCATTATTGAACCAAACATTTTACTTTTGATTCTTCCTTATTATTTTATTCATAGATGCAGAGCAAGGATGGATATCACAAGAATCCTCATTTAATTATGTCTATCTAATTAATCTTCAAAGGTGTGCTTACAGAAAAGAAAACATTTTGCATGGTAGAGGATACCAGAATCACCTTGCTCTTGTGTATAGAACCAAATCATAACAAATCTTTACATTTCTTATAGCTGTGAATTTTGTGGTATTTTTTTATATTAATATGTCTATCATAACAAAGTGATCAGCACTAGAATAAAGAAAAGTGTTCAAATTTCAAGGTTTATTTTTTTGTCAGCAAAAGCAACTCAAATTTTCTATGATGGGGTATGTCTTTATTAAACAATATTTTTAAAAATAATTCAAAATGTTAATAGATATATTGTGTTTAAAAGCGAAAACAGCCTTGTTTCTATAAAAAAAAACCTCTCATTACTTTTGAATTAAGATAGTCAATAGAAAATTTATCATTAGAGCCAGGCGCTGTGGCGCAAGCCTGTAATCCCAGCATTTAGGGAGGCTGAGACAGGAGAATCGCGAGTTCAAAGCCAGCCTCAGCAACGGCGACGTGCTAAGCAACTCAGTGAGACTCTGTCTCTACATAAAACACAAAATAGGTCTGGGGATGTGGCTCAGTGGTCGAGTACCCCTGAGTTCAATCTCCAGTACCAAAAAAAAAGAAAATTTATCATTAGCTTATTAGCATCAACTATCATTCCATTCATCTGATCAATGTTATATATAACCTACTTTCATTTAACTGCAGCCACAGCCAGATTAGACTCACAAAGTTCCTAAGCCAACAAATAGAAGCCAACTTATATAGTTCTGCAAAAGCAACAGAAATGAAATTTAAAGATCAGATAAATATTGAGATTTTATCTCAACCTGGTAAGTCACAATATAAAAGAAGAAAACTATATTACACCACATCTTCTGTGGAATGAGGTTACCTGATGGACTAGAATGAACTTGGGCTTTGATTGACTCAAATTAAAACATTGGCTTTGTCTGGCTGCACACTTCTGGCAGGCTACATCAAACACAAACTGTGGATAATGACATCTACTTTGTAAATTAGGAGTCCAGCCCTGAGGATGTGGCAATTAGTATTTTTTCTCCTTCTCTTTGTTACACTTTTGAATACAAGTCTAAACATTTTTCCAGTCTTCATCCCCATCAACCCACATATTTCCAGAGCTCATATTTATAGAATATGACAGGAAGAATTCTAAGATGGTCTGCAAGATTGCTAATCCTTACAGGCTCTATATATCTGGTTCCTTTGAAGGTAAGCTAGATCTATAAAAATAATGAAATACAGCTTCCATGATTTTGTCAGAGTATATGGAAAAATTGATTTTGAAGGTTTAAAATCCTTAATCGGTTATCTTTAAAAGGTGATTACTCTGGATGGGTTTGATATAGTCATATCAACTTTAAAAGGAGTCACCAATTTGAAGTCAGAGACACACACCTGATAGTTTCCAAGAAGGAAAGTACCTTGTTATTGAGACTAACATGTCATTAAATGATAGGCATCCTATAGAAGTCATTGACCTCATCCTATAAACTTCAGAGACTGAACTTCCTTAAAAACTAAAGGTACTTGGAAATAAACCCTCAGCTCCAAAGGAGAATACAGCCTGCTGACACATGGGTTTCTCTTGTGAAATCCTGAGCAGAGAACCCAGTTATGACAATTTTCATCACAATTGTGAGGTAATAAAAATTTTACTTGGTGTTCGTTATAATTTTTATGGAGTAGTAGAAAAGTGACACATGGAATACTAGCATAAACTTCTGCTCTGAAAAAGTAGCACCCTAGACAATGGCACTGTGATGTCATTGCACTGTCCTTGCTATTTTATAAAAATGACAGTACATAGTACCTATCCACTAAGTTATAATCCCACTATAAGTTTTGGTGCAGACCTGGAATAAACCTAAATATGTTACATCCCTTTGAGCACTGCCTCTGTACTTTGCCACTTTTCATGACGTTCAGCCTTAATTCCCCATCCCTTGAAGTTTCTTGAAGTTCAACCTCATTCTCATATGTCTAGCTTTCTCCTCTTTCTTGGTAGCCACAAAGAAGAATTTTGTGGGATTGCAACAAACATATTGTTATATTGACTAAATTAGGAGATCACTAATAAGGTACTTCTCATAGTGGAATAAATGATGGTTATAGATTATGTGAATCCTAACATACAAGAGCAGTGGGACTGTATATTTTCCAGCTTTTTTTATTTGGTTGTGATTTAAAATCATGTTTTACTTTCACAGAGTTTTGTACTCTAGTTCAATAGGTATTCATCATCTTTGATTTCATTTTAACTTTTAAATACTGACTGTCAGAATTTAGGCTACCTTTGAATGTATTTATATCTATGGTCTCATTTTATTCTTTAAAATATGCATAGATTTTGAATTCCTTAAGACATATCTTATGGCACACCTCTGTATATCATGTCAGAAGTGGAAAGTTCATCCCAAGAACAAAGATGACGAACAGGACACCACAGCAGGGAAATTTAAAATAAAAGGGAAACATATTTATTGGCATGCCTTTAAGAAGGAGAAAGATGTATACATGCAGAGGACTTTCTGCCAACTCCTTCTCAATTTTAACTCCCAACAGCCTTCATCCAAAACAGAAAGAATTCTTCCTCATTTGATGTAAATGCCTTTGCACTAAAAGAATCTGCATTGGACACAGGGGAAGAGATAGGCATGCTTTCAAGAATCCATAGAGGTTAGCAGGAAATCAGGAAAGACAAATGGGAGCCAAAGAGTAGAGTGACTTGGCATCTTAGAGATCCATGGAAGAAATCCAAAACAAAGAAGGGCACTTTAAAAGCTGAGACAGTCAAGCCCCTGATAAATTTGATTTAAATTAAAACTACATGTCTCTTACACTTTTAAAATGTGGACCTTGCTTTGTAAGAGACAACAAACAACACAGTAGAAAGCAGGCAGCCTATCTGCGAAGCTTTAGTTTGGCCCTGCCTTCAATTTCAAATGAAACCTTGAGTAAGTCACTAAGCTGACCAAGCCATTGGATTGCAAATGTTTAAATGACTGAAACAATATTTACCTAACTCATAGGCGAACTTTGAGAGCTTCATTCATTCTTATTGCAAAACACTTTTTCTCTTTAAGGTCTTTAAGTGAAAAGTATTGAGATATATAACACAGCACTATAGGTTTCCTTCTAATTGATAGATTGCAAAAGCACAAGACATATCATAATTTGCGTCAATGAGTCAAGTCAAAATCTAAAACTGATTATTTTAAACTTACTTTTTTTGATAAATTTCTCCAGCCAATGTCCAATATATCTTAAATGCATGGCAAAAAAAAATTAAAAAATAAAGGTAAAGACAATTCCACATACACAGGTATCTAATATATTCAATAGAGAGGCATTGGTCTCAAGACAATGGATAGTTGTTATCACAAATATTTGAGATTAAAACAACACTTAGTGAAAAAGAAAAAAAATGTATATACTCTTGTGATTTAGAACATTATAGCTTTAACATTTAATAGTTTTAATATGTCACATTCAGGCATCTTGTATATTTTTAATAGTTTTCAAGCTAATCTCATTTTAAAAAAAACAAAAACAAAAGAAAAAAAGTGAAGCTTATGTATTAGTAATTATTTTGGTATTAAGCATATTATAGATTACAATAACTTTTGTGTAGTTGTCTCCTTCCAGGTAAACTGCAGTGGCTTCTAATGGGCAAATTACACTTTTAAATATTGTTGAAATCACAGAGTATAACCATTTATCCTTAAGGAATCTAAATTTTACATTGCATTTGTTTTTGAAACAACATTAAGAACAATATATTATTTTTAGAATTGGTATTATTATTTCTTTTCATTACATGTGGAAATGAAGTCTCAAAAGTTAAGAAATTCTAGAATGGAGATCAGAAGGATGAAGTTTTAAATTAGACAGGATTGCCAAAAGCATATGCAAGGTGAGGGGGCTAGGCTGATTGGAACAAGACTTCAGATGAAGAGTGGCAGGAGGAGACTAGAGAGAAAGTTTAAGGTAGTAAGTGAAAGATTTCTCTTTCTTAATAACTTAGGTTCATTATTGTGTGAATTCACAAATTGTCATCTAGGATGATAGAATTTGGCCTTTCAGTTTTTTATCATTCTCTTCTTGGCTCGGGGAGACACCAGTCATTTCTTCATTGCTCCTACTTGACTGAAACAGGTATAATATAGACTACTGCAGTAGCTGGTGCTTTTGTTTTTCTCACCCAGAATCCATTAACTTCACTCTGACAGGTTCTATACCTTATTCTCAGTGCATGAATTTTTGCTGTAACTCACAGTAGCTCTGATGCCAAAGATGACACATCACTTAAGTCTTAATGCCTTCGGGAATAGCAATTATATCAATAATGGAAGTAGGATTTAAGCCTGGCAATCAAAGACAAACACATTCAATTGAAGCTTTTATTTTGCTTAAGAGAAATAGACACATTCTTTACAATAAAACTGTAAAGCGTCCGGGATGGAGCTGCTACATATATTTTGGTGAATTAAAGAAAGAAGAACTGAGAGATATCCAAAAGATTAAGACACAAATAGGGTCCTCATGATATCTTTTCTGTAAATATTCCAGAGAAATTCATGCCTCACAAATCCTATTCACTGGATTTTCTAAAAATATAAGTGTGACGTGTTGAATAATATCCCCATGAAATTTCCAAGTTCTATTCCCAAAATCTGAACAATGTTAAGTTTCGTGGTGATGACATATTAAGGATGAAGGTGGAAATAAGGCAGCTAGCTATTGAGCTGATTTTACACTAGAACGGTTTTGGGGGTTAAGTGGTGGGTCTCATAAAATTGCAAGAGTCCTTAAAAATGGAAAGGAGAGGCAGAAGCAGAGATTCAGAGGATGATATGACAATGGGAAAATGGTCATAAAATTGCAGGATTGCTGTCCTGAAGATGGAGGAATGGGGCCATAATCCAGACCATGTGGATGACCTCTAGAAGTAGAAGGCAAGAAAACAATTCTTCCCTAAAGCCTCCAGATGACATCTTCATTTTAGCCCAGTGACACCCACGTTCAATAGCTAATTTCCAGAACTGTAAGAATAAGTTTGTGCTGTTTTAAATCACAAGTTTGTGGGAATTTGTTACAGTAGCAGTAGAAAATACAAAGAGCTACTAAATTACTCTTCTCTTTTTGAATGTTTTCTTTCATTTGCAGCCAAGTGACCTAAGAGCAGCATGCTTATATCATCTTGAGAACTTTTTTTTTTTTTCTTACCAGAGATTGAACTCAGGGTAACTCAACAATTGAGACACATTCCAGGCCCTACTTTGTACTTTATTTAGAGACAGGGTCTCACTGAGTTGCTAAGCACTTCACTTTTGCTGAGACTGGCTTTGAACTCATGATCCCCTCCTGCCTCAGCCTCCTGAACCATTGGAGTTACAAGCCAGTTTGAGAAATTTGAAAATTCATTTAATTCTGAGATAGATTGATCCTTTGGAAGATTGATATTAAAAATGCTGATGTCCAGAGAAACAGTAAGCATTAGGCTAATTTTATTTTATTATATATTTTTACTTCTCTTTTCTTAGATATATCAAGAATTTTTTAAATAATATTTTTATTAGCATCATTGCTATTGTTGAAGATAAGCACAGGGTTAATAGAAGTAATTTTATATCATGATGAAACTTAATTTAAATAAAATGAGTTTTTTGTATGTAAGAAAATGTTTTGTAAACAAGAAAAAGTTGTATATATTTAGAACAACATAGAAGAATTCAGGGTTGCATTTCAAGAGTTATTTATATGAAGTATCTGCTATATTTGCTACTTATAAAACTGTATGGCTCATGAAATGTGGTTAATCATCCTCTTATGTCCCAGGAAAAACAAAACAAAATGTTACTTTATGTAGAAACAAAGCAACCACCTCATTTGAAAATAACAGGCACATGCATTTTAACTGTTTTCCAACTCATAATGGGTATAAAGAGTGTTAGCAGATTATGGAATCCCAACATACGCTTTTTATTCAGCTGTGGCTTGGTGCCCTGGAGAAACTCTCCAATTGAATCAAGCAATTTTTGGTTCATAAATATCTGTCTCTTTCTCTCCCTTTAAAAGCTGACTAGTTTGTGTATGTACACTAGTACTTGCAATAACAGTTAAGCAGATTATTAACAATTATGCATTATGTTAAATTTTAAGTATACGCTTAATTTATCAAAGATAGTAACTAAAAAATGTTTTTAAAATATGTGAAAATGAGAAAATTCGTAGTGGACAGAAAACCAGGCTTATAGCCATGTTGGACAAATCCAAGTACAGTTTGTGGTCTTGACCCAGAGGACCACCAAGAAAGTTATGCAACTATCCCGAAGACTTCTAATCTGAGGCATGCTGGAAAGCAGTGAGAAAACAGTTATTTCAAAAGGCCTATTTGACTTCACTTTGACTTGTTGATAATGGAAGCAAAGAAGTTCATAGAAAAAAAAGGATGCAGCTAAGTCTCTCGTTTCAGAATAAATCCATGAATACCATCTACTAATTCTCTGGAACTGTATTCTTCCAATATTTATTAAGATCTTAAGAGTTAATAATATCATAGAAGCAGATTACATCAGGAAGAAGAGTCTGCATTCTAGTCTTGGACCAAATACTTAAATGGTATATTAAGTCAAACAGTTAAGTGAAGAAATATTTTTTCACTTAAATATTCTATTTTTTTCCCAGAGGAAGAATTACTCACTTTGTGTTATAGAATTATAGAAAGCTATCAATATAGCATTTTGAAAATATTTTTAAGGGCTTTTTTTAATGGTTACAGTGTTTTTTTATGGTACAGTTACTCTTTCCAGGGATATTTTCTGCTAATGATAAATTCTGGATGACATTCCTAAAGAAATTTCATAATTTATGAAATTCATGAATCATGGTTAAATATTAACTCTTATTAAATATTTTATAGCCTCATTTCTTTATGCTCCTCTGTAACTACATTCTTCCACATGTATTAAGGGCTGGAGGGTCTTTGTAGAGATGTGTGCATGGGTAGGAGAGGCCTCACTGGGCTCACCATGTGAGGGATTGCTTGTTGTTATAAGATGACCATGTCTCCTTGTGTTCCCTGTGGAGGTCATGTAATGCAGAGTTGTGTGACTGCAGGCATTTGCTATTCTAGGTATTTAAAACAAAATTTTAAAGTGTAAAAACTATGATAAGGAGACAAGTGCTATTTTATTGCCAGAATAAACATTAATAGTATGCTGAGTCAATTACATTTTTGGAAACCATTTGATACTGTGGTATTGCCCAGGAATATTGTAATACTGTATTTCTGGCTTGCTTGCTATTTAGAAAAAAAGATATGAATGTTTACTGTGGTGTAAAGATGAGTTAACCAATTATATTTGACTCTTTTCAAGTTAAAAAAATATGAGTATCCCATTCATTACAATAAACAGATCATATGAGTAGGGCAAAGCCAGTAATAAATATGAGAGAAAAAAACATAATCTTGGATTCACCAATATTCACTAAATTTTATAAGAGGAAAAAACTGAAGGAAACAATTTGCTATGATGAAAATAATAATGAAATATACATTTGCTAGTCATCCAGTTTCTCTAATCTCTCATTTCCTCTCCATCCTTACCATAATGCCCATGTTTAGATTTGTATCTTTTTCTCTCTAGATTGTTGATCTCCCTCCCAGTGCAGCTAGAATATTTTAACTGAAACATAAATCAAACCACATAATCCCACTGCTTAAAACTTTCAATGGTTCTCTGGTGTCCAAATCCAGCACTTGACTCTTACTGGTAGTTTCGCCTCTTGCTACTCCTTCTTTATGATTTAGTAATAACGGTTCCATTCAGCAGTTTCACACATACTATGCTCTGGCATGGTTTGCTGCCTTTTCTTCTCTCTGCCTGAGTGGCTGCCTGTGTAACCTTCACTTAACCAATTTTAATTCATTCTCTATAAATTAGCTTACCTGGAACTAAATTAGTTTTATTATTCTGCTTGAGCTAACTACTCTTGTGTTCCCTAAACATCCCTCTCTTGCATATCCCCATCTCAGTGTTTATCTCTTTATTTGGGCATTACTTATTGCTGTCCTTCTCTTACATTAGATTGTAAATAAATTCTCTGAGGTCTTTTTTATTCTCAACAACTAGCATAATGCCTGACACATAATGGATTCATGAGAATTTTTTTTAGGATGAGTTAAAATGAAATCACATTGCATAATGCATTATTAACTAAAAATGCATTTTGCAAATTTAAATATTCAAGAGTTATGGTTGACATTATTATTCATACTTTATATATGAGAGAAATGAATCATAAACAGTTCTAGTGACTGACTCTGAGCCACACATTGAGTAAGAGGAGAACTTGGAACTAAAATCCACATCTGATATCAGATTGCTTTCTCCTTCCATGAGACATAGCTGTTTGCCTAGACTGTAGACAACAACAAATTAAAGTCAGTTCTCAACATTTACACTAAAATTACTTTGTGACACTAGGCATGTTTTGTGAGCTTTTTTTGGTTTCAGTTTCTTCCTTTGTAAAATTTTAGCACTAAACTAGACTCTAGAGTCCTGCCTTTTTGTTTTATGGTCTACTGAAGCCAACATAAGCATTTTGTTTTTACACAACACTACATTACACTACCTTTACATTTCTACTTAGAATTTTCCACAGTATTAACCTTTCTGTGGACCTTTTTGTTCAGTTTCAGTAGGCTCCTTTGTGTTAGTTGTTGGGGTATGGGGGGAGTCTACTTAATAGCTCTACTCCTGCTTTCTTTGGATTTGACCTAAATGATATATAAGAGTCAGGAAATGGAGAAACATCATTTGTTGAAACAGGCCAAATTGGAAGATGTAGCTTAGTGTGATGGTTGAGCTTCTAAGATCCATCTCAGTCTAGATCTGAGAATAATCTTAAAGCACAGGCTTCCACAGGTCTGGGTGAATAAGCAAACATTAACACACACACACACAAACACACAAACACACTCATAAATCTTTCAAGATAAGATTTCCACCAATCCACCAACTTGACTAATGATAATCATCATTAATCATATAACTCATTTTCCTTCCCTGGTAAAATCAGTTATCTATTGCTACAACATTACTGTGTGACAAACCGTCCCAAATCTCAGTGGCTCTAAACAATGTATGTTTACTTATCTCACCATGTTTTGGCAGGGTAAACAGGTAGACAGACAAATGATTTAGCCAGAGATTTCTTTTGTTCTCATCTGGATTCTTCACATGTCTGTGATTTCATTGTTTATTGACTGAAAGAAGATGGTCTTATCTATGATTTCTTGGATGACTATGACCATTCACAGAGCTCCTTTCTTCTCAGTGAACCTCTCTTAAGCAAATTAGCCTCACTGTAGTCTCATGTTATGATGTAAGTACAAAAAACAAGCAATCCAAATTGTTCAAGAAATAAGCAAGTGTTTTTTGAGACCCTGGACTGCCTTCCATTTCTTACTATATCAAATTGCTTTGTCCAAAAATAAGTAATGTGGTTAATTCCTGAGTCGGTGTGGGAGCATGTAGTTACAGAAGGCCACAAAGATATGGAGCTTCCCATAACACATGGGGAGAAATAAGGGATAGGGAGATAGGTTTGAAGTCTTTTAACAATCATTATATTCATAGGAATGAAAAATGCCATTATTTTAATATAGATAAAGATCAGAATAGTCCCATAATAAGCAACTGGTTGGAGTATTGTTTTTAGGAAAACAAAGTGATGAGTTTAGTAAGTTTCTGAACCAGTGAGTTTTTCAAAGAATTTGTCATGGTTCAATAATAGAACCACCAATGCCAGTTTACAAGCCCAAAGATATCAGGTAAGATATTGGAATAAGTTGAGTCAAATTTAATATCCTTATTAAGAAAACAAAGAAAATGATATTTTCATATCCTTTACAACCTTAAGGGAGTGATTACATGTAAGACTAAATATAAATGCAATTAGGGTTTCAGAAATGGTTGCGTAAGATCTTACTGGTCTGCAGTAGAACAAAAGTACATTTCCATGAGTGATGAGATCTGCATTGCTAACTTTATAAAATGTGAGGTGGTCATACTCAGGTTTGTACTATTTAATTTTTATTTTCTTTTAAAAGGCCATATTAGTGTTTACAAATTTGAAAATAAAACATGAAATGCATTATATCTTGAAATCCAGTGGATGTCTTGACCCAAAACATGTTGAATTAGTCTGAAGGACTAAACCAACTTAGGCTTTGTGAAACCCCTTGATTCACATTTTGCATTCACCACCCTGTATATAAGATTTTTCAGATTATATAATGAAGTAGAGTTAGATAGATATTTAACAATGGTTAAAAATATCATAATACTTAACCATTGTTAAATATTATTCAAATATACAGGTCTTTTTTAAACCCAAAATAAAATATTCCTGGTAGGACTGGGGGTGTTCTCAGTTGCAGTTTGCTTGTTTAGCATGTGCAAGGCCCTGGGTTTAATCCAAGTCACTGGATTGAAAACAAATATATAATAATGCATATGTATATTATATATGATATATATGTGATAAGTGTACTTTTATGTGATTATTTTATCCAAAATCACCTATACTTTCTGATATTCCTGTATAGAAATTTTAAGAATATTTGAAATATAGAAAGAATACTTGTATACTCTTTCTCATCCAAGAAGCTATTCAACTAATATTTAGATATATTAAATAATAGACATCAAATCAGCATCTTCATCCTTGCTTCCAACTCATTAATGTATGACATTTTCTTCAGTGGGCCTTGGGATATTGTATCTTGTTGATATCTATTGTCAAATATTTGCATTGTCAGCCTCAGATCAAAGATTCTCCAAGCCTTAAGTAGAACTTATCTTCGGTTGTGTGTGTGCCTCATTACATGTTTAAACATCTATCACACATTCTGTATATGGTTTTGTAGGGAAGAGAAAGGAAATGATATCATTTGTTTTCTCTGTGTTATGTCCCTATAGACTTTCCTCACCACTCTTTCTTTTGTATCTCCAGATATTTTCTCTGCTTTAGTCTTTAGTCTTTTCTGAGGTCTCTCCTATTCTAGTTAATTCTTGAGTAAAATTCTCTTCTTCCTTCCATATTGTAATTCAGGATTATAGCCAGTTTGACAAATGTTATGAAATAATAGCAGATTATTAGTGAGGAAATGTTTAAACTTACTTTCCTAATGATAAGTGACACCTCACACTTACTTCTGCCTTGTGGTAGTTTAAATGATCAAGTATAGCTAATCCAGATGGAACCCGAGAGCCCTATTTGTGAAAAATAGCTGAGTTCTATTAGCAGAAGTATAATTGGGTATATATGACTCCAGGAAATCAACCATGTACATGGTGGTAGGGAACCAGGAAAGGAGAACTGTAACACATTTGTTCCTGCTAATAGAAGTGACTCAACCCTCTCTGAAGATTTTCCTTACTTGGAATTCTGGCATTCCATTTAAACAAACGGCTGCTTCACCTCAAATTTCTGGTGGAATATATTCTTCTTACAATATCCAGTAAAATGTAAGGAAGAGTGCTCTATTACTAACTTTCAAATGTGCTGTATATAAAACAGATGCCTGAGGCACACCAATACATCCATTGTGAATACCAGGCTGTCACCACACCTCTGGCACATCTCCTGCAGGCCCTGCTTCATCTGTCATTGCTAATACACTTCATTTTACAAAGAAATAAAACAGAGCAGACCATGCTCCTGAATACATTTTCCTGTTCAAAGTCCTCAAATGTACTGCCATTATTATTTTAGGTAATTAACTCCTAGTATTAGGCAGATTCTGGCTCAAAGAGCAATTTTAATGTTTTCTCTTATATTGTAGTATCTCTAATACATACAAGAATTTTGAAAAGTCCACATTTTAGATAAACCTTTGAGAAACTCTTTGAAGTGAACTTACTCCCATTGAAGAGAGCTGTCATTTTCATCTCATCTCTTGAATAACAAGATTTGGGAGGTCTCCTTTCAAATTAATTTTGGAGGGTTACATTGGTTGCTCATATGGTCCATGTGTACCAATTTAGCAGCATGTGTTCCACAAGTGTTTGCCTCCCTTAAGCACTGACAGATCTGCAATTCCAAAGGAGTTTTCAAATTCAGGATAGTCCATTTTGCTTAATAAGATTATTACCATTGAAGGCAGCCAGCCACCCAAATATTCAAAGAGAAAAATGTGAAGATTCAGCCTATGAGTTGTAGGTGTGATACTATGGGAATATTTAACTTTAATCATGGACATTGGAAATAACTTATACTAGTTCATTGACGAGTTCTGAATTGTGTATTACAATTACAGAAGTTTTCAGAAAGATGCTTCTCCTAAAGGTTAATTTTTGACTAATTAGAATTACCTTGTTTATTGACCTCAAAAATAAGTGTACTTATTCCTTAGCTTATGTTATAAGGCCAATATAGCCCTGATAATGGAACTTAAAATAATATAATAGTACAATAGACCCATTATACATGTGGAATATTTTCTAAGACATTTGCAAATGCCTAAAATTGCAGGTAGTACTGAATCTTACTAATGTTTTTCCTATAGATACGTTCTTTTGATAAGGTTTAATTTGTAAATTAGGCACAGTAAGATAATAACAACAATAACTAATAATAAATAGAATGCTTATTATATTAATATACTGTAATAAAATTCATTTAAAACTTATGAATGGTTTATTTCTGGAATTTTCCATTTAATATTTTTGGACATGTTGACTGCAGAAAATTGAAACCATGCAAAGCAAAATTACAGATAAAGGAAGACTATGATTGAAGAAAAGAAAATCATAGGCCAATCTGCTTCATAGACATACATGTAAAAGTTAATATGATCAACCTCATTAAGAGAATTACAATGATAAACCATTTTTAATCTGAACCATTAAAAAACAATCACTTTATCACATAAAATATACTTCAACAAATTTAAAATAGAAACAAATCTCCTCATTCAGAAAACGACATATATGAAAAAAGTCTTTAAGCAACATCTTAATTAATCATGAAATATTAAATATTTTCCTATAGGATGTAAAACAATGCAACAGTATTTGTTCTACTTGCAATTAAGTAAGAATTAGAAAAGAATATTTAAAACTCTCAAGGATCAAAGGTGTCATGATTTATACATAGAAAATGTGAATGTATTTATAAATTACTACAAATAAATGAATTTAGGAAGGTCACAGGATGCAAGGTCAACAAGGAGCAATCATTTTGCTATATCTATTAGCAATAAACAATTTTAAAATATTTTAAAATGTTTTAATAGTAATGTGAAGAAACATCGAATGAATAGGAATGACTACTGAAGGATGAGTAAGATCTCTCTACCGACACAAAATATTGCAAATGAAAATGGAATTGAAAAATGTGTAAGTCCTAAATAAAGGTAGAGACAAGCCATATTTGTGGACTGGGATAATATTTTTGATTCTTACAAAACTGGGAA
>CM053407.1:49321645-49334485 GCA_028644305.1 Xerus rutilus | reverse complement strand
CATGGTAATATTTAATTTCAGGAATAATTCATAGCCTCTGGAAGCTGAGAGTTCAAATGATGCTGTACTTCTGCCTTTTTTGATTATTAGATCTTTGCTGACTTATTTTAGAAAAGAATACTAAAATAGTACCAAGTCTGCTAATATTATTATCTGGAATTTATTAAAGAATTTTTTTAAAACTACTTATTCTTTAGTTTTAGTGAGTGGTGAAAAGCTGACTCTTAGAATACTTTCCAATTATATTCTTTTATTTTTTGCAGGGAAATATGGATTATTCCCCATGTTCACTCAACAGCTCAAAGTAACATTTGAAATCATGGGTGACACAACAAACTGGTCTCTTAATCTTCTGAGCACTGGCTGTTACCATTATATAACTGTTTATATAACTATTACATTTGTACATTTTTCATAATCTTTCTCTTAAATACTGATCTTCATGGCACAGGCATTCACAAATTATAGTAAATTGAATAGTATAGAGCTCATTCAAAGATGAGACTTCAAATTGAACTAAATTATTTTCAGATATCACAAGAAGCAAGTACATTAATAATGAACATATTCATTCATTGTACTAAATATAGTGTATTAGGACAAATGTGTGTGTTAGCTTTTAATTGCCATGAACAAAATAACTGACAAGGACAACTTAGAGGAAGAAAAGCACATTTTGGCTCATTTTTTTAGAGATTTAGTCCACGATTGCTGAATCCATTGCGTTGGACCCAAGTTGAGGCAGAACATCATGGTGGAAGAGTAAGGCTGCTTTGTATATGGAGGCCAGGAATCAGAGAGAGGAAGATGATCACCCCTAATGACCTACCTCCTCCAGCCACACCTCACTTGTCTACAAGTTATCCAGTTAGTCCGTTCAGACCAGTAGAGATTGATTTGTTTACAGCTCTCATGATATCATTTCACCTCTGAAAAATCCTTCATTAATACAGAAGTTTTAGGGGGATACTTCATATTTAAATCATAACAATATGAAAAAAGTTCTTTACTTTTTTAAGATAAAAAACTATCAAAAATAGAAAAATGGTGTGTGAGTGGTCCTGGTTTATATGTTAAGAAGTATATATCCCCTATTTACTGCTTTAATGAATATAGAAACTTCAATGCTTATTTAAAAGTTTGAAAAAATGTGTATATGTTTTTGGCTTACACATTGTTTACTACAATACTTCTCTTAGTAAAGTATTATCCCTGTTGATCTCTTTGACTTAAAATTTTTAAGGGAAAAATTAAAATAAATATTTATTCTTTTTTAAAAATATTATTTATTTGAATTAGGTATATATGACAGCAGAATGCATTTTGATTCATTGTACATAAATGCAGCACAACTTTTCATCTCTCTGGTGTTACACAATGTAGAATCACACCATATGTGCAGTCATACATGTGCCTAGGGTGATAATGTGCATCTCATTCCACCATCTTTCATGCCCCCATATCTCTTCCCCTCTTACCTCTCCCCTTTCCTCAAATTTCCTTCATTCTTCCCATGTCCTCTCATCATTATGGATCAGCATCCACATATCAGAGGGAACATTCAGCATTTGTTTTTTTAGTATTGACCTACTTCACTTGGCATGATATTCTCCAATTCCATACATTTACCTGAAAATGCTATAATGTTATTCTCTTTTAATGCTGAATAATATTCCATTGTGTATATATACCACACTTTCTTTATCCATTCATCTGTTGAAGGGCATCTAGGTTGGTTCCACAGTTTAGCTCTTGTGAATTGAGCTGCTATAAACAGTGAAGTGGCTGCGTCACTGTAGTATGCTGATTTTAAGTCCTTTGGGTATATGAGGAGTGGGATAGCTGCGTAAAATGGTGGTTCCATTCCAAGTTTTCTAAGGACTCTCCATACTGGGTGATATGAAATCTTAGAGTAGTTTTGATTTACATTTTTCCAATTGCTAGAGATGTTGAACATTTTTTCATATATTTCTTGAATGATTGTATATCTTCTTCTGAGAAGTGGCTGTTCAGCAACTTAGCCCATTTATTGATTGGATTGTTTGTTTTCTGGTGTTTTTTGAGTTTGTTATATATCCTGGAGATTAGTGCTCTATCTAACAGGAGTGTGGCAAAAATAGCTGTCAAAATGTAGACTCTCTCTCCACCTCATTAATTGTTTCTTTTGCTGAGGAGAAGCTTTGTAGTTTGAATCCATCCCATTTAACAATTCTGGAATTTATTTCTTGCACTTTGGGAGTCTCGTTAAGGAAATTGAGGTCTAATCCAACATGATGAAGATTTGGGCCTACGTTTTCCTTTATTAGGCACAGGGTTTCTGATCTAATTCTTAGGTCCTTGATCCACTTTGAGTTGAGTTTTGTGCATGGTGAGAGATACAGGTTTAGTTTCATTTTGTGGCATATGTATTTCCAATTTTCCTAGCACCATTTGTTGAAGAGGCTATCTTTTCTCCAATGTATGTTTCTGGCACCTTTGTCTAGTTTGACATAACTGTATTTATGATTTTGTCTCTGTGTCCTCTATTCTGTACCATTGGTCTACATGTCTATTTTGGTGTCAATACCACACCATTTTTATTACTATAGCTTTGTAATATAGTTTAATGTCTCGTATTGTGATGTCTCTATCTTCACTCTACTTGCTAAGGATTGCTATGGCTATTCTGGGTCTCATATTTTTCCAAATGAATTTCATGATTGCCTTTTCTATTTCTATAAGGAATGATGTTGGATTTTAATTGGAATTGCCTTGAACCTATACAGAACTTTGGGTAGTATGGCCATTTTGACAATATTAACTTTTACTATCCAAGAGCATGGGAAATCTTTCCATCTTCTTAGATCTTCCTCAAATTATTTTGTTATTGTTCTATAATTTTTATTGTAGAGATCTTTCACCTCTTTTGTTAAATTGATTCCCAAGGTGTTTTTTTTCTTCTTCTTCTTCTTTTTTGAGGCTATTTTGAATGGGGTGGTTTTCCTAATTTCTCTTTCAGAGTATTCATCACTGATATATAGAAATTCATTTTATTTATGAGTATTGATTTTATATCCTGCTGCTTTGCTTAACTCATTTATTAATTCTAGAAGTTTCCTGGTGGAGTTTTTTGGATCCTCTAAGTATAGAATCATGTCATCAGTAAATAATAATAGTTTGAGTTCTTCCTTTCCTATTCATTTCCATTTAATTTCTTTCATCTGTCTAATTGCTCTTGCTAGAGTTTCAAGGACTATGTTGAATAGCAGTGGAGAAAGAAGGGATCCATATCTCGTTCCCATTTTTAGATGGAATACTTCCAATGTTCTCCATTTAGAATGATATTGACTTTGGGTTTAGTGTAAATAGCTTTTACAATGTCGAGTTATGTACCTACTATCCTAAGATTTTCTAGTGTTTAGGATATGAAAGAATGCTGTATTTTGTCAAATGCCTTCTCTGCATCAATTGATAAAATCGTATGATTCTTTAAGTGTATTGAGGTGATGGATTACATCCATTGATTTCTGTATGTTGAAGCAACATTACCTCCCTTGAGTGAACCCCACTTGATCATGGTGTACTATTTTTTTATAATATGTTTTTGTATGTGATTTGTCAAGATTTTATTGAGAATTTTTGCATCTATGTTCATCAGGAATATTGGTCTGAAATTTTCTTTCTATGATGTGTCTCTGTCTGGTTTTGGTATCAGGGTGATAATAGCCTCATAGAATGAGTTTGGAAGGGTTCCTTTCTTTTCTATTTCATGGAATATTTTGAGAAGTATTAGTATTAATTCTTCTCTGTAGGTTTTTTAGAACTCAACTGTGAATCTGTCTGGTCCTGGGCTTTTCTTTGTTGGTAAGGTTTTGATGGTATCTTCTATTTCCTTGCTTAAATTGATCTGTTTATATTGTGTATGTCCTCTTGACTCAATTTGTTTTGATCATATGCCTCTTAAATTTTGGGGTGTCTTTGAGGTTTTCTGTTTTACTGGAGTATAAATTTTCAAAATAGTTTCTAATTGTCTTCTTAATTTCACTAGTATCTGTTCTGATAGTTCCTTTTTCATCACAAATTTTAGTGATTTGAGTTCTCTCTCTCCTTTTCATTAAGGTAGCTAAGGTTTTGCCAATTTTATTTATTTTTTCATAAAACCAGCTTTTTGTTTTTTCAATTATTTGAATTGTTTCTTTTGTTTCAGATTTCTACCCTGATTTTAATTATTTCCTGTCTTCTACTACTTTGGGTGTTGATTTGTTCTTCTTTTTCTAGGGCTTTGAGATGCAATGTCAGGTTGCTTATTTGTTGACTTTTTATTCTTTTAATGAATGAGCTTAGTGCAATGAACTTTGCACTTAGCATTGCATTTATAATGTCCTGGAGATTTTGATATGTTACATTGGAGTTCATATTTACCTCTAAGAATTTTTTTAACCTCCTCCCTGATGTCTTCTGTTATCCATTCTGTTCAATACTTATTATTTTAGTCTCCCCGTGTTGGAATAGCTTCTATTTTTAATTATGGCTAGATAGAATGCAGAGTAGTATCTCTATTTTTTAGTATTTGGTATGACTTGCTTTTTGGCATAACATATAGTGTATTTTGCAGTAGGATTTATGTGTTGCTGAGAAAAAAGGTATTTACTCATTGATGGATGAAATATTCTATATATGTCTGTTAATTCTAAATTATTGATTATTTTATTGAGTTCTATATTTTCTTTGTTTAGTTTTTGTTTGGAAGATCTGTCCAGTGTGAGAGAGGTGTATTAAAGTCACTAAATATTATTGTGTTATGGTCTATTTGATTCTTGAAGTTGAGAAAGGTTTGTTTTATATATATAGATGCCCCTTGTTTGGTGCATAGATATTTATGATTGTCATGTCTTGTTGATGTATGATTCCCTTAAGCAGTATGAAATGACCTTCTTTATCTCTTTTCACTAGCTTTGGTTTGAAGTCCACCTTGTCTGATATGAGGATGGAAACCCCTGCTTATTTATGTGGTCCTTGTGAGTGGTACATTTTTTCCTACCCTTTCACCTTTGGTCTCTGGATATTTTTTCCTCTAGATCAGTCTCTTGAAGGCAGAATATTATAACATTTTTTAAAAATTCAATCTTCCAGTCTATGTCTTTTGATTGATGAGTTTAGGCCATTAATGTTCAGGGTTATTTTGAAATAGGATTTGTATTCCTGGGCATTTTGGTTTATTTTTGGTTTCTACTTGACTTGGTTTCTTCTTTGATTGGCCTTTCCTTTAGTGTACTTCCTTCCTTTACTGATTTTCATTATTGGTTTTCATTTCCTCCTCCTGGAAATTTTTGCTGAAAATGCTCTGTAGTGAAGCCTTTCTTGCTATAATATTTTTTAACTTTTTTATGAACAGTTTTTATTTTGTCATCAAATCTGAAGCTTAGGCATTTTCATTATAATATGACTTGGTCTAGATCTGTTGTAATTTTGTACAATTGGTGTCCTGTAAGCCTCTTATATTTGGTTTTCCAATTCATTCTTCATGTTTGGGAAAATTTCTGATATTATTTCATTGAAGACATTGTGTATTCTTTTGGTTTGAATTTCTGTCCCTTCCTCCATCCCAATAAATTTTAGATTTGGTCTTTTGATGCTGTCCCATAATTCTTGGATATTCTGTTCATGGTTTCTTAGCATATTCACTGTGTGGTCAACTTTATTTTCAAGATTGTATATTTTGTCTTCATTATCTGAGGTTGTGTCTTCCAAGTGTTTTAGTCTATTGGTGATGCTTTCTATTGAGTTTTTATTTGGTTTCTTGTTTCCTTCATTTCAAGGGCTTATGATTTTTTTTCAGAATCTCAGAATCTCTATCTCTTTTTTGTAGTAATCCCTTGCTACCTGCATTTGCTCCCTTATCTCTTTGTTGGTATGATAAATGGTTGCCTGTATTTGCTCTCTTATTTCTTTGTTGGAATAATCAATTTTTCCCTGTATTTGCTCTGTTTTGTCATTCTTTAATTCACAGATAATTTTAATTATGTACATTCTGGACTACTTCTCTGACATTTTCTCAACTGTGTTGTCAATGTATTTTATTATTATAGTATCTTGGTTTGTTTGGGGCACTTTCTCCCTGCTTTTATTTTTTTGCATGTTGTCTATGTGTCTTCTTTCCTTGCAGTGTGGATCTGAGGTATTGTAGCTTCTACCTATAGTCTTGCAGTGTCCCTTTAGATTACCTGTACCTCACTTTGGTGTTGGGCTTCCAATCCCCAGCCAATGTCCCAAGATGAATGCTACTGCTACTAAAGGTGATGGCGGCAGCAGCAAAGGTAACTCAAGATAGCAGTGGGAGGTATTTCAAAATGGATACAACCACTTTCAGAGATGAGGCTGAAAGAGTGGGACTTACAATGGCTTTGGGCTGCCTGCTTGGAGATGTAGCACTGTGGCCTGCTGTGCTGCAGCAGGTAGCTGCCTCCAAGCCCTGTCTGTTGTCCCAAAGTGGAGGCTACTACATGGGGAGGGCTATGGCCATGGCTGCAGTGATCCAAGATGGAGGCAGGCTGGGGGAGCAAAGCATTGGTAAATGGTGTGCCCCAGCATGGTCATGCACTCTGCATGGTAATTGTCCTGGGCCTGGGCTCTCACATAGGTCAGCAGGGGCTGTCCTGGGCCTAACCTGGGATCCCTTGTGGGTGACAGTGATGGTCCTATGCCTGAGCTTGGGCTCCATTGTGGGTAGACAAGTCAACAGGGGTGGTCCTGAGCTTGACCTGGACCTGGGTTCCCACATGGATGGCAGGGGCAGTTCTAGACCTGATCTGGGCCTCAGTATTTATTCTTAATTAGAATTTTTAATATCTGCCTCTGTCAGGCTGCTTCAAAATAACTGCCTAAAAGGGATGATAATAAATGATTCTAAAAATATTTCTCTTTCATTGTGCTCTAAAATTCCCTTGAGATGGAATTGAAAATTGAAGTGACTGCATTTGTACCAGAGAGGTGACCAATTAGTGCAATGGGTTGAATGATGACTGCATTAATGCCTGGAAGACAGACAAGAGGTGTTTCAGCAGAGTTAGCTTCTAAGTGATGGAGAGATCTCTCTGCCTGCCCCCACAAATGTCCTCCCAAACACACACTTTTGTGAAAAATCTATGTATTATTCCAAGTTTATGTGAAAATTGTTTGCCAGGAATTGCCTTCACTTAACTGGACAGAAGAGACAACAAAGAAAAAAAGATTATCTGGCAAGGAAGCAGGGATGTCATTTATCCCTTTATCTGCTGCTCTTGGTAATCATTCATGGGATAATATGATCAAACAAATGCTTTTTCTTCTATGCCAAAATTTCTCCAAGAAAATATATCATTTGGCATATGGCTTTGACTTTTCTTGTCAACCACCTCTCTTCTCCCACCATCTTTTCTTCTTTATTTCCTTTTTAAACTAACATTACATAATTCATCAAAGAAAGCCACATTTTTACAGCTCTTTCTTTATGTCACTAATCATTTCAAGAAATTAGTACTTGCTGATTCTTTTTCTTATCACCACTTAAACCTTTAAAAGCTGCCTTCTACCATTTTCCTAATTTTATACAAATTTCTTTTTTCAAAGTCAACAGTAATGACCAATAAGAAAGAAAGATTACTTTAATCTGCATTCAATATTGCTAACTCTTTTTCTTAAATCCTGTCTCTAGGTTTAGTTTATGTAAAATTATTTATTTAGACTCTTACTTTTCTATTTTTCTTGTATCCATTCTTTCTCTTTTCTTAGTGAATTTTCTACAATTCCTAAACAAATGTACTCTTCAAATAAGTATTGCTTGTGTTTCTATATTATTTATCATATGCTTTCATTAGTTCATCCATCCTATTCATTTCTCTCCAGGTAAAATATTCATTTGAAAATACATATGACTACATGGATGATTCATTGACATCTCAAATCTGGTCACATTCAAACCAATCTCAACATTGTCACATTTCATATTGTGTGGTAGGCAGAATCTTAGAATGGGACTAATATGTCCTTTTCTTCTGTCTACAGATTATACATAATCTCTGGGACTGTGACTACATGATGGATTTTATTCCTGTGATTGAATTATATTTAATGGCATAGCTGACATTTAAAAAGGGAGATTATCCAGATGAGCCTAATCTAATAACATTGAAGCCTCTAAATGTGGGTCTATTGGTAAGAAACAGAGAAAGTTAGAGATTTGAAGCATGAAATGAATTCTAAGCAAGGGAAACTCTCTGTCTTTGGTTTTAAATCTAGAGAAGGACAAATTGACAAGGAATGAAGCCTGCCTTTAAATGGTCAAAGACATAACCCCACAATCAGAAAACACTGAATTCTGCAGACAACCTGAATAAACTTCATACTAGATTTTTCCCAGAGCTTCCAGATAAGAACTTAGCCCAGTGGATATCTTAATTTCAGCTTTATGGTACCTTGAACAAAAAACCAGCAATGCAGTGCCTGAACTTTGTGTTTATAGAAGGAGAAAGAGAGAGGAGTGTGGAGAATAATGTCTATTATCTAGTACATGTCAAACACTTTAGCCAGAATATTCACACATGGGATTTGAAGTTGGTATGGTAGTGGGAATGTAAGCAAGTAGTATGACTAAGAGCACAGATTCTGTAGACAGCCTAGATATGAATCCCACTATTTTATCTATTTGCTTTGTGTTCTGAGGCAAGTTATGCAATCCTTCTGTTTCAGCTCTTTATAAAACTAGGATGCTCATAATAGAACTAATCTCATAGTTATTTGGGCATAAAATGAATTAATATATTAAGTACTTAAGAATAACATTTAGTTAATAGAATTAAAATGTATTAGTTATATTTTCTCAACCTATTGTTTGAAAGCATTAATCAAAATGGATTTTTGTTGCTCTAAATCACTTTGCCTAGAGCCTTACATAGAGAATATACTCTATTGTTGAGTGAATGATGGTGGAGCAGACGCTTTTCTCATCTCGCATGGACATTCACCCTTCCTTGCCTCTGTGTGCTCAAGAGAGAGGCTGGGCTCTTTTCCACACTCAGTCGAGGATTTCATAGATCACAACTGGTGGTGGTAATTCCATGTCTGCAGCCTGTGACTGATTTAGATATAAACATGTGCCACAATTTTGGCCAAGAGGAAGTTAAGAGATATATGAAATGGGATTAAAGGAGGGCATTGTGAGTGAGTGTTTCCTTCGCTTTTAAAAGATGATGTCAAGCTGGGCACCGTGGCGCAAGCCTGTAATCCCAGTACTTAGGGAGGCTGAGACAGGAGAATCGCGAGTTCAAAGCCAGCCTCAGCAACGGCAAGGTGCTAAGCAACTCGGTGAGACCCTGTCTCTACATAAAACACAAAATAGGGCTGAGGATGTGATTCAGTGGTCGAATGCCCCTGAGTTCAATCTCCAGTACCAAAAAAAAAAAGATGTCAAAAAGGAGATATGTCTTTTTCTTCGTCTGGATTTTGCCATCTGGAACACCTGGAAACTCTGCATCCACCCCGAAACCAAGGGTAAAATAACCTGATGAGCATAAGTTACAAGCTGAAGATGGCAAAGTAAAAAAAAATGGAAGGAACCTCAGTTGTTGATGGTGTCACTGAGCATTAATAATGCCAAAACTGCCAAAAGGCAAAACTCATGCTTAGGGGAGATAATACAAATTCTCAATTCAAAGCCATTAGCAGTAAGGTTTTTCATTGCTTTGGAATGGAATGCTCCACCCCATTCACTAAGGTAGCAACATGGTTATATCATATTCATTCTCTAGTTATATTCTCTAATATTAAATTCATAAATCTGTAATTTTCAACAAACTATCAGAGAAAGTCCAATTTTTCTCAATTCTATCCGTCATGTTCAAGACAAATCCTGTTTGGATTTTAATTAAAACTGTCTGGGTTAGTTATATAGACATGTAATTTTTAAAATTATTGTATAGAAATCATGAAAGTTGAGTAAATATAAACATATTCTGAATATAAATTAATTATCCTAGGAGATGCTTTAATAATTCAGACTATCTGAAAATGTGGCAGAAAATGTGACTGTATGGTTTCATATGCTTGATAAAGAAAAAAATTATCATAAATTGTACACCTCATGTTCATGCACAACACTGAAGATACTCCAAGTTCATGGTCCTAGTCTCCTACCTATCTACAAAATTACAATTCATTTATTTATTCAATAAATTATCAACACTGAATATTCTTAACAATGTATGGATTAACTATTATCCTAAATGTTTAGAAAATTCCTTTAAAATATTTGATATATGGCTCCTGCTACAGAGATTCTTATATCTTATTTTGAAACATTGACTTTAATCTTAGCATTTAACAGAAGAAAAGTGCCAGTCTCAAATGTCCTAGCATGAAATAGGTTTAGAAGTAGAAACAGAAGACAACTTACATGTTGTCCTATACTACATTTCATCTTGCAGAGATTGAAAATCATGTTGAAAATGAGATAATTATACTATTCTACTACTCTACAAGTCTTGAAATAACTTCTAATTTTCTTGGTGACACATTTCCCTTTCCCATTAAATTCCAGATACTATTCAGTATGGATGAGAATTTGCACCATTCCTTATGTTCTTAATTAGGCTACTTCTAGATATCTATTTAAAATTTGATACATTTAAATAATTTGAAATTAGAATAGAGCTAAATTTTTATGCAAATATAAATCATAGAATAGGATACCTATTATCACCAACAACATATTCATGAGTGATTTTTAATGTTTAAAATTATAAAGTTTAAGTCATGATTTCATCCAAAGGAAAAAAAGACATTTAAAAAATGAAAATGACTGATCAATGATCAAATAAGCCATGCTTGTAATTTGTAATTCAATGTTGTTTTTTAACATTTGGTTTGGTCTAACTATATTTTTAGATTTTGAAGTAAATTTCAATTAAAGGCAGTACTGTTACTCACTGCCCTTTACATTCTGAAAATCTGTTTCACGTTAGAACACTGTGCATAAATAACACAGTCAGAGAGTTATGTGTGTCAAGTGGACACTCATTCATTTAACACATGTACAACACACTTAACTTACCAACTTGCTAACCACCGCCAGGTTCAATTCCAGGTCACAAAAGAGTTATCTGGGTTTTCTCTGAATTAAATGGGGGCAACTATTTTGCATCTAGGTTTTACATGGAAAAGGTGATAAGTTTTAATACCAAGAAAAAAGATAAGGAATTACAAATTATAAGTAAATGTAGTTTTATGATTTGGAGTTAAAATGCAAAAGAAGAATGAAGCAAATGAAGATAAAGTCCCATGAATAATTAATACCACAAACAAAAATATATATCCCAAACCGTCATTTCATTGAGTTCAAGTGACCTTTTAGCTTATGTCACTACATGTCAGATCTTCTGGGCTATTTGTGTCAGATGTAAACAATGCCTTGTATTTAATGTTTGTCTAGAGCTATATCTGGACACATCGTACTTTCAATCTGGAAATGTGTCCCTAGTAGTCCATAACAGTAAAATCTTGGTATGCTTTACAAGTAGAAATTCTAGTATTTCATTTGTAGATGATGAAAGCCAAAACAATTAAATGTAATTTAAACTTGGATATGTTAAAGTAGTAGAGGATATTTTTTAAAAAGCTGACTCTTCAGAAATTAATACATGACACTTGGAAGGAAACAGGTATGTCTCCTTCCAGACTAAGTTTAGTGTTCTTTTCCTTGTGATTCTACAATGCTATTTAATAAATTCAAATAATTTGGAGTTATGGTATCATGTTTTTATAAAAAAGATAAATTGTATATTGGGTACAGCTATTATTACCAACAATACATTCCTGGGTGATGTTTCTAATATTTAAAAATACAAAGTCCCTAGCGTTACACTTACAAGAAAAGAAGATTTGACAGTGGTTTGTCTATATTGTTTATTTCTTTTTCTCTAATTAAACTGAGGTCCTTGAGAGCAAGAGCATGTCTAAATCATAACTGTATGCCAAATATTAATCAAGAATCTGAATTATCATTTTTACTCAGTAACCATTACATGAATAAAATAAATGTGTGAAAATACATTTATGAAACTATTTATAATTCCACACCTAATGATATCTATGTAATTCTAAATTAGCATACATAGTATTTGCAAAATGATAAGGAAAGGATAAAAATAATAAGAGAAAATATAAACTTGGGCAATAACAATGAATAATAAAAAATTAAAAATTAAATATTGGTCTAATAAATAGAAAAATACTTACTAAAGGGAATAAAATATTATTAAGTACCATAATGAGAAGAAAATTTTACTCTCTGTTTTGAAACAGCTAAAGTTTGAAGTCTTTCATATAGTGCCTTTCTATTTCATGAAGTCACACGGGAAAGGTTTTGTCATATAAACAATGATATACTTATGAGCTTCTTTCCCCCAGGCAACAACACATAAGAATTATTAACCCATTTTTCTTCTTACTGTATGTATGCCACTGCCAAGATAATCTGCATAATTTTAAAGGAGTTAAGCCACTTGATCAACCTTGTGGTAAATGAGACACATAATAAATGTATTCCCAAAAGAAAAGAGAGAAGTGTAATTTTAGAGAATGTGAATGTCTATGGGATGTTGGGGGATGTAGATTAGAGATTTAGCTTGAGTTTTGACTTTTTTTTTTAGTGTGGCACTATATAAACTTCAATGTTTCCTTTCATAAGTCAAACAAAGTCATATACTTCTGCCATCATCTTAGCTAATATTGGCATTTTATTTTTGGACACATTCATTGTTCATCACATTATTATTTTACTTTGTAAAGTACTTTGTAGTGATCACCTCAATGAAATCAGAGAAGCTC
>CM053407.1:49278332-49321145 GCA_028644305.1 Xerus rutilus | reverse complement strand
ATTTGTATAAAAATGGTAAAAGACATACAAAATTTAATTGTTACTTTAAAATATAAACTTTAAGATCATCTTTGGTTGATAATGGAAAAACCAAGTCTTGAATTCTCATAACTTGAAGTACAATTTTCAGTGATAGGATCACCTGCTATTTATTTATGAGAAAACACACAAGACTCTGTGATGTTGACCCTGTTAAAGAACTAAAAATAAGGTTTTTGTATCTTATATTTTTGTATCTCCCACTCCTTCAAATTGGAAAGCACTAAAGAAAAATCAATGCAAAATACTTTCATGTCCATTTTATGTAGATGCTATAATATGTCATCATGGAAAGATTTATAAGTTCCACTATGGTAAATATCCAAAGTAACAGACATTTGTTAAAATCTTTCTGTCAGAATAACATTTGTTAAATTACTTTTGTCAGTTCAGCGAATTTACTCAGATAGCAACGTTAATTATTTCTTTTTAGTCAATACCTTGACTCGTTTTGTTAATGTCACCATGCTGATGTTAGTAGTGTCAGTTTCTTGATTGAATCAATTGAAGTAATATTCAAAGTAGCCTATTTCAAATATGTTTATGATTTTTCTCTAAAAAAGTTATTAAGGATAGTACCAAATTCAAATTTGGAAAAGAATATGTAACAAAGTTGTTTTCTTATGTCTTTAATCACTGACATAGTTTATGTTTCCAAACTTGTTGTACAACCAGAGAAATGAAAAGTTGTGCTCCATCTGTGTACAATGAATCAAAATGCATTCTGCTGTCATGTATACCTAAGTAGAATAAAGAACAAAAAGAAAGAAAAAAAAAGTTGTTGTAACCAGCTTACTGGTTTTTTTCCCCATGAATATCACATAAATTGTTCCTTTGTATTATCTCTCTATCTTTCTCTCTGGGTCACTTACTATGGATATATAGTGTTATATAATTTGTAGATATACAATTTATTTAAAAGTCTTTACCATAATGAATATGTATATAGTCTCTAATCTTTGTAAATTAAAAAATGAAGACTTGTACTTTTTCCCATTGATCTAGATATTATTTGTCCATACCACTCTATTTAGCTCTAATAGTTTAATACTTTAATATCAAATAAAAATAAGGGACACTCACCATTCTATATTTTTCAATCTCTCTGGATTTGGAGTTGTTTTTTTTTCCTGTGAAGTCTGTCTAGTTTTTATGTTTTTATTTGAATAATTTATCTAAAATTTTAGTTAACAAATAATATCTGTGTATATTTATGTTGTGATACATATATATTGTGAAATATACAAATCAGGCTAATTAGCATATCCATCAATTTAAAATTGTATTATTTCATTGTGGTAAGAGCACTTAAAATCTCCTTTTAGCTGTTTTGAAGTATATATTATATTATTATTATTAACCAGTGCAAGAGAATACCAGAACTTATTCCTCTAACCTAATTGTAACTTTGTACACATTGACCAATTTCTTCCCTTTCCCTGTCAAGCTCCTCACCTCAGCCTTTGGTAATATTGCTACTTTACTGACTCTTTTACAAATTCCCCTTTTTGACATTGTATATAAAATTAATGATATATTGTATAGATTTTAAATAAGACATAAATGTTCCATTGCGTATAAACACCACCTTGTTTTAATCCATTTATCTGTTGATGAATACTTAAGTGTTTCCCTGTCATTGGCTATTGTGAATGATACTTCCGTGAGCATAGGACAGCAAATTTCTTTGACATACTGACTTCAGTTCTTAGAAGGTTTATATCCAGTAGTTGGACTGCTGGATCACATGATAATTTTAGTTTTGAGAAAGCCTCACACTTTTCCAATATGATTGTGCTGCAATACCTACAACACTGAGGGTTCCCTTACCTGTCTGGGTTTTGTTTCTTCAATGCATAAAAAGTTTATGTTAATCTCATTGTGATTTTTAAATTTTATGAATATGGTTATTCTAGCAGTATTTCCAAAAGATTTATTGGTTGGAGCTAGTGTTATTTCCAAGGACAAGATTTTATGAGCGATTTCTGTGAGCTCTTTTATCCGTTACTTCTTTTAGGCAATCAAACACATTACCTCCAGGGCAGTCACTGTACCTGTCCTTGACCCATTGAGAAAACGCAATTTGTGTGTATATTGCTCATCTGCATGACTGGATATCAAACCAAGTTCAATAAAACTCCTGATACCATTTCACAGACTTACTTTCCATGGTTATAAACAAAGGTCTGGCTCACACCTGTATTTGTGCCCCTTTCTTTAAGATGTACCATCTGCTGCACACTGTTGGGCTTGGGCCAGCAAGCTGTTTCTCAGGCACACTTATTTGACTGTTACTACATTGGGCTCTCTTGTTAACAAATTATGATACAAGGCTTTAGGTTCTGTAAGGTTTTTCAGAGAAATAATACATATATTTACTTATCATTCTCTTCAGAATAGTTGAGTAAGTCTGAAGAAGGAAAACAGATTTAACTGCATTCTGTGAAGACCATCAGTTTTGAAATGCGTTTTTATCATTGTACAAATAACAATGCACATGGAGTGCTAATGAAATTGTACTATTTAAAGTGTATTGGCTTAGCAGAATGCTTTAGTCCTGAGATTTGGAAGATAGATAAATCATTCTATTTGTCATTAAGAACAATTATGAGAAAATTCAGAGCACAAAAAAGAAAACCCAGAAATAATCTCATATAGATTTGTATATATTTCTGCTTTATGAATTTAAAAATAATAGTAATTTAAATAGCTAGTATATCGATTACAAAAGATTAATGACAGTAGATAATCTATTTGTTAAAAATTAAATGTTTATATTTCAATTTAGTGGTCAAAATTATAGGACATGGTACTGTTGTATAGATTTTACTTTATAAAATAATTCAATAATATTCCTTTATCCTTTTCAAACTCCACTAATAACTGGAGCTTTTATTGGTTTTATAAAAATTAAAATGTACATCCTGAATGAAATCTCATTACATATGTACACATATAAACCCAATTTCTACAATAGTCCAAAAGGTTTATTTTTCAAAAGATAAATTAAATACATTTAATTATATTTTAATTTAATAATTAATTAATTTCAAGTTAAGTATTCCAGGGCATATAGATATAGTTTTTAAAAAGACATATTAGTCATTTGTTTTGTACATTTGTTGGAAAATACATTTTATCAATACATGGCTATATTTGGGTATCAGTGTTTCGTAATCATTTTTTACAGCTACTCAAAACTGTACCTGCCAGTATGTGTATGCCAGGTATGTGATCAGCATCCTTTTCCCATTACTGGAAAACAGCAATAATTTTGCAGAAAATTCTGGAAGACTGTATATTGAAGACAATCATCAAAACCACAACATTACTGCATTTAGCAAACTACTTATTGAACACCATTAACCTAAACAAAACTTTAAAACTACATAAGAATTAAAGAATTTTTACATGATGTATCTTGTGCAACTATAGGAAACCAAGTGCCATAGGTGAAGATCAAAGTCATGGAAATCTTAAAGGACATTTAATTATATTTCTTTGTCAATCCTAGTTATGAATTGTTATAGATTTCCAACCATCTTGCTGTTGAAGATTTTCCATCCATCATTAAAATCATCTTAGATTAAAAACACTGAAATATGAGGATATATTATTTTGACTAGAGTTTTTAAATTGTCTTGGACATATAGTAAATTAGAAAAATGAAGGAAAATCATGAACCTTAGAATTTAGTTTACAAATACAATTTAATAGATTTTCACACTAAATAATTAATGTATTTTACACATGTCTGAAATTAGAAGCCATTATTTATTGAAATATATTTTACCAAAACTGTATCTTATCTTTTTTTATATTTAATAAACACACATTGGCCATGCATAATGTGAGGTACCATATTACTTGTGAGAAACAATAGCACTTGTTTATGAATGCTAAATAATAAAATTTTATTGATAATTAGTGTTTATAATTTTCAAGTAAACATGTAGTAAAGTGTGGTAACTTGAAATCTGCATCTTTTTTAACAATGTAAAAGTTTTATTCTTAGAATATTTCATCAATTGACTGGTAAACTAAATATTCCATTAGGAATGACATGAGGAAAACTGAAGGTCTTAGTACCATTAAAATTATAAAGTTGGATCTCTCTCTCTCTCTCCCTTCTTTCAAAAAGCAATTTTGACCCAATCCAACACCAGTTAAGCTGCTAAACCACTTAAATTACAGAGACAAAATAAAAATTTTACTATGAATATTGGTAACTCAGATTCATTTTTCTATATGCCTCTTAATGCATTTTAACCTGTGTTTATACACAAGAAACCATTCTCCAAATTAGGATGTTGAAGATTTGCAGCTCACAAGAGGCTTTAATATTCAGTGTCATTTATATTGAATTGCTATAGTTTAAACATACCTAATTTAAAAATCTGAAATAATCCAAATCCAAAATATCTTAAGCAGTGGCATTATGTCACAAGTAGAAAAATATACATTTGACCTCATGGGATGGATTACAATCAAAATCCAGGCACACTAAAAATATTGCTTAAAACTGCCTTAGGGATCTGTATATATGATGTTTATGAAGCATAAATGAATTCCATGTTTGGAATTGGGTATAATTCCTAAGATAACTGCAAATGTACATATATCCAAACATTCCAAATTCTGAAAAAAATAAAAAAATTGAAACATCTATTTTTAAGCATTTTAGATGAGGGATACTGAAATTGTATTCTGATCTGTCATCACAGATCAATTTTTCCTGGTTGTGGCCTTGCTCCCACAAGTGCTCCACAAATGCTCCAGCTCTTGCCAACACACATGATGAAGATATTAAGATATCTAAGGGTACTATTACTTGGGTATCAAACAAACACCCCAAACACATTTTTGCACTCAGTATCAGAATCTTCTTACTTGTCAAATTCAACATGCAGACACATACACAATCATATGTAAATTTAAGGCTAAAAGTCAAACTAAGGCTGGGCACAGTGGTGCATGCCTATAATGCCAATGGCTCACGAAGCTGAGGTAGGAGGATTGCAAGTTCAAAGCCAGCATCAGCAAAAACGAGGTGCTAAGAAATTCAGTGAGACTCTGTCTTTAAATAAAATACAAAATAGGGCTGAGGACGTAGCTCAGTGGTGGAGTGCCGCAGAGTTCAATCTCCAGTACCATAAAAATAAAATTAAAAAAAATAAGAATTTTAATTTTATATTTGATCAAATCAGGTATAAAGACAATGTATACAACTTCTAACTTTCACATTAATTAATCTTTCTGAAAGAATTTAACATTTTACATGATGATGAGCCATACACTCATTAGGTATAGATTAAATAATGTAGTAATACTGATATGTTCTGAATTAACTAATTAATATAACCTATATTTGAGATTAAGTAGGTAAATATCAAAGCATATACTACATGCAAAGTTTCCAATTCTGAGACACACAGAATGTAATTACTGCTCTCAAAGGCCTCAAAATCAGATAGAAGTTTGACATTTGTACATGTAATGATGATCGAAATTTGAATACATCATGTTAACATTCTCAAACAACTTTTAAAAAATCACAAATATATTATGAAAGTATGTTTTCTTGAAAGATAGAAAAGATTTTAAGTGTACAAAAGAATATAAATAACACTTCAAGTATAAGATAAAGTAACATCAAACAAAGCATTTCTAGGGAGTGGTAGCAGCTAATATGGATGGCATAGAAAACATGTTAAAATAAGTAATTGGAAGAAATGCTAGAAGAAAAAGTTGTTACAAAATCTTGGAGTACCTTTGTCCATAGAGAATTTATATCACTTTTCTATACATCAAAACTGTTCAAAGAAAAACAACTAAGAAAATTCCTTGTACCATATGGTCCTACTACTTTAATTACAGCTGAACAGAACACATATCAACACCAATCCAAAGCAAGCTATAATATTGGCTTTGATACAACTTCACTGGAGAGATCTGTTGAGCACAGGCACTCTATATTGGATGGAAGTTATTATTGTTAGATTAGATTAGTTAGATTATGGTTTAGATCTGAGATATCCTCCAAAAACTCATGAGTGAGATAATGCAAGAAAGTTTAGAGGTGAAATGACTAGATGATGACAGTTGTAACCCAATCAGTAGATTTATCCTCTGGTAGGGATTAACTCAGTGGTAACTAGAGGCAGGTACGGTGTGACTAGAGGAGATGAGTCACTGGGGCAAGCTTTTGGAGTTTTTCTTTTGTCCCCGATGAGTGGAGTTCTTTCTCTGCTTTCTCTTGGTCATGTTCCAAGCTACTTGCTTTGGCCACATTCTTCTTCCATGATGTTTTGTTTCCCTTGGGTCCACAGCAATAGTTGACCTTCTATGGACTGAGACTTCTGAAACTGTGACCCCAAATAAAGTTTTCCTCTTTTATGTTGTTGCTGGCAGGTCTTTTTGATCATAGCAGTGAAAAAACTGACTAAAGCAAGAGTGGTTGAAAAAATAGAAGCAAATAAGAAGATATGGTATAGAATAAACTGATACTTTGCTTTTCTGATGTGATTACTATGTGTTGCTGATAAGTCAACTTAACTAAACTGGCACAATAAAGCTACTATTGATATCTTGGAACCCATTACATTCCCACTAGCACTGGCATCATAATCCTTGAGATTATTTTTGAGTTTCTTTTCCTATTGAAACTAATCCTATTTGTAATTGGCCTTGAATCCATATTGAACACATTCTTTCTCATTGTATCTCTCTCATCACAGAGCAGGAGTGGAAAGTCAAATACTGTTTTCTAGCTTCATTTACAATCAGTGCTGGCTACAAAGCTCTGTTCTAGTCTGTGAATTATAAGTGGAAATCTGCTGCAAGGACTTCTGGAAAAGTTTTTTTTAATACTTCAGATGAAAATAGAAAAATGCAGCTGGAGAAGCTTTCTTAGCCACTTCATGCCTTGAAGCCATATATTTTGGCACTATAACAATCATCTCAAGCTCATAGAATTACAAAGCCAAATGCCAAGGATTGTAGAGCTGAAATTCAGATGAAACTTGAATCTTTGATATTGTAGAGTTGCTGAACCAATCTTGAAATTTCTACATTTAAACTTTAAAATAAATTTATAGTGCTGAAAATTTTTAAAAACTAGTCAAATCTCAATTTGAAATGCAAAAAAAGTATTAGTCCCCAAAAGTTTCAAACCAAGAGATTATGCTATAAGAGAAGCAAACAATGGTCTTCTTCAGGATAAAGGGACATGGTAATGGATAGATTTAAATATAAAGTAATGAATGAAGAACAATAGAAATGGTAAATGATTAGACACATATAAAATTATACTTAATTCTTAGCAAAAGATCATTGAAGACAAATTATGAGCTAAATCAGGAATAACAGTATCATAATCCAGGGTTTAAGACATAGATAGAATTAAGCTGTGAAAAAGAGGGATAAGACAAATGGAATGATGTAACTTTAGGAATTTAAATGGGCAATGTAAAGTGGAAAGTCAGAAAATATTCATTTTAATTTATTATTTAAGTTATTGGATAGTTTAAGAGTAAAATTTTAGATCAAAAAGTCTAACAAAATCAATCAATGCAATTAACTGAAAGAATCAAATGTACTTCTTTAGACTGGAAATTAATAAAAATATTTAAAATATCATTAAAATATTTGCACTATTGAATAATAAAAATTTTTAAAGGCATACAAAGTCTGTATTTTGAAAAAACAAATCATTTTCCTGAGGAATTTAGAAACACTAGACAAATGATAGGTAGGCAAGGTTCATGAATTAGAAAAATTAATATTGATAAGGTAACAAATTTCTTCCAATTCATTTATATACTCAGTACATTCCCAGTTAAAATTTCAAGCAAGTATTTTTTGTAGACATTGACAAACTTATTCTGACATTCATATGGAAACCAAAGAAACTAGTAAGTCAAAATACTATTGAAAAAAAATAATTGGATGACTGAACATTATCATCGTTCAAGACCTACTATGAATCTAAAGTAATCAAGGGAGTACAGTAAGTCATCAATGTAGATACATATGTCAATGAAACATAATAGAGACTATAGAAATAGGCTAATATACATTTGGATAATGAATTTTCAAAAGAAGTGCCAAGATACTTCAGTGGATAAAGGATAATTTTTTAAGTAAATATTCTTAGAGCTACTAGGTATTACACATAAAATATAAACATAAAACCTGCATGACATGATTTCTAAAAAAACAAAATGAATATTATTCACAAACTTAAAAGCTAAAACTATACAAGTTATTAAAGAAAACAATGTAAAATTTTAATGAACTTGTAGTAGGTAAATATTTCTTACAGAGGACACAAAGTACTAACCACAGATTAACTGAGAGGAAGTTAGTGGAAAATTAAATGATTTACTTTTCAGAAAAGACTCACACTGAAAGGTAAGTATATACAAAATATTTATATGAAAAAGAGCTTCTAACTAGGACATTTACAAACTGGTTACAAATTACTAATAAAAAGCTAAACTTTCATTTGAATGGACAAAAGTCATGAACACAATTCACAAAACACCATATACAAGTGGCCAATAAGATCATGGAGAGATGCTGAACACAAGACAAGTGATTAAAATTCAAGTCATAATGATATACACTTCACACTCAACAAAATGGCCAAAAATGAAAACACTTACAGTACTAAGTGTTAACCAGGTTATTTGCTCCACATTAGAGAGTGACTTGGAAATGTACTTTGACCTTTCTTGTAAAGTCAAATATATTTTGGTATTTTCTACATATAAAGGAAAACATGTACACCAATGGCAGGTACAAAATGTTTTTATTTGCTTTATCTATCATAGCTTCTAACTGAAACAATTCTAAACCTGTTATTAGAAAGAGAAACTATCACTTCAGTGATAATGTATGCAACAAATCTGATACATGAACTACCATAGTGAACAAAAGAAGCCAGGCCCACAAAACTACATATTATATAGTCTCTTTTATATGGATTTCAGGAAAAGTATAAAAAAATTATCATTACAGACATCAATTTACCATTTGCCTGAGACTGGTATGACAGAGAACTGATGGAAACAAAGCAGGAAGGAACTTTCTAGAATGATAGAAGTCTTCAATATCTTGATTGTGGTGATGGTTTAAAAGTGCATACAGAGGCTGAGGTCATGGCTCAGTGGTAGAGCACTTGTCTACCAAGTATGAGGCACTGGGTTCAATTTTCATGCACCAAATATAAAAATAAAATTAAAAAATAAAGGTTCATTAACAAAAAAAATTAATAAAATATGCATACAGTTGCTATAGCATCAAACTACACAATAAAATGTGGGAATATTATATATATATATATATATTATACTTCAAAAAGGTTTATTCAAAATAATATAAACAGAAGTACACAAAGTTAATTTGTTCATGACGTTTATATAAAGTGAATGGCAGAAAGTATGGACCACCAGACAGGTTAGGCTGTAGGATGGCAGTCCCCACAGGATTATGGTCTAGACAAGATGTAAGGAAGACCTGTGGTAAACAGTAAAATAAAACATAGAAAGGGAAATATAATAAAATAATCGAGAATTTAGTGCTTTGTTTTGTTGGATTTCTGAAGTTAGAGAATCAAATTCTTGAAATATATAGCCACCATATTTTACTGTTTGAAGTTATAATAATGGTATACTTCATATTTTGCTAGGTAATGATGTTGTAAAGGGCAGTCCTCATGAATGGAATTTGGTGCCTTTATAAGAAAGGACACAGGAAAGATGATCTCTGCCTCTGTTTCTGTCTGTCTGCCATATGGGGAAACATCAAGAAGATGTTATCAGCAGGAACAGAGTTCTCACTAGACTTAGCAGTCTATGCCACTGGTACAGTCTATTATTTGCTGTAAATGGCCAGCAATATATGCTAAAACAAAACATTTCTGAATTATTGACAACATATACAAATCCTTGTGAAAATATGTCCCCTTTTTGGTGAAAGTCCTGCAGTTCGTTTATTTACCTGTGCTAATATTTGGGAGAATATATTTGAAAATATTTGGCAAATAGATCTATTGGACAATTGCATGTAAATGCTTTGTTTGGTCTAGTTTTCCAGAGTAATTGTTGTAGCAGTAGGGAAATGTCAAATTCATACCCTCTTGGAGGTATGTATATTCAGTATATTATGTATCATATTTTAATCATACTAACAAAAACTGAGATACATGCTATTTAAGGTAAGAATTGAAAGAATTTTTGTTTACAAAGCAAAATTTATATCTACAAGGGAAAAGCCCTCTTTTAGATTCTTTTCTTTTTTGATTAATGTGTGTGCTCATTCATTAAAAGTGAAAATTAAAAACCAACAGCTGGAATTTCTCTAAAAGGTGAAATAGAAGAATTTGACAAGGTAGCCATGAATTAAAGTTAACTAGGCAGGGAAAGCAGAAGAAGCTAACATGGCAGAGATTAATATTCTGATGAAAACGAAGTGTCTTAGAGATGGGAAAGGTTACAGGTTAAATGCTGTAATATTTGACAGTTGGCCAAACACTACTCTGTGGTTTATATCTTAGTTCAAGATCTGAGGTGTAACCCTTTGCTTTTTCAAAAAAAAAAAGATAATAAATAGGTTGTGTTAATATATATTTAAAGTGAAGAGTTTAGAGGGGAACAGTATTTGAATTTTAAAAGGCACAAGGAAATACTAAGAACTGAAATTGGCAAGGTTTTAGCAAAGATAACATTTTCAGGAAATATATATAAAGGTATCTCACTTGGTGAATTTTAATTTTGGTGACTAATACTTTTCAAGTCATTAATATATTAATTGTTAAGCAGTGAGACTTACAGGATCATAGTTACAAGATAAAATCACTCAGATTTTGTGGAGTCTGAAACAGTAAGAATAACAAGTCTACAAGTAGATTTTAAATTTCAGGATAATAAAGTTTATTATTAGTAGGTTAAGAATATTCTGAATCTTCTTAATCTTTCTTTATATCTTTGGTAAAACTACAAAGTGCACAGTTGTGTCATCCAGAGGATTTTGATCTGAGAGTATATATACATTCTTTTATGCAAACACATATTTGTACATATATTTGTGTGAATATATATACACAATAGCAATATATATACATGTATATATTCATGTGTATATATGTATGCATGTATGCTTATATATATACAATATATATGCATTATATTATATATGCTATATAATATACTATATACTATGTATACTATACATTGTATATTTATAAATACATACATAATTATGTGTATTATGTACATTTATATGTTCACTGTATATATATGTATATATAATATTGTGCAATTTTTATTTCCAGAAAGCTGTGGGTTAATCCTTTAATTTTATTATGATAAATCAGAGTACTATTTCATAATTCCTAAACTACTTTTGCCACTCTATATTAGATACTTTTTTATTCTCTGCTTACCCTATTATTGCATTTGCTTATTGATTTTATATTCCTTATTGATACTATATTTCTTATTTTTTTATTTTTCTAACTTATTGATACTATATTCTTTATTTTTCTTGTTTGTAAAATTAGTGAATCCCACATCACATTGATTTTATATTCCTTATTGATACTATATTTCTTATTTTTCTTATTTTTCTAATTTATTGATAACTATATTCCTTGTTTTTCTTGTTTGTAAAATTAGTGAATCCCACACCACAGGATCATTGTGAAGATTACATAAAAGCCTATGAAACTGATAGAAGGAAGCTTGATATAAAGTAACTCCTTGTCAAGACTTAACTCTATCATGGAAATTCCAAGTCCTTCCCAGGTTTTCATTTGAGTCAATTTTTTTTAATCTATAATATCATATCATCTGTTTGTGATATTAACAAAACCTATATAATGCTTTCAAAATAGGGGCTTTCAAGGAGCAGAATTATTTCTTTACATGTTACAAAAATTGGGTGGACAAAACTTGGATTAAAAGTAATTCATATGGTTGATCTAAATTATAAATTGATAATAACAAATGTCTACTGCCTTTGGTTTTAAAATAACAAATGTATACTATATTTGGTTTAAACTAGTTCTTATTTAATCTGTTAAAGGAATTAAATTGGATACTGGTTTTTTTTAGATATCAGTTCTAACAATGAGTATTATTAGAACTCATTAATTAATAAGTAGTAAATGAGTGGGAATCTAGAAAATACTCATGTACTTTGAGCTAATATATTTTCTGAGTAATACACAATGAGAATTAGTCATTCTCTTTTGTCTATTTTAAGGAGAAGTTATCATCACTAATTATATATTTAAAAATACACTGTTAGGAACTTGTCAATACTTTATTAACAGGCAACAATGTAGAAATTATTTGTCATTCACTCACTTGGATGTATAATCTCATCAATATTCTTTTTTTTTTTTTTTTTTTTTTTCAATGTCTTTATTTTATTGCTTTGTACGTGGTGCTGAGGATCGAACCCAGGGCCTCATGCATGCGAGGCAAGCGCTCTACTGCTGAGCTACAATCCCAGCCCCTCATCAATATTCTTGTTGCAAATTCCCATGTACTCTCCTTAAATCCCATCAAATGCCAGGTCAGGTTCAGTTCTTTGTCCTTTTCCAGAAAGCCATATCTCTGCCAGAAGTCCACTGGTTTTGCCAAACAATGTCAAGAAATGCAAAAGAACTGGGCTTTTCCCTACTTACAAGATAAGTTAATTTGCCACTGTTTCGTGGAAACGAAAGAAAGACAAAAATTTTGAATTAGAGGTGAAAGACTCTATTATGGTAAAAACATCATTGAGAATCATAATCCTTGCATGAGATCTCTGAGCCCCAATTTCTTCAGGACTACATGTAAAATCAGTAAATACTTGCACATACCTGCTTTACAAGAGAAAAATTTAGGGCCAGGAACTCAGGACTTTATTTACTTATTGTAAGCACAGAACATTGTAGTAAGCAACAAGTTAATTTCTTCCCTTTTAGAGCAAACGGTTACATGTAGTGACTTTGTGGTCTCTGTATCTACTTAATTTTCATGTGACTAGCTACAGAAACTTCTCAGAATCATGAGAAGTCTCTCAGTCTGGCACATTTAACAATAACAAGCAAGCATATTCAGGGATATTCAATAGTAGACTGTCTTTTCCAATATACACTACAAAAATAACAAAACTCAGCTAACAAAATGATGACTAGGTAGTAAATTTAGGGATTATAAGTAAAATAATCATTAACATCTGGAAATTAATATAAAATACAAATTCAAAAAACAGCCCAATAGCTCGTCTCTTTTTTCACCCTTATGACAATTCCTTTTGGATTTTGGCAGAGTCTCAGAGAGATCTATATTGACATCTAGTTGGGGAGGGGCTAACAGGGAAAGAAAAAGAACCCCTAACCCTAGACAGTTCCAAACTGTTAAGTTTAATTTCTTTCTGATCCTAGTTATGGAGGACAAAATCCTTACCCTTGGGAAAATATCAATATCAATTAATAAATTGAACTGGACATTCTTATTTACTGACTTAAACTAAATATATGGTGCAAGAGATAATAATCCTCTTGTTATATAAGTATAAAACAAAAAGTAATGGGGCCTATCTACGTAGATTCAATTTAGTTTTATTTTTATGTGGCTAAGAATCTTTGAGTTACCTCAAATTGGACTCATTAGGCTAAGACTACTGCTACTTTTTAATCTTTGTTAATGTGAATTTTAATGACTAGATGATAAATTTAATTTCTTTCATTCATAAATCTACCAAATAAAAATGATGATGTGGTGAAAATTACACAAATTGTGTTACATCAACCCAAATCAAATTCTTGTTAACTTTGAACCACAACCACTTAGAATTTTAGTACATAATGGTTCATTAGAGTTCATGTAATTTAATTATTTTAACAGATGACTTGAAGCTCAATGAAATGTCATGTTATCCCAGGGGCATGTAATGGATTAATAGAGAGCTGGTTTAGAAGCAAGAGCCCTGGCATCCATGTGATATCTTTTCATTGCAGAATGACTCATGTTGAGAATTTCAGCCTTACCCATGCAACAGCAAAATAACCAGATACACAGGAATAAAACTAAATAATTAAGATAATTATCAAAATAATATATAAAATTAAGGATTATTTATAAATCTTATTTTAGCTGGCAAGAGTTTACAGTTTCTCTTTTTTTCTTTTTAATTTTTTAAAAATTTGTTAATTGTGTATGTGTGTTTGTGTGTGTGTGAGTGATAAGTCCCTGTCTGAAAAATGATACTTGGAAAATCAGAGTTTGGTTGGTATTCACTCCAGGAAAAAAATAATCAACGACAATACTCTTCAATGCTGTTGTCTTTAGACAACAGTATGGAAAAACAATTTTTAAAATTCTAGTTTTGATCTCCCAAATGGTAGGTAAAGACATAAACTTAAAGGAGGAAACATGGAGGTGTATTTCTTAACCCTCAAACTAATATATTTGGCATAAAGTTTTGGGAAAAAAAAGTCCAAGGGGGGATACTCAAAGTATGACAGTGTGCCCCAAGAGGATGAATAACACATTGTTTACTCCACATGAATGACCACATCACTGCAAAACAACTGGAGAGAATCTTACTTAGCACTAAGAGTAGTCCCACAGAGTCAGGTTGTGTTTTCATGCTCTGCCTGATGTGCTAGCCTAGAGATGAAGTGCCTTACCAAGTATTTCCTTAAAAAACTTCTACTTAAAACAGTTCATAGTGCTTGTTTGTCTTAGTTTCTTTCAATGAAAATTATGCACATCAAATTAATAGAATCAAACATTTTGGTTAAAAATTTCCTAATGAAAAAGAGTCCACTTGCCTGAATAACTTCCTATCTTTGACTATTGTTCCTTAGAATCAACTAAAAACAGCATTTTAATTATTTTTCTATTTATTTCCATATTTATCATTATGAAGTTTATATTGCTATGTTTAATATACTTACTTAATACATGATCTTATTTTATTAACTTTTATAATAGATAATGGCAATTCTTGGCTACTTCCTTTTCTTTCACCATTCTAATTTATGCTATCAAAACTCTACTTCAGTCAGGTGTGATGGTGCATGCCTGAAATCCAGTGACTTGAGAAGCTTAAGGCAGGAGGATCACAAGTTCAAAGCCAGCCTCAGAAACTTTGCGAGGCCTTAAGCAACTAAGCATGACCCTGGCAATTTTAGCCCAGAATTGCACATGTAGACTGCCAAAGCGTAGGGACAGAATAAATTTGCAGACACTCTTGGCTTTAAATTTAATTTTCATACATGCCTATGTGTATTCTATAAATAGTAAATAAAGAAGGAAAACATGGAATTAAGAGAACAAATATGGTACAGAAAAAGCAGGGATGAGAAAACTGGGCCCTAAGGAGAGATCAGTGTAGATTATTAGTATAAGTGCAAAAAGAGCTCCTAAAGGAAGAACCAGGATAAGATAGAATTCATAAGTGTTCCATTTCTTCCAGAATTCACTTTTTTTCTCAAGAAGTCCATTGCCATTTTATTTTCTATTTTTCACATGATTTCTAAGTTTTCTCTGAATTGCTCAAAAAAGGTTTCCTAAAACTACTTCAGTGAAAATTCTTAATGTTATATCTTTTTCTTTTTTGTACTGCGGATTGAACTCAGGGGCACTTGACCACGGAGCCACATCCCCAGCCCTATTTTGTGTTTTATGTAGAGACAGGGTCTCACTGAGTTGCTTATCGCCTCGCCACTGCTGAGGCTGGCTTTGAACTCGCGATTCTCCTGTCTCAGCCTCCCTAAGTGCTGGGATTACAGGCTTGCGCCACCATGCCGGGCTTAATGTTATATCTTGGTGTAGGTCTTTAGAATTCACTATTTTAGGACATTCAGCAGTCATCTGAAACTGGGTGACTGTTGCCTTTCTTTTTGGGAAAAAGTTCTGCTGTCATTAGTTTGGTAATTTTCTTCCAGTTTGTTTTTGCTTATTTTTTTCATTAGGGGTTTTCTTAGTTATCACTGGAACACCTGAATTTCTGCAATTTTCTAATAGTTCTCTTTGACATGATTTTCTCTTGGCTATATTCTATAGCAACTTACGAAATTCATTTTTAAAATATTCATATACATTTTGATGCTATTTTCATTCACTAATTTTATTACAGTTTTTCATAGTAGCATATTTTGCTGTTTTATGATTGATGCAATATATCCTATCCTCTCAGATTATTTTATTGCACAGTTTACTTGGGTATTGAAACTTTAAATTCTCCAGAAAAAAAAAATTGTATTTTTTTACCAATAAAAAATCACTTTTATTGCATGAGAAGTTTTCTTTAAATAAGCTTGGAATCTATAACTCTCCATTCATATTGAAGAATATTGCACTAGAAAATTGATTAGACACTCTGGGTGCCTGAATGGATTGCTCTTTTTAACTTATGGTTTTAATTTGGAATTCCTGTGTGACATGCCAGCATTTGAATAGGGGTCCTCCATATGTTAGCATCCAAAAGTCTTTTATTTGCAACTATTCTGTTCCTTCAGAAAACAAAAACATATTCTGCCAGGAGACTGTGTCTGAATCCTAGCAGTTTTATTCTAGTTCAAAGTACAAAGGCTGAGAAACATGCTATGCGGTTTGTTCTCCCACCTCTGATGTTATATTGAAGATTGTGATCTGTGTGGAATTTATTTCACTGGTTCATGCAAGATTGGGCCACGAAAATGGTGCTGACGCAATGATTTTATATTATTCTCACTTGGAGCACAGAGATTTGAGCTACCACTAAGTCTACCACTGATCCTTGAGCTAACCCTCAGGTGAGGGGAAGTATGTGGGTTCTTACAGGATATTTCAACTACATGGAGGATTGAGAGTACAGCACCTGAAAAAGGAAGAAGTGTTGGTAGGTCTTTTATCTTACACCCCAGCCACTGCTCAACCCTGGCTTCTAACACCCAGTGGGGTCACTCTACCCTTCCATGGGCTCCACATTAAGTGACAGGCAGTATTTGGGGGTGAACATGTCTGTCGCTTCAAAGAGATTTTGAGATTTTCATCCTGCATGGTCAATGGGTTCTTCTAATTGATATCCTCCCCAGCATGTGGAAGGTGGAAGTGCCACCTTCATTTTAAAAAGAAAAAAATCATTTTCTGCAATCCTCATTTTAAAAAAAATCACTTTTATTGAAAAATCACTGTAATCCCAGAGGCTCAGGAGGCTGAGGCAGGAAGATTGGGAGTTCAAAGAGCCTCAGCAACTTAGCAAGCCCTGACAAATTAGCAAGACCCTGTCTTTAAATAAAATATAAAAAAGGCCTGGAGATGTGGCTCTGTGGTTGAGCATCTTGCGTTCAATTCCTATCACAAAAATAAGTAAAAATATGTCTAGGAATTCAAACATTATAGAATAAAGTGAAGCTAGCACACAATAAGGGGCAAAAGATGAGATATAATGAAAATAGGAGTAGAAGAAGGGGATGGAGATAGACAGAGGAGAGATTAGTAAAGGGAGGTTATTATGGATAAATTTTATACAAGAACGTTAGGACAGCATAGATTTTTGTTGTTTCTTGCTATCTGTGTTTATTTGTTATATTTAATGGCAACTACCTTTATGAGTTCCCCATGTCCTTCCTCTGCTCAAGACTGCACAGGACTTATAAATGGTTCTCATACCGGTAGCACCAGTTTCTGCTGAACTATCCTCCCATGCCTACATTCCTTGTCCCCTCAGCAGCTGCCACCACTGCCAGATAAGCTGGTGTGTCTCTAACATTTTATTTCTTATATTATATTCAAAGTTTTCAACTTCTTGTGGCTGTGTGATTTTCTTTTACTTTCAAGTATTGAATTTCTGTGAGTTTCCTTAGTTACCTATTTTGCTGAGGAGCAGTTTTCTTGTTTATTACATCTTGAGCTAAGGACCTTCTGGGAAGTGCATCCTTCCTGTAATCCACCATCTTACCTTCATTCTATAGTGAATATTAATAGCATTGTTGCCTTTTGCCCTGGGAACAGTGTGTTTTAGTCAGCTTTTTTGTTTCTGTGATCAAAAGGGGAGGGAGTGGGGAGAGTGCATGGGAGCAGGAAAGATGGTGGAATGAGATGGACATCACTGCCCTCGCTTCATGTATGACTGCATATATGAGGTGATTCTATATCACACACAACCAGAGAAATGAAAAGCTGTGCTCCATTTGTGTACAATGAATCAAAATGCATTCTGCTAGCATGTATATCTAAGTAGCATAAATAAATTTTAAAAAAAACATGACAAGAACATCAGAGGGCTCACAGTTTCAGAAGTCTCATTCCACAGATAGATAATTCCATTGTTCTGGGCCCAAGTGAGACAGAAAATCAAGGTAGAGTGCATGGCAGAAAAATCAGTTCAGAAAATAGCAACAAGGAAGCAAAGAGAGCTCTGATTACCAGGGACACAATATATATTCCAATGGCACCCTGCGTAACCTACTTCCTCTAGCTATAATTTACCTGCCTATAATTGCCTCCTAGTTAATCCATTCAAGTGGATCAATGCACTGATTAGTTCAAAGCTTTCATAACCCAATCATTTTACCTCTAAACTTTCTTGTATTGTCTAACACATGAGCTTTAAGGGGACACCACACATCCAAACCATAACAGTAGGTAACAATAATATTGCTATTTTTCCTGTTAATTTTCTTGGACATTAACAGGAAGAAATTATGCTTTGGAACTGCAATAAATCTACAAACACACTAATTGAACGATAAATGAAATATACAAAGTTCTCACAGGGAAATTACTCTTTTATGTATTTTTCTAAATCTGTATTGATACTTCACAAACTAGCATGATTTTACCTATTTTTTAATTAAACTCTTCCTACAGACAAAAGCCCTACCATTTGCATGTCCCTGACATCCTACTTAATCAATAACATTAATAAAAACTTAGGACTGTATAAAAGTAGTCTTGATGGAAAAACCAGTTTTAGTGTCTTGGTGCCTCATGTGGCTGCTATCTCTCACATCTCAGTATAATAAAGGTAAATTGAAACAAGCTTCTATTCCTGGGTTCTATTCTCACTCCAGGTTACATGCTTTTGACAGATGGTAAATTGAAATTATTATGAGTCTAGCAGTAAAACAACAGCTTTACAAAGACTAGTGATATTGGTGATATATGTGCTTGAGAATGAGATCAACAGACTACAACTACGCTTCCCAAACTATGTACTGACACACTCTTTCAAGAGCTAGAGCTCACGGGATAGCTGCATGTATTTTAAGATTTCAAGGAAAAAACAGCTGTACTCAACACCTGACACTGAGTGTACTTACTCACTCGAGGTAGTGCACATTGTCAATGTCATATTGAGCTACATTCCTTCTGATGACATCATACCGTGCAAATCTGTGTTTCCTGTGGTTGCATCATAAAAATGTAAATACCTTGTGAAAATCAACGCAAAGCAGGAAATGAGTATGTGAGTGCTTGATTTGATTTAAGTGCTAGAGGAGCCATACAGTGCCAAACAGGTGCATACATCCAATTTGTGGTTACTTAAGAATGAAGCGAAAATATTATTTTGATCTTTCAATTTATGTGTATTTTTTATCAGAGAGCCCACTAAGTTGTTAGGACATAAAAACATATTAAGTTGTTTGGATTTAGCTACTAAATAAATAGAACTGCTAGATATTATTTTTGGCCTAGAGGGTACAAAGAAAAACTTACAAAAAACCAAAGTGTTATGAATCCAAATGTTTGGGAATTGTCCAAACATTGAAAGAATAGTGATTGTTCTAAATCTCATTTTAATAGAATGACATACACTCTCTTGAACTGCTTCTTGGGAGATCTGAATACAAAAGACCAGACTTCAAAGTTTATTTGTACCACCAGAATTATATTGACATTTTTTGTCAATGTGTTTTTAGGCATCTGTGAAGTAATTCCTATAAGTCTAAATCTTGTCATTATAAGAAAAATGTGAATTTTAAATATCTCAAAGAAATTTACATATAAATCATTTTTGCCACTTTTCAGACATTGATATATGGCCAAAATTTGAAATCAATAATGTGAAATCTGTACCTTACTAGCTTCTATGAATTACAAGTCAAGACAAAAACAACAACAAAAACAGAGAAAAATGATGCAATTGAAATGTCTCCTCAAAAAAGATAGTTCTTAGCCAAGTTTGTCAGAACTCTTAACATTGTGCACCTTGATTCTACCAAATTGTTCATCCAAGGGAATCATTTGATTTTGCCAAAGCAGACTTAGGGTTTCAATTACACCACCCTTGGGGATTTGGATTTTATGTAATGCATGTTATTCTGATTATTAGCATATTTTTAAGGAACTTAAATGGATAAATAAATCATGGCCATAAAGGGGGATACCAATAAAAGCATCTGAAATATGCTAATGTCAGAGGACAAAAACAGTAAACAAGGCCAGTGAAAACAAGTTATTTCTTAGCTCCATTTAAGTTCCTTGAAAATTGTGGCATGTTTTTTATAGATGATGATGAAATGAAATAGCCATACATTTTTTGAAATATTTTAAAAATTAATTTTGTTAATTGAAATATATTTTCATGATTCTAATTACAAAATAGCTGCTCAAATAGGTGTAATTAAAAAGATCACCTCCTTACAATGCCAAGATTTTTAATCACTCTCAAATTTCATCTCACTCTAGTCAGAATGGCAATTATCAAGAATACAAGCAATGATAAATGTTGGTTAGGATGTGAGGAAAAGTGTATACTTATACATTGTTGGTGGGACTGCATATTGGTGCAACCAGTATGGAAAGCAGTAGATTCCTCAGAAAACTTGGAATAGAATCACCATTTGACCTAGTTATCCCACTCCTCAGTATATCCAAAGGACATAAAGTCAGCATATTACAGTGACACAGCCACATCAATATTTATAGTGACTCAATTGACAGTAGCTAAGCTATAGAGCCAAGGTGCCCTTCAACAGATGAATGGATAAAGAAAACATGATATATATTCACAATGGAGTATTACTCAGCCATAAAGAAGAATGACTTAATGACATTTGCTGGTAAATGGATGAATCTGGAGACTATCAGGCTAAGTGAAATAAGCCAATCCCCTAAATCCAAAAGTTGAACCTTTTCACTGGTAGGTGGATTTTAACACAAAACAAAATCCAGTAGATTAGACAAAGGAAAGGGAAGGGGTACATGAACTGGAAAGAGAGTGGAATGAATCTGACTTAACTTTCCTATGTAAATACATAAATACAACACAGTGAATCTCCAATCACATACAAGCACAAGACTGGGATTCTAATTAGAATAATATGTACTCTATTTTGTATAAATATGTCAAAATATCCATAAAAGCAATATTGATGAGTGTAAAAGCAATGTGAATATCATTTTCAAGCCTGTAGTCAAGGTTTTACTAGAGATAGACACAATGAGAAATATGATGTTCTATCCTTGTTATTTCCTTCCCTTTTTTATTTATGCATTTTTAGTTGGCAGTTAAACTTGTATTTACCATGTTCAGCACATTGTTTTGAGGTATGTATGTGTAGTGGAGTGTTGTCTAAATCCAGCTAATTAGCATGGTTATTTGACCTCACATTATTTTTGTGGAGTGAACATCTTACATCCTCTCTCTTAACCTTTTTAAAGAACACAATGTATTTCCTATAGTTCCCATTTCCTACAAATGAACTTGTTCTCCTGAACTTGTTCCTCCCCCTAACTGAAATTTTGAATCTTTTGATCAATATCTTACCAATCTCCACCTCAAACATTTCAGCTCCTGGAAACAACCACTCTACTTTCTATGTTTACAAGATCAACTATTTTCAGGTTATATGTATGAGTGAGATCATGCAGTATTTTTTCTGTGTCTGACTTATTTCACTTAACATAAAGCTCTCCAGATTCAATCATGTTATCACGAATAAGATTTTCCATATCTACTCTTGCATTTATTGTTCGACTCAACAATTTTCCTTTTGGTATGAGTTTCTAGTGAATGGAAGTGATCTTCATTTTTTGTCAAAATAACTTTCAATGAGAATCCAAAGGACAATATGAATAATATGAATGTGGCTCTTTCCTGTGGGGAAGAAATTCTGCAGATTATTCCTGGGACATGTAATGAATGTCACGCTGGCATTGGAATGTTCTATCATTAGTATAACAATTAGTGAAAGATTAGAGAGATAAATTAGCTAAAAACATGAAAAAATGGTCATTATGTTATAGTAATATCATGACTGTGTTTTTCCCCAAAGCATTATAATAAGCGTGTTGCATAATATAAATTGTATCTGAAAATATTTTAGTCCTTCTAAAAGAAATGGCTTCCTTGTGCTCCTTATCCTCCTTCTGAAAAACATATGTAATTAACTGTAAGTTTAATGGGGGGAACTATGGATTTTGGAATGAGATTCAGATTTTAATCATATTCCCAAAGAGTATAGTCTTGGGAAATATATTTACCTTGATGGTAACATTTTGGAGGGGGGTACCAGAGATTGATCTCAGGGGCATTCAGCCACTGAGCCACATCTCCAGCCATTATTTTGTGTTTTATGTAGAGACAGGGTCTCACTGAGTTGCTTAGCACCTCACTTTTGCTGAGGCTGGCTTTGAACTCATGATCCTCCTGCCTCAGCCTCCCAAGATTACAGGCAATTACAGGCATGCACCACCACACCTGGCCTTTATGATGATTTTAACCCCATAAATGTGGGTATAAAATTATTCTCTTTGGATTTGTATGTGGATCAATGTGGAGAGCCATCTGTGGGCTGTATGTGGACTATATGCATCGCAGCCAGGGAGGAGATAGGTCTGGTATTGGGAATTCCCATGGCATCCCCCCAGGGATAGATCACCTGATACAGGTGAACTTCCCTCTCAGCTCTACCAAAGATCCTACACAGCACAGGAAATGGCCTGACCTACTGTAGCCACACAGCCCCTCTGAGATGGGTGTGACCCGTCAAGAAGTTAATCAATCTGCTGACTGCAAGACATCACAAAGCAAGACTCCATCCTTGAAACCTCATGGCTGCCTTTGATGTGCACAATTAAATAAACTACAAGAGTCATTTTCTTATTGTCTAGCTCCAGCTCCCATGTGGACTGTACCTCTTAGGGTCTCCAACTTTTGAAACTATCTTTCTGACTTTGTCTTTCATTCTTTACTAATTATTCCATGATTTCTCAGGTGGCTTACATCCTACTCGGCAGAAAAAAGAATTTCTCAAGGAGACACTGGCCGTCTCCCCTTAGATTAAGTCAGATAATATAGGTGAATTTTCAGCTTAATGTATTTCTCGTATTTCCCATGCATTTATGTACTAGCTCTATGAGCTTATTCAATGTTCATAACTTGCTGAAACCTTAAAGTCTTCAATTATTAAATTGCTACTAATTTTAGTACTTACTCATAAGATTGTTGTAACAATTAAAGAACATAGCCCAAGTACAATATATACTACAATTACTACTAACATATTCCTATTTCTGTTATTACTGGTAGTGGTACAACCGTCCTTCTTTGGAATGCTCTATCCTCAGTAAGTTGTTCAGTGATCCTTCTTTTTGTGTTTGGTAATATTCATTGTGAAAGTAGTTATTGAGTGAATATTCATAAGAATAAAACTTGGCACTATTTAAGTTTCTACAAAGTTCAAAAGGATGTTTCTGAGATAAGTTCCTCTTAAATGAAAGACTTGTGTTTCAAATGTGTTTGCTCAAATGAGTTGAATACATCACTGCTGCTGATCTCCTATGCGAAAGTGTAAAATCCCAATGAGAACAGAATAAGGAAAGGGCATTCTATGTGTCTGCAAAGGCAGCCAGAATAATTTAGGAAGGGTTCTCTACCCACTGGGAGAGTTCATACACTCATCACTTTCTTTTAGTCTGATATACGGGCAGTTCCTCCTAATTCTCTTTTTCTTGGCTCTCTCAACTGATTAGTTTGCCAGAAATAAGGCCACAACTCAGCGTTGCCAGATGGGCCATGCTCCACATACTCTCAGAGAAGGCCTGAGGCCTGTTTGTGATATGCGTCATGTCTGAGGTGAGGCAGAGATTTCCCTGGGCTTTCACTAAAGGAGTAAAGTCCACAGTGGTATTTGGCAGTTATTTTAAGTAGAAAAAATATATAGCTCTTTTCATAATGTCAGATGAAGGAGTATAATGCAGTGTCTGAAAATAAAGTACAGGTAATGGAAGAAATAAAAATGAAAGATGTAGTATGAAAACCATTTTCTAATTCAAAGAGCCATATACGCCCAAAGCTCTGATGTTTGAAAGGAGGCAGGTCCTAAACCTGGCCTCTTCTATTGACTGATTTTGTAATTGAAAACTTGTTAACACAGTGAATCTGATATTGATTCATGAACTAGGTCCTGGCTTTTCGTGATCAGGTAAGGTTTGGAAATGTAATATGAACTTTTTGATACTGTTTTGGCTATATTATATTAGCCATATTGAAATAACTTTCTACATTTCAAGATCAATTTTATTCATTAGGCATTATGAACTTTTCTACTAACATTTTCCTTGACGGTTTTAGACTGAAGAGCTTTTCTCCAACCCACTTCTCTAAACTAGGATTTGAAATAAAGCGATTGTGATGTCTCTGGGCCCTGGGGAAACATCGCTGATCTTACCCTCTCCAACCTCATAAGCTATAGAGATAAGATGAGCAGTTAGGAATGAAAAGCAACGAAACAATTTTGTATCTGAAATCCATACAAAACATTTCAAAATGATTGTTGACACTCCGGTTTCAAAATCTTGAACTGTAACTGAGATCACAAAAGAACTGACCAGAGATTATTTCTCAGTGGTGGATTTCTTATGCGGATCGAAAGCATGCAAAGTGTATTTTTTAAAGAATCTGGAAATGTCAATGTGATAAAATGGTTTAAAACAGAATATTAAATGTAAGTTCTTTGAAGATAGAGATCATTTCTTACTCACATATGTATGCATAGCACATAGTAAAATCCCTGATCAATTTCAGACACTCAAACCATGTTTATTGAATTTAACTAAATTGAGTCACACCACTGTACCATAGGGTAAAAGGAATACTGGTTTGGAAATCTAGGGCAGTGGCTTTTAAAGTAGCATGCATAAGAATTCCCTGAAGAGCTTATTAAAATACATTTTTCCCTCTTTCTTATTTTTTCCTTTTCTACACATGACATATGCAAGCACACACATATGCATATTTTCAATAGAATAAATCAATAGTGCAGATAAAAACTTCAAATAATTATAAGAAAAAAAGAAACTCAGTAAAAAAGACCCTAGGCATTGAGAAGAAAATAGGTCATGTCTCCTAGAAACCAAAACAAAATATTCAATTCATATCAATATTATTTAGATTTAGATATGACACATTCCTTGAAAAAGAGGAAACTGTTGAGCAAGCCTTCATATAACCAGTAATGGCACTTTTAGTTTTCTGGACATTTCATCTTAATTCAAAATATTGTTATAATATAAGTCTCTGTCCCTGTTGCTGGTGAATTTGTTCTCATTTTAATTCCTTCTAGAAGTCTTCCCTCTCAACCTATATGTGGAGTCAAACTCAGTTAATAATTAGAACAAAATAAAAGGAAGGCAGGGGGTAACAGAAAAAGATAGTAGAGATTAACAGCATGACTTTCATTATCATAGTATCCTCCAAGAAACACTTATGACAGATTTTTTATACCTTGTATATATTTGTTCATGGCCTAAGATTATTATACAGGATCTAAACCTTCTATGATTTTTTTGGTTTACAAGTTAAGTGGAGTGATTTACTTAGAATGCCTATGTTTATTTATGTAAGACTTTGTAATTGATACCCTACAGGGATTTACACTTTATTCTGATAATTGATTTTAGTAATTCTCATAAATCCTGAGTTTAACAAAGATAACCTACTAGGTCAGTCAGCTGTCAGGTGTTCCAAAAGGTCCTGGAATATAGTCAGCATTTACACAAACTGCTAACAGAAGGTGCGTAAAAGCTTGCTTTTGGTTAATTGCTTCATGTAACGTAATCATTGTCCCAAATGACTGTCTCACCCGTATGCATGTATGTTTATATTTGGCAACATTTATTAGTTGAAATGGTTTGTGCTATACTTTATAAATCATAATTTCTTATAATTTCTTTTTATTAAATTTCCCCATTATGAAAATAACATAGCATTCTTCGTATAAGAACTGACTGAATCTATATGTTCTTATTGTACCATGGGTGTTCCTGTCAGTTTCCTTGCTTTCCCTTACAGCTGATGCTACTGGAATTCATTATCTCCCCATAAAGCCAGTGCTACTGTACTGAGGTCTACATTAACAGGGAAGTAAAACTAATGGAAAGCCATGTTCTGCATAGAGAGGCATTTTAGAATGAGGTTATTGCAGAATTCAGGAGGAAAATAATCTCTGAAATTAAATTGTCATTTAATTAGTCACATATAAAAATTGTATTTAAAGTCTAAAACCTGAATATCTGCAAATTACAGCATCTATTTATGTCCAGTTAATGATAAAAGAACTGTTACAAGGAAATGACCATTACAGTATAGAGTTGTATGTGATAAATTTGAGACATGGCAGAAGATTAAAGACAAAAATAGGGCAGTCTATGCCTCCACTCAGCTAATAGGTGCATACAGTTTTTACCAAATCTAAATGACAGAAGGACAAATGAAAAGTATTCACAGAAACACAGAAACACAACACATTATGTTTATTGCTGTATATATTGTTTATATAATTACTTCAATTGTAAATACATTGATTACATTTTGAAATATTTTCTTTGGCTTTGCCAATTCCTGGCTAAATGCATAAAATGATGCCAGTATTTTTGAAAATTGATCTTTGGGCCAATTGGCTCATAGCTCACAATTGAAAAATAAAGATTTTATTGTGGAAATTAGGAAGATGAAACAAGCAGCATCCTTCATGGTAGATCTGTCCAGTGGTATGTATTCTGCTGTAAGAGGAGAGAAAGCACTGGGAACCAGGCGATTTATCTTTACATCCTAGTACTGTATCCAACCAGTTTCGGATCATCTAGACCTGTGTAGATAGGCTAGGTGGATGTTTTCTTCCATTTAAAGGAGTTTTAAATATCCCTCCAACTTTGTGGAGCAGACTTGAGCAAATCATACAATTTTTAGTTCCTCAGCTTAAAATATTAAATCAGTATAATAGTGGTAACTAATTAAAAGGCTTGAGAAAAGATAGGTTGCACTAATAAATGGAAAGTGCAGCAAAAATTTACTGGTACATATTATATGCACAAGAATCATAGCAAAGCAGAGCAGGGTGTTCAAGAGTACAATAGTAATAGAACCTGATTGCCTGAGTACAATTCAGAATACCCCCACATAAGAAGTCAGTGTAAACTGACTTCTCTAAGGCTCAGTTTTCTTATGTGTAAGGAGATAGGAAGAATACTTTATCCCACTGATACATTTTGATGAGTGAGAATGTTATACATAAAATATTTATGACAGCTTTGTACAAATAAATTTTTAAATTACCATTACAAAATGATGACATCATTCATTTTATTACCTACATAATAAAGTTTTTGTTACATTCAAATAATGTAATTTTAAAAGTTTTACCTATCATGTTTGCTTATGAAGAAAATGGCTAAAACATCTAATTTGGTTTTTTTGAGTTAGTATTCAAAAGGGAGAAATTGTTATCTTCAGAAAAGGTTAATGTAAAATAAAAAGCATCTACAAGGCAAAGCATTACTATGTCATGATATCATAATATACATCACCTAAAAATAAAAAAAAATCTTCTAGGAAAAAAAAACATGCAATGATATGATATCGGGAACATATCCTAGTTACTAAAAGTTACTAGCCTAGTAAATGTACCAAACACATGCAAATCAAGATGAATGATTTCTCATTCTTAGAATTTTTGTTTTGTATTTAAAACCATGTCAGTCAACAGGGCTCAGTGGTGCATGTCCATAATCCTGGCTGCTCAGGAGTCTGAAGCAGGAGGATTAAAAGTTCAAGGCAAGCCTGGGCAACTTAATGAGACCCTGTCTCAATATAAAACATTAAAAGAACTGAGGATGTAGCTTAGTGGTAGATCATCCCTGGGATCAATACTCAACACACCCCAAATAAATAATAAAAACAATCATATAATTTATATATTATGTCACCAAAATACATAATTTCTCTAAAAGAAAGTGAATGCAATCTTATAACCTTTACAACTTTACACACTATGAAGAAAAATTGAACAATTATTTATAATTAATAGAAATAATTGCACATTCTATTAGATATTTCCACATAATACAGAATTCATAAAAGAATCACCAAAGTCTTATGTTCTGCTTCACTTTCTCAATCTCCTTCTGTGCTTTAGAAGCCTAAAGCAGCCAATTTAGTTTGGGCTTTCAGGCATTCTTCATTTATCCATTTGTAAGTGTCCTCCATTTATTTTCCTCTCGTTTGCTACTGTCACCAACCCATACTTCACAACTGTCACTTCTCATTAGTGTCTTCTCTCCAGACCCTGTTATGAGTGCATGCTTAGTAACCACTTAGTGATAATGGCTTGCTTCATCGGTAGCTTTATACATATTTGATATATTTTGAGCTTTTTTTTTTTCCCAGTGTTCTTTTTATTAAAGAGAGAGTGCATTCTACTACAAATCTGCAATAATGGTGCCAAATGACAGGAAGAAATGACAGGAATGGTGCCAATGGAGGAACACAGAGGAAATTTTGTTGAAAGCTTTGTTTTTCCAAAACATTAAAGTTGAAATCATCTAAGAGTAACATAATAATAATAATAAAAAATAATAAATGTTTAGAGTAAATATGAATAATGAGTAATAATGTGTCCTATTCACTGCAGATTCCCTTATTTGCTGCATGTCACTTTTCCATCTGCTACACATTTTTCTTTGCTGACCCAGATGGTTCTTCATTTCAGGGAGCTGCAGAAATTTATAGATAAAGAGCACAAGGTAGTCCTGGTACAGCAATCAGATTTTATGTTTGTTTCAAAATGAGAAGAGTGCTTTGAAAAGCCAAAAGGAATCTCTTCCTATAAAATAGACCAAATGGCCTTTGAAAACTTTCTGTAGGCACATTTTGAGTCAGAGCATGAAAAAGCAGATAATGATTTGAGGCAAGTTTTTCCTAATGCAGTGTGTCTGTGATAAAGCAGGGGACTTACTGACAGGAGAAAATAGGGCACTGCAAGGTCTTGAAATTGATCCTCACTACCATTTAACAGCATTTGGCCTATTCATATTGGCTATTAAATTATACCTCCTGGCTTTTTCCATACTTTTGGCTCTTATAAAATGCAAATAGTCAACACCTGGCTTTTCAAAGCAATTGTTAATTGAACATTTGAAATTAATGCCTGTACACAGTATATTATTTGGGCCTAAGTTTTGAATCTTATAGTTTTTAAATGTATAAATAAAGTAATGACATTATTACAAACACATTAATCTCTTATAAGGAAATGTACATAAAGTACAGCATTTACCAAGTGCTCAATTTGCTTTGGAGATGAGATTTCTTCATGAGACTGTTGCTACAGCTCTTCAACTTTAACCATGTTTCTAAAATTATATTATCTTTGGCAATCCAGGAATTATTATTGCCCTACTGTACTTTTGCTATGCTCAATTGTCTGAAGTTAATACATTTAGTCATGAGTAATAGAAAATAACAATTTTTGAGTAAAGTGTGTCTAATCAAAATGACTTAAATAATTTCATTCGATAATTTTTTGTGAATAACTTGATTTATTTCCCAAATTTAGAAATAATTTGATATCAATAGAACTGTTTCTATTTTATTTGTAAGAAAAATAATGATCTTAACATAAAGTATATTTGGGTTATTCTTGAACCTTCATAAACATTTAGTATGTATAACCTAGTGTTTCTTTTCAAAAGGAAAACAAATACATAACACTAGAATTTGGAAAGAATAGAGCTAAGCAACACACCACAAACATGAGACCACATAGAATTTATTATCAAATGTATTATCATATGTATTAAAAAGATGTCATTCTAGCTTACATTATACCAATGGTTTTCTGTATCAAAAATCAATAGCATTTTTTATTTCTTGTCTATTGGATAACATTATTCCCCCCAAATTCAAATGAAAGTGGAAAGAAACTAAGGAAATTGGTGCATTTTCTTAAGTTTACAAGTAATATCATGTTTTGCAAGTGTTAGTGCCAAATTGGGATGGATCTTTAAACCAAGATTTAAGTCTTAGTGTGAAGATTTCAAGATTTAAGTCTTAGTGTGAAGATTTCATTACCTCAGAGATTAAGCTCCATGACTCTTCACTTGTGTGAGTGCTTTCCAATGAATCTTTACAACCACACACAAAACAAAAACTAATTCTAATAGCAGTCACTACTTTCCATATATATTTAACAGTTTTATCTATATTAACTATGTTATCATAAACTCATAAAGAAGATCATATAATTATCTCTTTTAATTAAATGAGAAACTTGATGCACAGAGATCAGTGCTTTGCACAGGCTCTCACAGCTAGAATCCAGAGAGTCTGTCCCTAGCTGTTCTACTCCTCACTATGACAGGATCACAGAGTCTCAGATTTCAGACATGCTGAGAAGGACTTAACCAATTTAGCAGCTGTTTTATTTTTTATTTTATTCTCCCACATTGGGAATGAGATCACACGAAGCAATTCAGAATCATCTAGGGAGCTTCTTCAAAGTCCACTAGGCTAGAGCTTCTCCCTCACATGGAGTTGGTTGCAAGGTTTATACCTATATTTGTATCTTAAAAGTCCACCCAGGTAATTCTGGTGTACATTTAAGATGACAGCTATAGACACAGTAATTGCACAAATATATGAAAAATTGAGAATAATCAAAGTTTTTCTTAGAATAAATTTGCATTCTTCTTTTTAGTGTTTCTTCACTTGGATGTTCCCACCTCTGTGTTCCTACAAACTAAATCACCTTAGTTTATAAAAAGATAAGCTTATAAATAATATGCTAGAGAAGCTTTCAAAATATTTTAAACAGTTTTAAATAAACATAGGGTTCTCAACAGTGATGAAGTAGTGCCTACTCAATTTTGGAAACAATAGGTTATTTTTTAATGTATAAGAGTAAGAGAAGTAACATTATACAGTACATTAAGTATATTTGTGATAAGTGATAGAACATATTCAATAACTTGGTAATAAATAACAAAATCTGGATTATTAGTTATCTCTGTGTTAAAAAGATAAGTCAAAATGAAGAAAGGATGGGAAGGATAGAACGAATATGTAGATAGATGTGAATTACCAAACCTGTGTGTATATGTGAACTTGCCTTAGTTTTAGGTATAGGTTAATGATGAGTTCTTGAGTAGTTATTATTTTTATAAAAACAAATGAGATTAAAAGCTACAAACTAAAGCAAAACTAAAGTTTAGTCATATACACATCTGAAAATATTTTAAGTGTTATGCATAGACCAATGATAATAGTGTCGTGAAACAAATGTTGTATTTATATAGGTTTTGGAAACTGGTGATCCAGGCCAGCTGTGCCTCGCAGTGGTTGGATGTTCTTACATAGAACTTCCTGCATTTATACTGCTAACTCCACCCTCAGATTCTGAACTTGACTAACCTGCCAACTAGGGCAATCCCTTGAAAAAGAAGATATTTATTTTCTTCTGTATCCTTGATGTCTCAGTGTACAGAACAACAACAACAACAAAAAAGGGCGGGAAACTGATGTTTAACTATTGAATGAATATTGGTATTATGTTCAATGGACATAATAGTTGTTATTAATAACTTAAATATCTCCCAGTGTAAATCTATTTGCAATGTATAATTGCCATAAAATATTTACCATGAAGTAATATGAAGAGCCTCTAATAAATGTAGACTGCTCCATTAATCTGAAAATTAAAACAAAAATCCACTTTGGTATTAAAATTACATAGAATTTAATAAATTCTTTAGTTATTTTTAGATCAAAAGAAATATATAGTTTAGTAGATGGAAGCAACTACTAAGAAAATTAGCCACATATTTAGCCAGGCTAATGTGAAGAAAATCAATTCAATGTATTCCCAAATCTTATTACTCCCTTCATTTTCCATTTTCCACTCCTTTTACTCTGAACAATACCTTTCTATAGTTAGTATACTTGTAATATAAATCCTGGACATGTGTCAAAACCCTTGTGAGACAGTGCAACTCAATAGCTCCATGAAAACATTGTTTAGGCAATGTTGGTTTTGGATGATTCTTATTAAAAGTTGACATAGTAGTTATCAGATGAATGAGTGTGTTGATATTAACAAGATCTTATGATTATGAGGTTTTCTCTTTAAACTGGAAATTCTTGACTTCTGATCAAATTGGATATGCTTCAATAATTTTCTCTTGTATGACTTAGTATCAACTTTCTCTTGTACATTTAATTAAAACTTTGTTACTCTGCATTAAGATTCAACTTCCTTTCTCTAATCAAAAGTATGGTAATTATTGGAAAGCCTATCATGACTGCCCTTAGGCACACATGAAGGCCATAATTTTCTTTAATCATCATTTATTAATACCTTAACTCCAAATATTATCAAGTAAGCATATGTATGCATATAAATCAACATCTTAGTCAAACCCTTTAAAATTTTGCAAGGCACAGCATTACATAGAGGGTATGCCATAGGCAAAATGTGTTTTCGATTTCTTTCCAACTCTTGATTTTCTCCTTCATTTTCAGTCTTTCAAAACTCTTTCCACCTGTTCCTTGACTCCACGCCTCAGGGTCCCACTCTTTGTTAGCTAATCATACAACTTCATTTTTGTTAATGTTTTATAGATGGTAACTGTCCAAGTTTTGTATCATTCTAGCTAACAAATTTCTACAGAAGTGTTTTTTTTTTTTATTTTTCCTCCTGTAATTCAAAGGAAAAAATTAATAGTGAGGGTTTCAGGCACTATAACAAATCATCCAAGAAATTATTTTATGGTATAAAAAGACTTTTATATATAAGAGAATTAAGATGATTCTGTATAGATTACATGATGAGGAAAGAGAAAAAAGAATAATATTCACTTTGTTTCTTTGCAGGGACAATTTTGAGAGTGAATTTGTGATCCTCTGAATGTAATATTTTGTAATGCTGTAGAAAAGAATACAGTAATGCAATATTATATTACTGTATTTAGGAGTAATACAATGGAGGGAGGGAGGGAGAGAGGGAGGGAGGGAGGGAGGGAGAGAGAGAGAGAGAGAGAGAGAGAGAAAGAAAAAGAAAGAAAGAAAGAAAGAAAGAAAGAAAAGAAAAGAAAGAAAAGAAAAACGAAAAAAGCCAGGGGTTGAAACACTAATGTGAGGGCTTTCAAACTGTAAAACTGAGAGCCATTATGGAAAGGCCATCATCTGAGTCGTTTAGCAGAAGGAAGCATTTGCGAGGTGTCCTAAGGGAGGAATATTTCACATGCATAAGTTCCAAGGCATTAGAACAAGCTAGAGGGCTTTTTTTGTTTTAGGCTGTATAATAATACCATTGGTCATTTCTAGCCTCTTTTGGAAATAAAAATGGTTTATTTCATGGCACACAGAGTTTTATTCCTAGAGTTGAGTTTCATTCTGCCCAATGTTTTCAGAACATATCCATCTGAGACATACACACTTAAGTGAAATAGCAGCATGGCGATAGTTTTGCAGATCCATAAGCCAAAATTTCTTTTCCATTAGGTTATTTGACACCTGTGATAACCAAACAATGGCATGTCTATCAACTTAATTTATAGATCTGCACTTAGGGTGTTGCAGTTACTCCCTTAAATTTATTTGAAATAGATACATCTTCTGAAGTTAATGGAAGGGTGTAAGTGGAATTGAAATGGAATAGAGTAAAACCACCATAGCAGTATACTTTCTCTTTCCTCATCATATCAGACAACATTATAACAACAGATAACGCTTTTCTTAAGGTTCACTAAATTCACAGTGTATTACAAATAGATTCTATTGCTTATTAACTTCACATTTAGAAAGCAGTTTGCAATACATTTTACTTATATTTCATGAAAGGTGACAATGTGGTTCTAATTTAATAGTTGAGCTCATTGAATCACATACCAAGCCTTTCATAATTGTCAAAGAAAAAGAGAAGCCTGAGAATTTGAAGTTAAAGTGGAAAGGAACCATACAGGGGAAAAAAAAATAACAGAAGAATGGAAATGTAATATGTCTGTATATACAAATGAAATGGGAATTAATCTGTCTACTAGAGAATGGAGTAATGTGCCATAATCAGTGAGTGAATGTAAGTCTAAGAATTGGAATGTTTGTGTGTGGACTGTAGTAGTATACTATGATATATATGTATCGTGTGTGTGTATACATTTTAAAAGGTCTAATTGTTGTTCAGTGTGAATATTTCTAGTCCTTACTATTTTACTCCCATAGTTTGTGCAATGGGATATGGTCATCATATGTTTGGCTTATCACATCACTATCAATTAAAACAAATTAGGGGGAAAATCAATGTAATTTGAATCCTTTCCTAAATTTCCTTAATGTTCTCAAAATAATTACATACGTTTGAATTTGTATTTTATTTTACATCTAATTTCCTTTATATTTGTACCTATGTTCTTTTCCTCACTGAAACTTTATTGCATTGATTTTTAGCCTCTTACCTTAAAGCTCATTTTTAATTTTTTTGTTTTTTAGTATTTATAAGACCTCAAAGTGAAGAGAGAGGTAGCATAATAAAGGATCACAAAACTAAAGTTATAAAATGCTTACTACTTTCTAGAACATGTTGCAAGCATTTGTTGCTTATTTGTTTTCCAGTCAGCCCTTTAAAGTGGGTGCTACACAAAATATCAATATTAAATCCTCAATATTCTCTGCTTAGTAAGTCAGGAGATGCTATCATCTGAGAGCAGATGAGAAAAAAATGAAAGTGAAAGACTCAATAATTTGTTCAAATCACATTAGTTGTAAGGGGCAGAGCTTAGACTCAAACCTAGAGCCTTCCTACATCTTCCCTTCTGATTTTTCCCAGTACATATTCTGTAATCCTCAAAAAAAAATTACCACAAGAATCTTTGAACAATTATCTGTTAACTCACTCCAGAAAAATTATTGTGTGTACAATAAAAATACTTGACTTGTTAGATTAGAACTAAATCTTTACCCCTGTAAGAAAGATTTATGTCCTAAAATTATGCCATATACAATAAAAAAGCTTTGGTGCAAAAGTGCAAAAACTATGGAGAGATAGAAGGCAGGAAACCAATTTACAATAGGGTACCTGCAGCCAAGACTGTTTCCCTATCCTTGTTGACAAATGAAGGGCAGGAACAGGAACTAAGAAACAGGAACAGAAACTCAGTGGAAGGTTTATGATCTCTGGCTCTGACATAAATATACAAGCCTGTTTCACAATGAACAATTTGCCATTTGTAATGGTTTGGATCTGAAATGGTCCCCAACCCCTCATGCTTGGTCCCCAATGCAGCAACACTCAGATGTGGAGCTTTTAGGAAATGCTCATAACAGGAGGTCTATAACCCCATCAGTAAATTAATCTGTTAATAGATTCCTAATTTGAATGGGCTACCGGAAGGTGGTAGAAACTGTAGAAAGTAGGACTTAGTTGAAGGTGATGCATCATTGCAGTGTACCCTTGGGAAATATATTGTTCGTGGCCCTCCCTCTTTCTCTTCTCCTTCCCAACTTCCATGAGGGGGGCAGACTTGCTTTTCCACACCCTCCCTACCATGATGATGTGACCATAGACTGAAATCTCTGAAATCATGAGAAAAAATAACGTTTTCCTTCTCTAAGGTAACTTTCTCTGATATTTTGTCACAGTGACTAAGCCAACTAATATACCATTTTTCTCCTCTACTAAAATTATTGTCAGCATAATATGAACATCATAAATGGTATGTCGGACCCCTCAGGATTCTCCACGCAGTGAGAGATCAGGAGATGCTAACTTCAGTGAGAAGTATATCAAAAAGATTATTTGTTTAATTTATAATAAAAAACAAACAGTGGTCTATTAAATCTCTCTTTCTCCCCCTGTCTTTTTAATTGGGACTCAATTCAGTTCAACCTAAGGCCTAATTAAACTTGAGTCCACAGAATTTGCTGGCCCTAACCATTGATCATTAATATTTGTGAATCTCCTGGACACATAAGATTGAACTTTTTAATATTCCTGGTAATTCAAAGTGAATTGCTGCAGGGAAAACAAATAAAATTTGTTTTCAGATGCATTACTTATATAATACAACATCCCCAAAGTATAGATTATACTATTCTTCCCATTTTATATATTAAAAGACACTTAGAAGTTAAAAAACTGTCTTAAAGATCACATAGATGATGAGTTGAGAAACATATTTAAAGCTAGGCCTGTCTGAATTTTGAGATCAAGGTTGAGATGTTAGCAGCACCATCAATTAGTTTAAGTTTCTTCAGGCATATACCCGAATCACTTGAAAAACATGAATATAGAACAATCTATGATAGAAACTGTCCTAATATCGGAGTGATAGCCATAGCCTTATGCTTTAGTTGGCTTTATTTGATTTCTGAATCCAAATCCTCTACCACTGTATTTTACTCAATTCAAATAACCTCTATCCAATGTATGGCCATGCTCCACAGTAAGCTAGTAGAAAGATGAATACTAAGTACCAGATTAGTTTGATTTGCCCCAAAGCAGTTATAACATTTATTGATATTAACATTCATAGGGAGACCAATTTTTGCATTTTAAAAATGACACTAAATTAAGCTTTTTCTATCTTTAGATTATCTGTTTATTAAATAACTAATTGATTTATTACATGATAGATTTTCTGTAAGTAACCATAAATATTATTTTGAATATGTTATGTTCCAGGTAAAATAAGAAACATATATTAAAAATACTGTTACTTATTACTAAAACTTCTGTTAGGCTTATTACTAGATTGACAACCAATTGTAAATATAATAAATTATTTTATTTCATTTCTGTTTTTACTTTTAAAAAATTTAAAATTATTTTTAACTTGTACATAAAAAACAAATTATACATACTTATGTGGTACCATGTGATATGTTGATACATTCATACATTGTGCAATGTTTATCAATTTAAACATATATCCTCAAACATACAATTATGTTAGTAAAATAAGTGATCTCACTCATATCTGTACTCAAAAAAGTTGTGATTAAAACGGTGGTTGCTAGAATCTAGGGACAGTAGGAGCAGGACAGCAGTGGGTGCTGAGTTACAGGTTGACAGGAGTGAATATTTCTGTTGTATCATTGCACAGTGGGTGACTATAGATAATCATTTGCTGTGTCTATCAAAAAGCTTCGAGAAATGAATTTGAATGTGTTCACTGTAATGAAAGAAGACACACAAAAAGGAAAGATATCTCATATTCTTGGACTGGACAAATTAATATTGTTTTAAGGTCCATACCACCCAAAGAAAATTATTGATTTAATGTAATTTCTATTAAAATTTTGATAGCATTTTTCACAGAACTAGGAAAAAACCCTAAATTTTTTTGGAAAAATAAAAGACTCCAACAACAAAACTATCTTCAGAAAGAACAAAGCAAGAGGTAACATTTTTCATTTAATATATGTTCAAAATATATTAAAAGGTTATACTAATCAAAACAGAATGATACTGCCATGAAAATAGATCCATAATACAATGAAACAGAATAGAAAGCCCAGAAATAAACCAAAACAAATTCAGTCAACTAATTTATAACCAGACCAACAAGAAAATACAATGTGCAAAGGACAGTCTCTTCAATAAGTCTTACCGGGAAAACTGGACACCCACAGGCAAAAAAGAATAAAAATAGACCTTGTGTAATGTCACTTATGACAGCAACACAAAATGAATTAGAGACTTAAATGTAAAACTAGAAACCATAAAATGCTTAGATGAAAACATAAAGGAAAATCTTCTTGACATTGAACTTGGCAATATTTTGGGTATATGACTCCAAAAAGCACAGGCAAAAATCAAAAGTGAACAAGTGAGACAATATCAAACTTAAAAAATCTCTGCATAGCAAAAGAAACCATCCAAAAGAAAAAAGAAAAAGAAAAGAAAAGAAATGAAAAGGCAACCTACAGAATGGAAGAAAATATTTGTAAATCATATATCTTATAAGAAGTTAATATTTAAAATGCCAAAAAAACTAACACAACTCAATAACAACAAATTCTGGTTGTAAAATGGGCAAAAAACTTGAGTAGACGTTTTAGGGAAAAGAAATGGAAATGGTCTAGAAGTTCATAAAAATGTGCTCAACATCACCAGTCATCAGGGAAACGCAAATTAAAACCATGATGAGATTTTACTTAATGCCTGTTAAGATAGCTATTGCATCAGGAGGAAGAAGAAGGAGAAGAGGAGGGCTGTGGGTAGAGGAGGAGAAGAAGGAGGAGGAGGAGGCAATGCGGAGGAGGAAGAGGAGGTTGAGGAAGAAGAAGAATAAGAAAAGAAAGAAAAAGAAAGGAATCTAACAAATGTTGGCAAGAATGTGCACTTTCAGACACTGTTGGCAGGAAGATACATTGATACAGCCATTATGGAAAACAGTAGGAAGATTCCTCAAATATTTTTAAAAAGGGAACACTATATGATCTATTCCATATATATATGACTTTCTCTTCCTCTCTCTCTCTCTCTCCATATATATATGGAGAGAGATATCTCTGTGAGACGCTGATTTTGTTTTCTTTGGATATATATATATATATTTTTGGATATATATCCTTGGATATATTTTTTTTTTTTTTGCCCATTTTACAACCAGAATTTGTTGTTGTTGTTGTTGTTATTGAGTTGTGTTAGTTTTTTGGTATTTTAAATATTAACTTCTTATAAGATATATATATATCTTATAAGATAGATATATATACTTATATATATATCTATCTTATAAGATATAAATATATATCTTATAAGATATAAATTATACTTCTTATAAGATATAAGAAGTATAATTTATATACTTCTTATAAGATATAAATATATATCTCCAAAGAAAACAAAATCAGTATCTCACAGAGATATTTGCATTTGCATTTTCATGTTAATTACAGCATTATTCACAATAACCAATATATAGAAACCTAAGTATCCATTGGCTGAAAAATGGATAAAAGGTGTGGCATATATACAATCAAGTATTACTTAGTTATAAAATGCCATTTGTGACTTTATAAAAGAACCTAAAAGGAATTATATTATGTTAAATAAAACACACAGAGAAAGACAAATACTGTATGCCATCACTGATATGAATAATTTTAAAAGAAGGAAGGAAAGTTTAACTTAGAATCAAAGACTAGGATAGTGGTTGCCAGAGGCTGTGGAGTAAGGGGAGGGGTAGATGTCAGAGAAAAAGCACAAACTTTCAGTTCTAAGATAAATAACTTCTGAGAATTGAATATACAAAATGGTGACTATAGTTAATAATACTGTATGGCATTATTAAAATTAGGTAAGAAAGTAGACCTTAAGTGTTCTCATGTACAGACAAAAGTGACTTTGTGAGCTAATAGATGTGCTAATTAACCTGACTGTAGTAATGATTTTACAATGTATGTGTACATCAAGTCATTACACTGTACAATTTAAATATGTACATTTGTCAGTTATACTTCAATAAAACTGAAAAAGAAAAATAAATAAAAGAAAAAATTAGCCTTGGGAAATATTAATGAGAAATTACAAATATGCAACATTAGAAATCACATGTATACAAAATACAAGAACTCAAATAAATTGCTTATTTTAAAATATTATAAAGGGAAATAACCATAAAGGAAATAAATATCTAGGCCTTTGCGTTGTTAAAAAAGCTATGGCATAGGTCAGAGCCCCTGCCAACACATAGGAGCACAGACCTGGGTCTAAGACTGTCTCCAGGGACCCCCGCCAGAGCACAGGCCCAGAACCACCCCCACCTTTCCATGCCAGAATCCTTGTATGCCCATGGGAGACCAGGCCCAGGCCCAGGACCCCCTCTGGATACCCCCACAGGAGCACTAGCCGAGGTCAGGCCCAGGAAAACCACCGCTGATCCACTGACCGACGCACAAGCCCAGATCCAGGCCCAGGACCACCTCTGGGGACCACTGTTTGAGCACAGGAGCAGATCAGGTCCAGGGCCACCCCTGCAGAGTGGAGGTCCACGCTGTTGCTCCCTTCCCAAATCCATCTTTGAATACTGCAGCTATTACCATAGCCCTGTGCATGTGAGAGCCTCCACCTTGGGACAACAAGCAGGGCCTGGAGGCAGTTGCCCAGCACAGCTCAGTATGTCACAGTGCTGCATCTATGATCAATCAGCCCAAAGCCATTGAAGTCTCACCCTTTCAGCCCTATCTCTGAAAGTGTTTGCATCCATCTTGGGCCACTCCCACTACTATCTTGATTTACCTCCATTACCGCTGCCACCATCTTTAGTTGCACTAGCATCCATCTGGGGACACCTGCCAGGGACTGGAAGTCAACACCAAGGTGAGGTACTGATAATTTGGAGGGTCACTATAAGGTTATAAGGTAGAAATTGCAATACCTCAGATCCACACTGTAAGGAAGGAAAAAACATAATCAACATGAAAAAATAAAGGGAGAAAGTGCCCCAAACAAACCAAGACAGTACAATAACAGAAACCATTAATGGTGCAGTTGATGAAATGTCAGAGAAGAAGTTCAGAATGTACATAATTGAAATAATTTGTGAATCAAAGAATGATTTAAGTGAGCAAATACAGGCAAAAATCGACCAACAAAGAGATAAAGGAGCAAATACAAATAGCAAAAGATTACTTCAAGAAAGAGAGATTCTAAAAAAAAAAAAAACAGTCAAAAATTTTTGAAATGAAGGAAACAATAAACCAAATAAAAAACTCAATAGAAAGCATCACCAACAGACTAAGTCACTTGGATAATGAACACAAAATATACAATCTTTAAAATAAAGTTTACCACAAAATTGAGATGGTAAAAAACTAAGAATTAAGGGATAGCATCAAAAGGCCAAATCTAAGAATCATCTGGAGAAAGGAAGGCCCAGAATGTCAAACCAAAGAAATGCACAATCTCTTCAATGAAATATTATCAGAAAATTTTACATTCATGAGGAATGAATTGGAAAATCAAATACAAGAGGCTTACTGGACCCAAAATGTATAGAATTACAACAGATTTACACCAAGACACATTGTAATGAAAATGCATAGCATACAGAATAAGGATAGAATTTTAAGGGCTGCAAGAGAGAGCAAACAGATTACATATAGGGAGAGACCAATCTGTATCTCAGCAGATTTTTCAACTCAGACCCTAAAGTCAGGAGATCCTGAAACAACATATACCAAGGAAAGAAAGAAAATGGATGTCAACCATGAATCTTATATTCAGCAAAATTAAGTTTCAGATTTGATGATGAAATAAAAACCTTCCAGGATAAACAAAAGTTAAAAGAATTCACAGTGAGAAAGCTTGCACTACAGAGCATTCTTGGCAAAACATTCCATGAGGAGGAAATGATAAATGACAATGAAAATCTGCAAAAGAGAGAAACTAAAGGAAAGGCCAATCAAAAGAGAAACCAAGTAAAGTTAAAAACCAAAAATAAACCAAAATGACCAGGATTACAAATCATATTTCAATAATAACCCTGAATGTGAATGGTCTAAACTTATCAATTAAAAGACATAGACTGATTGGATTGAATATAAAAGACCCAACAATATGGTGCCTTCAAGAGACTCATGTCACAGGAAAAGGCATCCACAGACTGAAAGTGAAAGCCTGAGAAAAAAACATATCACTCACATGGACTGTGTAAACAAGCAGGGTTTTCAACTTCATATCAGATAAAGTGGACTTCAAACCAAAGTTAGTGAAAAGGGATAAAGAAGGACATGTCATACTGCTTAAGGGAATCATAAATCAACAAGACACAACAATCATAAATATCTATGCCCTAAACAATGGGGCATCTATGTATATCAAACAAACTCTTCTCAATTACAAAAATCAAATAGACCACAACACAATAATGCTGGGTGACGTTAACAAACCTCTCTTACCAAGGACAGATCTTCCAAACAAAAACTAAACAAAAAAATTATAGAACTCAATAATACAATCAACACTTTAGACGTAACAGACATATATAGAATATTCCATCTATCAGCAAGCAAATACAATTTTTCTCAGCAGCACATGGATCCATCTCCAAAATAGACTATATGTTATGTCACAAAACAAGTCTTAGCAAATACAGAAAAATAGAGATACTAGCCTGCATTCTATCTGGCCATAATGGAATGAAATTAGAAATCAAAGAGAAAATAAAAAATAGAAACTACTCCAACACCTGGAGACTAAATAATATGCTATTGAATGGCGCACGGATAATAAAAGACATCAGGGAACAGATAAAAAAATTCTTTGATGTAAATGAGAACTCTGATACAACATATCAAAATCTCTGGGACACTGTAAAGGCAGTAATAAAAGAAAAGTTCATTGTATTAAGCACATTCATTAAAATAATAGAAAGTTAACAAATAAACAACCTGAAATTACAACTTAAAGCTCTAAGAAAACAAGTAGTGCTGGGAAAATTTAGAAATCCATATGCAGAAAAATGAAAAATAAACCCACCATGCAAAAAACTCAACTAAAAGTGG
>CM053407.1:49193771-49277832 GCA_028644305.1 Xerus rutilus | reverse complement strand
TTAAGGTTTTACTCAAAATCATTTTTTCCCCTTTTTGCATCATACCCTTCACTTCCTTTATTTATTTTTCAGGAAATAATGCCCTGTTTTTTCATAGTTCATTTTCAGATGTGTGTGGAAACAATTCTTCAGCAAACGAAATATTCCATTGCCATGACTGGATAGTAGGCAAATGATAAGGTCATTATTCCTCCAAGATTATTTAAAATCTCAAACCTTATGGGATCACCTGCTTCCACTTAATGAAATGCTATAAAAAGTTTTGCCCTTTAGTTTACTAATAAACAATGTTTTCTAATTACTGGCCTCATTTCAAATCCTTTCCCTAATTTATATTCTTCTTTTTTGAAAAAGAAAACCAAAACATACCGAATACTTAAAATGTTGATGTATTATGTTATGTGAGAATTCCTTGTTTCTAGACTTTTTCACCAAATTTTTACATTCTTGTTTCTACCTGTTTATGAGAAACTTGTAAATTTAATGTCATATATTCACTGTTTTGTTTCCAAATGTGTTTCTCTTCTCTAACTTCTCAGTTGGTGGTGTCATTCCCATACGCTCCATTCCATAAAGTAAAATTAGTGTTCCTCTTCCTTTCTCAGGCATGTGGAACTAGAGTGTGGTTGGCTTCCTGACTTTCCTTCTGTGGAGCCAGCGGACAGTAGCTTTTTATCTTCCTACTATTCCACACACAGCAGTAAGCTTTTTGTCTTTGTGGTGTGAAAAACACTTTGCTTGAGCTTCTCTTAATGTCACTATAGAGGTAAATCACTGTTTATTGCTTCAAACACACTAGAAATAAAATGAGGCTATTTATAATTAATTCTTTAGGGAAATTGCATTGGATATACATATTTTTAGTTGCAAATGATTATTTCATAAATATTTTCTTTCAAACTGTAGAGAGTAGACCAATGTGAGGCTCCTATTGTGTTTGAAATAAATTACATGGGCTAGAACTAGCCTTCTAGTAATATCATTAATACTAACTCATTTAAATCCTACAGAGACATGAGTTTAAAGGAACAAATGTGGGAGAAAATAATCATCATATTTCTCCAGGAAAAAAAAAAAACACGATGACAGCAATAGGAACCACTCTAACTTTTTAGTGTTCAAATATTGTCACATTAAAACCAATTCCAATACAACTTGTTAAATAAGCAGGCTATTTATCTCTCTGTTTGCATGAAATTAGCCAGTATATAAAAGTCTTGTAGTCAAATACTCTTAAACATTGATATAATTCCACACTTCAGATTACCTCTGTATTCTTAGTCATTGCGCCCCAAACCTGCATGCCATGTTGGAGTGTCTGCATTAGATTACAGGTAGGTGTATTTAGTGATAATCTCCTTTTTTTAAAAAAACAAACAAACATAAAAGATTTAACTCACAAGTTAACTCCTGAAATAAGACTTTTTATTCCATCCCAGTGAGTTTCTACCTCTTTGGGAATAGTGGGCCCGCACATCATTTCCTATAGGAAGGTATCACTGGGAATATATGAATCCGTTACAGAGGTTCTACTACTTAGGAAGCCAAAAAGAGAGAAATAGAAGACTGAAACTCCCTTCCTGGAATGCTCTTGATCATTTCAATCTCTTTTACCTCAAACCCCAAAATCATTTGTATTTGCCTAGCAATGGATACTAGAGCAATCTTGATCCCTTAAAATGTTCTATTATGTCTTTTCATGGAATGATGAGTTCCAGATTATATTTATATAACTGAGAGTGATTATTCTGGTGCTTTCCCCAAAATAAAGAGAGCAAAATGTGACTGAATTTTCCACATAGTGGAGGGATATCCAAAAGGAAAAATTTCAGGAAAAAGAATATAAACTTTGCTTATTATTTCTAGCAAAAATCAGATTGATTTCAGGAAATCAGATTCTTTACCCTGCCACTGGGTGGCTGTAGAAATAATCAGGAGATCATTATTACAACAGTCAATTCATAATCATGTCCTAATGCCCAGGTAGCAACCCTTGTAATACCTGTGCAACTACATCTGCTCTTGACAGTAGATTACCAAGTCACTGGAACAATGTATCCACCCATGTAATTGCTAATGAACACTCACATATCCAGAACACTGTTTGAAACAGATATACTTCACTTCTGTCCTCCAAATGTTATTGGAGTTTATCAACTGCTATAATTAAAATCACATTCAGAACTTTAATTCTAAGCAACTAAGATGAAGCAGATTATTAAGTTTTCCAGCCTCTGTAGTTTCAAGAAAGTGTAACAAAGTAATTTTTGAAGAAGTTTTTTAGCCAATATATGAAAGAAGGGCATTTTGCTGTGTACCAAGCATATTCAGTAAGATAAACTGTACAGAAATGAAAAAGATCACTATAGAAATGGTGAGAAGTATAAAGGGCAATTCTAAATCAAAGAAGTCACATCCTATATAAAGAAGGATTCATTTCTTTAAGTACAAAAATTTGTATGGTTATGTAAAAGCTCTCATTGTTAGGTGTATAACTTAATATTTTGAACATAAATCACTAAATCTAGCTCAAGGGCTTCTAATCTGCTGCCTATATCTTAGAAATAGGTATATCAGCAATGGATAAAAAATTCTTACTGATTTCAGTTCCATGACTGAGAAATTTTATTAAAGGCATTTTATTGCTGATATGGCTCTAAGTGGAAATAAACACTTTTTCCTCCATCATTCTCCATTTAGCATTGTACTACTTCCTATATGAACTGTTGTGATTTGGATCTGGTCTTATCATATAATTTAAACAAAAATTAACTAAAACTTTCCCTTAAATTTAATCAAATGTACAAATTTATATCATATCTGTGATGAGTTGTGTTTATTTCAAGAATCATTTTGTCTGCATCTGAATACTGGGGAAAACTCAGATAGAAGACGCCATACAAATAAACTCACAAATTATTCTGGACCATTGTGAAATGTTTGACCTAAGTAATCACAGTATGTGACTAGATGTGCTTTTTCTGGCCATTTTAATATCTGAGCTGCCTTTGGAGGTTGTCAGATAATGGCATGGTAGTTATGTCACAGATTTTCAGCCAAAACATGACTTGTGAATATAATTAGAACCAGTGATCTGACAGCACATGTTTCAAAATCACATCCCATTACAGAATTTCTGAACCATTCCACTCCTCCAAGAATATTTATTAATTGGGTCTTTATGCTTTTGCCTATGCTCTTTGTAATACATTTTTTAATAATGACAAAAGTGATATCAATACATTTCTTTGGAACAGATGAAGCTTTTCAGTCGTGTTGGAACACCTGTAATCTTTGCTTTTATTTTGGTACTTGGATCTTGGGCCAAACACAGTCCTTTTGGCAATCATCTCTATATTCATCTCACCTAGAAGTATTTGAAACAGATATCAAATATTGAATTTTTAACTAGAATAGTGATGCTGACTTAGTCTTCTCTGGTCTGTCACATTAAATCTACTGTTCTTAGCACTTAGAGCAATAAAATATGAGACTTTAAATCAAACAAAAATACCCATAGCTCAATATTAATGATTCTAGGATTGTTAAATAGTTTGAAAGAACTGAAAACAAAGGTGCATCAATTTATCTTTTGGTGCATATGAGGTTCACTATATCTTATTATAGGGATAAATGGAATCCCTCTATGACCTTTCATAGAGTTAAGTAGCCACACAATTCCCTAATCAAATTAGTACACTTTTTAAATGAAATGGAACTCCATTCCTAATTATACTAGGAGAGTAGCCATGGGCTGGATCTGTTCACAACAAACTTGGACTTCATTATAGCTGTATTTATTTTATCTGAGAATTCCACTGACTGAAATACAAATGGAAAACACAGGTTACATCAAGTACTGAAAAAGAAAATGTGAGTGAATCTTGTAAAAAGTATTACCACTTCTAGGACAATAAATGAAAGTTCATATTGTTCTGATGCTATGTCAAAAGGGTCAGTTTTATATATTTAAGATTACATAATTATACTTTTGATTATATGTTTATGTTTAGGTACTATTACTTATTTTGCAAACCCACCAGTATCAGGGTCATAGCAATTCTTATTTGAACACAAAATAGAATATTTTTTTTTTGAACAGGTCAAATTAAATTAAAAGCTTAGATATATCAGAGTACTTACCAGCAACATAAAACTCTACACTTCTGTGAGAAACAAAGCCATGTTTTCGTATTGCACACCAAAGCCAAATGATGGTCCATCTGAATTTCTTGAAATTCTACAAGTGTAAAGTCTTAGGCATTTTACTGGTAGATAATGGACCATCGGGTGTTTGCTAAAATGTAGTTAGATGTTAATAAATGTTTCCAATCCATTATTTATAGAATTCAAACATACAATGACATGTATAGTATTTCATCTGTTCATAGAATCATCTATTAATAAGTTTCCAAATGATTCTCTCCAAAAGCAGATCCCGTAATTGATTTACAATTTTTACCTCAAGCACAAATTTATTAACATAATTTTTTATGAAATGAAATTACCAAATTAGCTATCATAACCCTGTTAAGTACAGCAAATACAATTTGAAAATTGAGAAGCATATTAGGATAACAGCTTCCTATCTGAAATATGATAGATAATATTTTAGGTAGGCATAACCACACTCCCAGTATAAGTTCTTCGTTCTTGAAAAACGTGAACATTTCTCTAAGTCATGCTATAAGACAATGTAAAATTATGTTTCAGTAGAGAAGAATATTGTCTATAACATCTACTCAATCAAAGTATTTAAAATATTATATCTAATCTCTTGAGTATTTTGATAATTACTGTTCATATCTACAAAACAGAATAAAGCACAGTGCATTTACTACTTTAACGGAAGTATTGCACTAATATAGTTAAGAAAAAAATTATCTATATCTACTTATCTACTATCTAAAACATCATCTGTTACCTATAAAAGGAGATATTGTCCACATACAATTTTTTCAAGACTGTTCTTAAAATAGTAGGCAATTTAAAACTACAAATTGTAACTATTTTATTACTTTGTACTAAAAATCAGTGTAATAAGTTTGTAAAGCATTTTCTGAATCCATAAGTATTCTCCTTTTCCTTAGCTAAGCAGTTGATTTCCTCCTTTTGAATCCATGTGTCCTCTCTGCACATCTATACGTAGGAACATCTTACTGATTTTGCAATCTAATCTTTTGAAACCTTGAACTCATTTATGTCAGAAGCTCAAAAATTCCCAGAACCATACTAAATGCCTTAATCATTACCTCTGTTACAAGAACATGGTACTCCACTTGGATACAGACAACTAAAATGTATACAACACTGATGTTGAATATGGAAGACTAATGTATTCAACAAAATGTTATATTAATGTGAATGGAGTATATTGTACTCCCCATTAATGGTGTAAGTGATTAGAAGGAAGAAAACTGCTGAGCAGATGAACAATCAGGGAAGGCTACATGTTGGAAATATAAAGTAGGTTTGGTTTTATAATGTTATGATTTTAAAAGGCAAGGAAAGGGGAGGGTATTGTAAACTAAGCAGAGAATGAAATACAATGTATGGGTGAAAATTTGGAATTATCAGTTTTTTGAGTATAAGTTAAAAGAATCATAGAATTTGAGTTTGAGTGGGCTTCAAACATTCTGCAACTAATCTCCTTTTTCTTCTCTTTGGGATCTAAGGAATAAGAAAGCAGATGTAATTTGCCAAAAACACAAAAATTGTTAATTTTTCAGTTGGTACATGGATTTAGGTCTCTTGAGTTTCACAGACCAGTGCTCTTTTAAATAAATAACAAGTTAAATTTTACCATATTACATTTAATTGAAAGTGAGCAAGGCTATTAAAATTATAGACTGAAAACAGGAGATTGCCAAAAAGAGGGCTTAAAAAATATTCTGTTGTAATTATTACTAACCTGCAAGAGTTTCATCATGTCCACTTATATCTTCCTGTTTCTGGCAACGGATAGTACTTCTGAAATCTAATGTGTTCTCATACAATTATTTGGCACAAAATGACCCAAAGAGTGCCAGAAATATCATGAGTGAGATTTTACAGCTATATTTCCACCCTATTTTCAGTGCTGAAATTCAAACACAGTTTACTCAAACCTTCTGATGAGAGTTCCAGGCTTGCAAGCACTAATGCACGTGTGTTGTTAGATCATGATTGTATCAGAAGGGCAGGCAGGGTTACAGATCAACCTTGCAGCTCCTCCTATTCTTTCTTTTTCCTTGATGACTAAAATGTGGCTGAGGCATAAACTGTTTAAAGCTTGAAAAAAATCTTCTTTACTATAAAATGCATGGTAACTTGCATAAAGGCAACTGATGACTTTCATTATTAGACAATCTAGATAACTAATTTAAATGAACTCAGTAAAACTTTATGCATTCAGTGAACATTTATTGATTGTGCCAGGTGATTTTCTAGGTGATCATGACATTGATGAACACACAAAGTCCAATCTTTCTTTATTGGGTAGTAGAAATTCATTCTAGTTCATCTATTATGTGCTAGAAAGAATCCAGGGGCAGGTATGAAAAGATGAGAGAAAAGTAATCTCCCACTTACCAGATCATTATTTCCAGATTATCAGACACAAAAATGTTACAGTGACAAAACAATTAAGTGTGTTCCCAAGCTGAAAAAAAGCCTTGTGACAGACAGCATTGCAGAGTGAGTGAGTCCTTGTTGGGGACACATAGAAATGCAGCTGAGAAACAGGCTTGATGGCGTAATAAAAACAGAGTTGAAACTTCCTATAAAATAGATTTTTTATCACAAGTATAAAATTGGATAATTTTGAAGTTGAAATACAGGGCTATTTATATAACAGGCAAGATTCTGTCTTACAAAATTATACATTCTTCTTGGTTTTTTTTCTTTTTTATTCTTTCTATGTAATCATAAAAGCCACTGTTATAGAACCTTTTGTAACATGTATTAGGTAATTTCATTTAATGAATATAGATTAACAATGATATTGTAAAATATAGTTAATTCAATACTATGTTAATGAGATAAAACTATTGCATATTAAAGTTTAAGTCTTCTTTGTTGCTTACTGCTCTTGTTTTCCAAATTAACCTTAAAACATTAAATGAAAGTTAAATACCATAGCAGTGCTAGGTTTAGGTGGAGTCAGTTCTTACTTAGTTTATTAATTTCTCTCTAATTATCCACCATAGTAATTATAATTTTTATCCTGCCAGGCTAAAATATACCTAAATAAAACACAATATTTAAAAACTGCTAAACGTGGAAGAATCAATATTCTCATCTACTTTAAAAAGCTGATTCAAATAATTAGAAAGTTACTTGGACTAAAAAAATCAAGTTGATAAGTTATATCAATTTTGGCAGCTACATGTGACTTAAAACATAATTTTGGAACTTCATAAGCCCACCCAGTATTTTAATTTGTTTCCAGTGGAAAGCTTTCTTTTGTCTTAATGAAGGACCCAAGATAGCTAAATAAAGATAAACTCACCCAGAGATCCTAGGAACTCATAAGTTTGATGGAAAACCCCAAATGACAAAGAAAATGGATGTTTACTATCAACTATTAAGTCTTTTAAAAGTTGATTTAGGAAAAGGAGCTATGCGTGGCCCACAGGCCCAGAGAGGAGCCCAGCACAGTGGTTCCCTATTCACCACCCTTTGGATCCACCCAAACCGCCTCCATTTTGGGGCATAGTAGCCACTGCCATATCCCCCCTTATGCAGTAATATCCAACTTGGGACACTGGACAAGACAGGAAGCAGCTGCCCATAACACCACGGCAGGCCACACTGTGGCATCACCAAACAGGCCACCCAAAACCACCATACAGCCCATCCTTCTAACCTCACCTCTGAAAATAGTTGCCTCCATATTGGGACATTGCCACTGTCATCTTGGGTTACCTCTGCTGTCACCTCTGCTATCTTTAGCTGGGGCAATTCTCACCTTGGGACACTGACTGGGTCCTGGAAGCCCAATATCAAGATACCTGCAGGCTTGATGCTACTGCCACCACCAACTAGGGGCATGGCTGCTTCTATCTAGGGACAACAACCAGGATATGGAAAACAGTAGCCAAGGTCCCTGTGGGCCTGGTTGTACCAGAAGCAACTAGGTGTACTAACAGACACCATCCTGTTACAGAGGCAACAGGGAGCCTTGCATGGGGTTGCTTCTGTCTCTTTTTCCTCCTGCTAACAGCCAAGTTCCTTTGATTAAACTTTCACTAGTTCTATAATATAATACCTCTATAATTTTACATCCCATTTCATAAACAACACAGCCTAGCCCACTACCATTAAAAAGGGTAAACCCTTATTCAAATCTACTGGCTACATGGTGGAAGATAACCAAACTCATCATTCCTGTTTATAGCAACAAAACTATAAATGTCAAAATAGAAGCTAATTGAGTTATGGCTGCATATTGGCTGCAGTGGGTGCTGTAAACATTGATAGCTTCCTAAAAGATGAGGTATTGGTAACCTAAAGGGACACTGCAAGATTATAGGGGAGAAGCTGCAATACCTCAGATCAGCACTGCAAGAGAAGGAGGCACATAGACAACATGAAAAACGAAGGGAGGAATGTGCCCCTAACAAACAAAGACACTATAAAAATAGAATGCAATGACAGTGCAGTAGATAAAATGTCAGAGAAAGAGTTCAGAATACACATAATTAAAATGACCTGCAATTTAAAGAATGACTTAAATGAGCAAATACAGGCAAAAATTGATCACTCCAACAAAGAGATAAGGGAGAAAATACAGGTAGGAAAGGATTTCTTCAAAAAAGAGATAGAGAATCTAAAAAAATAAAAAAATAAAAAAATCCTTGGAAGGAAGGAAACAATAAACCAAATAAAAACACTCAATAGAAAGCATAAAAAACAGACTAGATCACTTAGAAGACAGAACCTCAGACAATAAAGACAAAATATACAATCTTGAAAATAAAGTGGACTACACAGTAAAGATGCTAAGAAGCCATGAACTAAACATCCAATAACTATGGGATAATACCAAAGACCAAACTTGAGATTTATGAGAATAGAGGAAGGCACATAGATACAAACCAAAGGAATACACAATCTCTTCAATGAAATAACATCAGAAATTTTCCCAAACATGAAGAATGAATTGAAAATCAAATACAAGAGGCTTCTAGGACACAAAATGTACAGAATTACAACAGATGTACACAAAGACACACAGTAATGAAAATGCCTAGCATAGAGAATAAGGATAGATTTTTAAGAGCTGCAAGAGAGAGCAAACAGATAACATATAGGGGGAGACCAATTCGGATCTCAGCAGATTTTTCAACCCATACCCGCAAAGACAGGAGATCCTGGAACAACATATACCAAACTCTGAAGGAAAATGAATACCAACCAAGAATCTTATATCCACCAAAATTAAACTTCAGATTTGATGATGAAATAAAAACCTTCCAAGATAAACAAAAGTTAAAAAATTTACAGCAAGAAAGCCTGCACTAGAGAACTGTCTTGAAAAATATTCCATGAGGAGAAAATGATAATCAACAATAAAAATCAGCAAAAGGAAGAACTACACTAAAGGAAAGGCCAACCAATGGAGAAACCAAGTCAAGTTAAAAACCAAATATAAATTAAAGTGACCAGGAATACAAACCATATCTCAAAAATAACTCTGAATATCAATAGCTTAAACTCATCAATCAAAAGACAGACTGGTAGATTGGATTTTTAAAAGACCCAACAACATGCTGCCTACAAGAGACTCATCTCACAGGAAAAGACATACACAAACTGAAGGTGAAAGGATCTGAAAAAAGGTATCATTCACATGGAATGCAAAACAAGCAGGGATTTCCATCCTCATATCAGATAAAGTGGACTTTAAACCAAAGTAAGGGAAAAGAGATAAAGAAGGTCATTTCATAGTGTTTAAGGGAATTATACATCAATTATACAACATAACCATCATAAATATCTATGCCCTAAAAAATGGGGCATCTATGTATATCAAACAAACCCTTCTAAACTACAAGAATCAAATAGACCACAACACAATAATACTGGGAAACTTTAATACACATCTCTCACCACAAGACAGATCTTCCAAACAAAAACTAAACAAAGAAACTATAGAACTCAATAATACAATCAATACTTTAGACTTAACAGATATATATAGAATATTCCATCCATCAGCAAGCAAATGCTTCTTTCTCAGCAGCATATGGATCCTTCTCCAAAATAGACCATATGTTATATCACAAACCAAGTCTTAGCAAATACAAAAAAAAAAAAAATAGAGGTACTACCCTGCCTTCTATCTGACCATAATGGAATAAAATTAGAAATCAATGATAAAATAAAAAATAGGAGCTACACCAACACCTGGAGACTAAATAATATGCTATTGAATGATGCATGTATAATAGAAGACTTCAGGGAAGAGATAAAAAAATTCTTTGATGTAAATGAGAACTCTGATATATCAAAATCTCTGGGACACTATGAAGGCAGTAATAAGAGGAAATCTTATTGTATTAAGCTCATTCATTAAAAGAATAGAAAGTCAATAAATAAATAACCTGACATCACATCTCAAAGGCCTAGAAAAAAAGGAACAAACCAACACCAAAAAGTAGTAGAAGACAGGGAATGAATAAAATTAGGTCAGAATTCAATGAAATTGAAACAAAAGAAACAATTCAAAAAACTGACAAAACAAAAAGCTGGTTCTTTGAAAAAATAAACAAAATTGACAAACCCTTAGCCACGCTAATGAAAAGAAGGAGGGAGAAAACCCAAATAACTAATATTTGTGATGAAAAAGGAAATATCACAATAGACACTACTGAAATACAGAGGATAATTAGAAACTATTTTGAAAATTTATATTCCAGTAAAATAGAAAACCCCGAAGACACAAACAAATTTCTAGAGGCATATGACCTACCCAAAATGAACCAGGAGGATACACACAACTTGAACAGATCAATTTCAAGCAAGGAAATAGAAGACACAATCAAAAGTATACCAACCAAGAAAAGCCCAGAGCCAGATGGATTCTTAGCTGAATTGTACAGGATGGACAAAGAAGAATTAATACCACTACTCTTAAAATTATTCCACAAAATAGAAAAGGAGAGAATCATTCCAAACTCATTCAATGAGGTTAGTATCACCCTAATACCAAAACCGTAGACAGACACATCATAGAAAGAAAATTTCAGACCAATATCACTGATGAATATAGATGCAAAAACTTTCAATACAATTTTGGCAAATTGCATACAAAAATGCATTTAAAAATAGTACACCATGATCAAGTGGGTTCATTCCAGGGATGTAAGGTTGGTTCAACATAGAGAAATTAATTAGTGTAATCCATCACATCAATAGACTTAAATATAAGAATCATGATTTTATCAATTGATGGAGAGAAGGCATTTGACAAAATACAGCATCCTTTCATGTCCAAAACACTAGAAAATATTAGAATAGTAAGAACATACCTCAACATTGTAAAAGCTATCTATGCTAAATCCACGGCCAATATCATCCTAAATAGAAAGGTTGGAAGCATTCCCACTAAAATCGCGAACAAGGTAGGTATGCCTTCTTTCATCTCTTCTATTCAATATAGTCCTTGAAACTCTAGCCAGAGTTATTAGACAAAAGAAATCAAAGAGATATGAATAGGAAAGAAAGAACTCAAACTATCACTATTTGCTGATGACATGTTTCTATTCTTAGAGGATCTAATAAATTCCACCAGAAAACTTCTAAAATTGATAAATGAATTGAGCAAAGTAGCAGGATATAAAATAAATACCCACAAATCAAATGCATTTCTATGTTGAAGCCTCTGAAAAAAATTAGGAAAACTACCCTATTCACAATATCCTCAAAAAAAAAAAGAAAAAAAAAACTTGGTAATAAATTTAACAAAAGAGGCAAAAGACCTCTACAATTAAAACTACAGAACACTAAGGAAAGAAATTGAAGAAGACCAAAGAAGATGGAAAGACTTCCCATGCTCATGGATAGGCAGAATCAATATTATCAAAATGGTCATAATACCCAAAGTGCTATACAGATTCATCTATACAGACTCAGTGTGAATCCAATTAAAATCCCAATGACATTCCTTGTAGAAATAGAAAAAGCAATCATGAAATTCATTTGGAAAAATAAGACACTCAGAATAGTCAAAGCAATCCTTAGCAAGAAGAGTGAAGCAGGAGGCATCACAATACCAGACCTTAAACTATACTACAAAGCTACAGCAACAAAAAAGGCATGGTTTTGGCACCAAAATAGACATGCAGACCAATGGTACAGAATAGAAGACACAGAGACAAATCCACATAAATACAGTTATCTCATACTAGAAAAAGATGCCAAAAACATACATTGGAGAAAAGATAGCCTCTTCAACAAGTGGTGCTTGGAAAACTGAAAATCCATATGCAGCAAAATGAAACTAAACCGCTATCTCTCATCTTGCAAAAAAAGAAACTCTACTAAAAGTGGAGCAAGGACCTAGAAATTAGAACAGAGACCCTGTGCCTAATATAGGAAAAAATAGCTCCAGACCTTCATCATGTCAAATTAGGCCCTGACTTCCTTAACAACACTCCCAAAATGCAAGAAATAAAATCAAGAATCAATAAATGGGATGGGATCAAACTAAAAAGCTTCTTCTCAGCAAAAGAAACAATCAGTGAGGTAAATAGAGAGCCTACTTTTGGGGAGCAAATTTTTGCTACATGCACATCAGATAGAGCACTAATCTCCTGGACATATATAGAACTCAAAAAACTTAACACCAAGAAAACAAACAACCCAATCAATAAATAGGCTAAGGAGCTGGAGCTGAACAGACTCTTCTCAGAAGACATACAATCAATCAACAAATATATGAAAAAATGTTCAAGCCGGGCGTGGTGGCTCAAGCCTGTAATCCCAGCACTTAGGGAGGCTGAGACAGGAGAATCACAAGTTCAAAGCCAACCTCTGCAACAGCAAGGTGCTAAGCAACTCAGTGAGACCCTGTCTCTACATAAAACACAAAAATAGGGCTGGGGATGTGGCTCAGTGGTCGAATGCCCCGAGTTCAATCTCCAGTACCAAAAAAAAAGAAAGAAAGAAAAAAATGTTCAACATCTTGTGATTAGAGAAATGCAAATCAAAACTAAGATTTCATCTCACTCCAGTCAGAGTGGCAGTTATCAAGAAAACAAACAACAATATGTGTTGGTGAGGATGTGGGGGAAAGGCACATTCATATGCTGTTGATGGGACTGCAAATTGGTGCAACCAATCTGGAAGGCAGTATGGAGATACCCTAGAAAACTTGGAATGGAACCACCATTTGGCCCAGCTATCCCACTCCTTGGTCTACACCCTAAAGACTTAAAAACAGCATACTGGTGATGCAGCCACTTCAATGTTTATAGTGGTACAATTCACAATTGCTAAACTGTGGAACCAACATAGATGCCTTCCAATAGATGAATGGATAAAGAAACTGTGGTATATATACACAATGGAAGATTACTCAGCATTAAAAGAGAATAAGATCTTGGCATTTGCAGGAAAATGGATGGAATTGGAGAATATCATGCTAAGTGAAGTAAGCCAATCCCAATAAAACAAACACCAAATGTTCTCTCTGATAAGTGGATGTTGATCCATAATGGGGGGGGGGCGGTGTTAAGGAACTTTAGGCAAAAGGGAGAGAATGGAGGGATCAAGCATGGTAGCAGGAAAGATGGTAGAATGATATTGATACCATTACCCTTAGTACATGTATGACTGTACATATTGTGTGATGCTACATTGTGTACAACCAATGCATTTGTGTCTAATAAATCAAAATGCTTTCTGCTATCCAAAAAAAAGCTCATTTAATCTATAAAGTAAAGGTTGTATTTGCAGTTCTTTAGAGAGAGGTAATGGAGTCAGAGAGTAAATACAATAGAAAGTCTGAGTGGCAAATGTTCATCATATTAACAATAGAAATTGTAAAAACATGAGAGATTTTGAAATAACTTATCATGTCTGTGGTAATTGAAAGTTAGAGTTGAGGAAAATGCACAGAGATATAACACTGTGGGACATTCAGAGCTACAAATGGGTCCACAGACCCTCTCAGTGGTGTCTCTTTATGGATGAACAGCAGTATCAGTTTACCGATAGATGGACAGAAACGTAGACTGAGGAAAACTGAGTGCATCAGAACGTGAGTAGTATGTTTTTCCGATTTGTTTTTAATCCAGTGAATTCATGTTTCTTTTTTCTTTTCTTTTTTTTTTCTTCTTCTTCTTTTTTTTTAATAAAAATAGTTTGGGTGAAGAAAAGATTTTTGAGGAAGATGATTTTTGATTTGTTTTCCTTGTTCATACCTTCACATGGTATATTGCTGTTTACAAGTTTTTAATACTTAATCACAATTGCTACTTTTAGAAATTTTATATCGCTTTTCCAAGAATTACTTTCTTTTCTTTGAAATGGATAGATGAATTTGCAAATTCTTCTTTGGGCTTTCTCCCAGCCTCATGGTGGGCAGGCTTTATGAGTAATGATGTTTAGATTAAGTTCAGTAACTCTACCTTAACACCTGTGTCTATTGGCAAAAATTATTATACCTCTCTGAGCAGTCTCCTCATCTGTAAAATAAGGCTCTGTGACATTAAAATGAGATAATCTATTTTAAGTATAATCATTTTTTCCTAAAAATCAGCTAAAATTAATGGCAAGCTTTAGATATTCATATGGTACTCTAGACATCTTTTTATTTGTTGGTTAGTTGGTTGTCTTGATTTTTCTGATTTTCTTTTTGAGATAGGCATCATTTTGAGTATTAAATTTTTTTAGAAAATAACATCATGTCCTTTTTATGTGTAACACTAGGCTCTGTATTAGTTACAGAATTGCAACACTTAAACTACACCCTAAAATTATAATCTCTTAAAATATTATAATCTAATTTTGAAGATAAGATAGACTAAAATTTTGCTGCATAATGCAAATTTTACTGCATAATGTGGATTTTAATTATTGACATGGTTTTTTTACATTTGACATGTATACTGGTAACATACATGGTTTTTTGCTATATTATATGGTAAAATAAATATGTATTCCCAGAAACACTCCATATCTATCAATAAATTTCTTAGGGTATAATCTTAGAGAAGTGAACTCTGTCCCCATAAAATCAAACTACATTATAGTGAGTCTATCTAGTACCATGTACTCAGCATCCTAACAAGTAAATGAAGCATTCACTGGGAAGAAGGGGTTCCTAGGAAGTTACACTAAGTCTTTTGGGTATTATTTTGAACATTCACCAGAGTGTTTGCTAAATGACACCCTAGTGATAGCTAAAATTCCTTCCAGTTCTAGAAATTCCATTATTCCATGATTCTGTAATTTAGCCTATAAAAACACTCTCCAAAAAAATCACATCAACCATTTGGGAAATAATACCACAAGGCCTGTCATGTTTGTGCTTCTGCCTTTTGGATGGACCACTGTTTATTTTTAAAGCTTTCCTCTTGATGGGCTTAAATAGGAGGGAAAGATATAAAAATATTTTCCTTATATTATCAGTTCTTAGTTTTTGCAAGCTTGGAATTCATTTAGTTGAAAATCATTGCACTTAACCTGAATCTAGATAGTTTATGTTGGACTAAGATGGTAAGTAAAATAAAATACTGGAAACAAATCTTCTAAGAAGTTTCCAAACATTCTAAACTTTTATTTTCTCTTTCCTGTTTTGAGGCATTTTCACAAACTGTGACTTGAGTTGGATTGTTTCTCTCTGTGGATTCAAAAATGTCATAAAGAGAAACTCATTTATGGATCTCCAATTTCATATTTTTGAACCTACAGTTAACAAAAAAGAAAAGAAAGTTGAACGTTGCAGTGTATGGCATCAGCTTCTACTTGTAATTTGCTTTTTCTGCAAAGCCTAAATGTGTAGTCACTTCTCAAAATTCATTGAATTTTTGGAAATAATGGTGAAAATTGTTGAAAGATTATATTTAGCTTTTAAATTATTCCTGATAATTCATAATTACCCATAAAAAGAGAATATCACTCTGAGGAATAGAAAAACTGTATATATCAATTATACACATGTACTATAGATATGTATATATGTATTTATAGCACATATATATATGATATAAATAATATAAGTGCAATATTCTCTATAGAGTGTAGACTATATATGCTCCATAGGAATATTAGCTATATATGTATATACAGGAATAAAGTACACAAATATTTTATAAAATGCATATCTCTTATGTTATATATTATAATGTATATATATTATATATAATCTTAATATATATTTGCATATAAGCAAATAACACTTCTCAAAATGTTTGAAAATAATTTTGCAAATAAAAATTTACTTTCAAAAGCATAAAATAACTGGACAATTGACAAAAGTCAATTCTGGAATAGGTTCAGTTATTTTGGAGTTGAGAAGTTTCTCAAGCATGTTTAGGTATAATCAACATAAGTCATTCTCATATTTCATGTTCTTTAAGGCAAAAGTTTGTAACAGTTATCAATATTTGACAGAAAAGCCTTAAAGATTACTGTATATTTCAGTTTAATCAAGATTTGAATACATTATTAATAAATATATAAATCAGGAGAAATAATACATAAAATGGTAAGAGGCAATATATTATTTTTATGTGGTTAGCATTTTGAAATTTTATAAAAAATCTCTGAAAATTTCAAGTTCTTGTTAATAATTTATAAATTTTAATAAATAATGTGTACCTTTTTGTCAAGGAATATTGTAATGATCTTAAGTGAAATCTGTAACTATATATCATAAAAATAAGTGTACTTGAAAATACTAATACTGTCAGGTTTATAACTTTCTTTATTCTTTTTTTATTTCAAATTAAAGTACCTATTTAGACCATATTAATTTAGGGTCCTGAAAACTGCTTCAAGAAACATCATTCCACTACCTTTTTGGGGACAAAGAGCTTAATCTTAACATGCAGAAGGAATATTTTTCCTTGGGTGGGAGGTCTGGCTGAAAAGCCCATAGTGGATTATACTGATCCCATGCTTCCTTTATTATTTAAAAACCTATGTCATTCTTGATGCATTTCTTTCCCTTGATGTGGCTACCCATGCAGAATATATGCTTTGGTCAGAAACCTTTATTCATTGTGTTTGAAATTCTAGGAAGATAGATTGGGATGTCATTGTTCGTCTTCTTGGTTGTCAGTCATAAATTTGAAAAGTTATATGGGTTCCTATGAATTATGTATCAAAGTGGTTTTCCTGTTATGTCCAACAGGAGTCTGCTGAGGAGAGGCCACAACAGAATGCTGGAAATCAACATGGAACATTTTATGTCAAGATTACTTTCTGTCATTCGGGAGTATATTTTGGCCAGAGGAGATGACTAGTTAAGGCACAGATAAGGAATCAGTGGAGAAAGACATCCTCAGTTGCCTGTATGCATAGATGTGTTTAGTTATTTTTTTAAAAAATTGGTGTACTTCTCCTCTTTAATCTGACCTTTGTAGGTGGCTTGCTAAATTGCAAATATCTGGAATTTAACAAGTAACTGTCCTCAACTCATTAGGACTGACCCAGGTCATTTTCAGAATGTAAAATGTTAATACATATGTTCCTGATTTATTTATAGTAATTCAGAAAAATTTTGCTGTCTCAGAGCAGTTTTGTGTCCAAGAATGCTACAGAAAAATACCAGAGGTCATCTGTCCTCTCCTGGTGGTTTAGAATTTCCTTAATGTCTCCACTCTCTCTCCTTTCCCTTGATCTTGCTTTAGTAGTCACAGGGTTCTTTTACTTCATTGAGGAGAGTGCTATAATATGATCATTTTGTGGTTTCCTGAAAATTAAATTTTTGACTTCTCAGTGGTTTCTTCTCTATTCAACCAAATATACATATTTTATTATTATTTTCCTTATATCACTCTAAGCCACTCTTCTTTCTTTGCAGATTTCCCAGTATCATACTCTGAAGATATGGTTAAGTAATTTTTAAAAATTTTCTTGGCAATGTTTCAAATTATTCTTTTACTCATCAATGGGTGCCATTAGACTGAAATGTATGTCAGGTTTTCAAGGGTCTGATAGAATTTTAAACAGAATTCATATGAAAGAGAATTTTAGAGGCTAGAGGTACCAAGTACAGACAATCCTATTTACGGTAGTATTAAAGTAAAATGCATTCCATAAAAACTAAGCTTTGAAGTTTATTCTTTTTCCTAGCCAGAAATATTCAGTACAATACTCTCTCAGGATGTGGCAGCAAGCCTCAGCTCCCACTCAGCAATGCAACCATGAGGGTAAACAACCAGTCTTTGACAGTGACCTGGAAGGTAGATGTGTTGAAGTCATTTTCAAAGTATGATGTTTTCAGGGGTTATCTGCACGTAACTGCACCAAGTCCAGGAGTAGCTGCACAGTGACAAGGCTTCAACTGCTGGTACGTTCAGGATAGTACATAGCATTTAAACACAATTTTAGCTCATTCCTTAGTAAATATTTCCTTTTATTCATGCTGATCTATTCTTGATCCATTCCATTAAGCCCATTGAGTCAATTGATGTTGTTTTTATTAATTTGTTTTTTCTTGTAAGGAAATTTGAGTCATTTTGCATTTTCATAGCATTTGTTGTGGTCTACCATTATAGCACAAGCATTATTTTATGCATTCTTACAGGCTTTCAGCCTGTACTTACAGGCTTTCAGCCTGCACATCTCCAATTCAATTTTTGTTTGTTTGTTTGTTTGCTTGTTTTGGGTACCAGGGATTGAATTCAGGGGCACTCAACCACTGAGCCACATACCCAGCCCTACTTTGTATTTTCATTTAGAGACATGGTCTCACTGAGTTGCTTAATGTCTCACCATTGCTGAGGCTGGCTTTGAACACATGATCCTCTTGCCTTGGCCTCCTGAGCCGCTGGGATTACAGGTGTGTGCCACCGCAGCCACCTCCATTTTAGTTTAAAACTTCTCCATATTTTTTTTTAATTCACAAAAAGAATTAGATATATTTTGTGTGTGTCATGTATATATGTGTTTTAGAATATGTTATCTCATTAAAATGCATTCTTTTTACAACAATCCTGCCCAGTAGAATAAAAAAGATATTTTTCTTTTCTGCTTCATAAATTTGGGAACTATGGTTAGAGAAAATTCAAATGACTTGAAGAATGAAAAAAAAACTGGTAAATGGTAAAGCTAAATCAACCATCTGAACCCTCGGATTCATTATCCAGTTATAAAATAATGATGATAATAATCAAAACTTATTAAATGCTTAAGTTTAAATATTCATTAAATGTCAAGTCTATTAAGTAACTAAACAAAACAAATATTTAGCTGTGCAAAACTTCACATAAACAAAATAGTCTTGCTACTCTATTGCACTTTCCTCTCTCTTCTACAATATCTAATACAATGTCATTAAAGCAGGAATCCATTAAATATTTTTAGTAGTTCCATTTCCTAAATCTGCATCATTTTAGGTTCCTCTGGAGCTTTCCTGAAGAGATAATAACAGTCATATGGTTCTTGGGCAGATTGAACACACAATCTTTATATTATAGTCATCTGGTAGTGCAAATGATATGGAGATGTGTAAAATGTAGGCAGTGACACAGTACTGGTATCAACCATGTGTTAGTTCTCATTCTAGCCACAGATAATTTTCCTATCTCCCAGTTTTGTTTTCAGACTCTTTTTTTTCTTAAACTTCAGTGTCAGCCCTATTGAAACCTCATTGTTTTCTGTGGCTCTTTGGGAGAACCATCCTTCCATGTATCTCCAGATGATTTCAGTCCTATAAACTACACTCTAATTATTCATTTGCATTTTTTGTTGCTAATTTTTCTTGTCCCAAGATTCCAAAATAAGAACATCTTTTTGCCTTTGACCATGGCCCAACTACATCTCCCACCGCTCCCCACCATGTCAAGTTCTGTCATTTTCTGAGTCATGTTTTATTGGTCTTTGTCTACAATAACATTGCTCTTTCAATATTGAGCAATTTTTATTTTACAGTTATTATTAAAATCTCCCAGGTCCTACCAGTTCATTTCTTATAGAATCATATATTTGATTAATAAGAAAAATATTATCTTACAAATAAAGAAAATAGGCACTGTAGATAATAGATGTGTCCAAGTTCACATCTTGAAATATCTTCCCCTTACTGGTTTTATATTTCTGCCTTATCCCTATCTGTTTTCCCTTGCAGCTGGTTTCTTTTCCCCTAGCCACAAAATGTCTTCTTCAGCATTTCAACACCTTCTATTGTATTAAAAAAATCTTCACCTATAAAGATATATTTTAGTCACATGTTTATTATTGTATGCATATTGTTTTATTTAATATAAATAAAAAAGAGGCATATACACTTAGAGAATAAATTTAGGAAACACAGTTTATAATTTAGGATTGGTAATATCAGACATCAGAAAGTGTTTTTCTGCTTTATCCATTTATATTATTTGTGTATTCTTATATTTTAAGTAATTGGAACTTAAGATTTTATTTTAGTTGTTTACAAGAGACATAATATAATCAATTCCCATTTAAAGTGAAATATCATAGATATGAGATTATTTTACTTTTTCATGACATTAATACATTTTTATATAAAGATCAATGCTTTCTCTAAGTCATCAATTGTTTCTGTGTAATTGTTTTTAACTCTAAAAAACAAGCTTTTGATTGAAATGTCTATATAATAAACCTAATAGATATTTACTTTTTCCTAACTAAAATGCTTCTCGGATGATCATTCCACATCTGCAAATTATAAGAAAAAATAAGGTTCCTTGCCCATGATTGCACTGTTTTCTGTAATCAGTGCCAGATTTGCACTATTTTTAAAGTCATAAAATGTTAGTTGCATTCTTTTGTTTCTATCGCATGTTACTGGTACTCACTTTCTCCCCATTCTATATCTTTGTTAAAACTCTCCTTTCCTCCTTTTCAGAAGATACACTAGCTCCTGTAAATGTTTTGAAAATATTGCCTAGTTATACCCTATTATTTTTAAAACTTAAATTGTATTCTAACTGAAATATAAAACACAAATTGTACACATTTATAAGATCCCATGTAATGTTTTGATAAATGTATTCATGTGTAACATTTGAAACAGGCTAAGCATTTCTACTCAATGATTTATTATTTCTTCATAGGGAAAACATTCAAAATCTTTTCTTCTAGCTTTTTGAAGTACACAGTGGATCGTTACTCTCTACAATCACCCTACTGTGCAATAGCACACCTGAACTTCATACTTATAGCTGTAACTTAGTACCCTTTGGTCAACCTTTACCTGGTTTCTCCCCCCTCCCTTTCTCTCCTCAGCCTTTAGTAACCACTATCACATTGTGAATTTCTGTGATGTCAATCTTTTTATGTTCCATGTGAGTGAGATCATGCTACTTATACTCTTTTATTTTCAATGTATGGAATCTGAGGTCCAGAAATATTTACAGGCTTGCTTAAGGTCATTGAATTTTCAGGCATCAGAAATGACCATTTCATATTGTTTCTAAAATTCCCAAGAAGTCTTATAGGGATTTTTTGTTTGTCCTTATGCTGCTGTCAGACTTCACAATGCTCAGGATATATAGATAATCAGTCTGAGGTTTTCCCCAGAGCTGACCATTTATCCATACTACAACTTCTGATTTTCCATTGCTGTTTTTTAGAGTTGTTATGTAAAAGGAAGAACAATTATTTCTGAAACGTGTCTTCATCATAGTGTCAGAGTAATGTCATGTGAGAACACACTGCTAACTTGGAGGAAAGACGAAGGAGGCCACAATCCAAGAAATGTTGGCAGCCTCTGAAAACTGGAAAGAGTGAGGCTTACCTGAAAGGAACTCAGGTCTGATGACCCTTGGAATTTAGTCCAGCAAAATCTATTTTGGACTTATGACCCCTAGAACTGTAAGATAACAACTTTTCATTTCAAAAAAATGACTCATTGATCAAGGATTCATAGAGGTCTCTTTTCTACTAATGCATTTATTAATTTTCACAAAAGCCTATCCCTTGCTTAGTGGATGCACACTAAATATATTTTCATTGTATTTGCATTACAGAAGCAAGTCTGGAGGTGGGTATGCACTCTGGTCCTCTGCTGCTCACATAGAGTACAGGGCCTAGGATTATCACAGAGGAATTTTCAAATAAAGATAAACTGTGCTTTGATGAATTCTCTGTAGTTTAATATTGTATGATACCTCTGGCTTCAGTGTCTTTATCTGTAAATTAAATATAATAAAATCTCACTAATATCAAAATCGAATTAAATCATATTTGTGTAATGCCTTGTGTAGAAACTGATATCCAATAAACATTTTTACACAGGTATTTTGTTACATATAAAATCACAGATTAGAAAATTCAGTTTATTCTTCCCTGAACATGTATGCCCTTTTAGAATGAAGACAATTTGCTATTACAAAACCACTTCTCTCCTGAGTTAGTGACTACCAAATGATAGAAAATAAGTCAAATTTTACCTCCACTACACCATCTCAAAATTTTGCCTTTTACTCCTTCCTTATATTAACAAAAACAATATAGAGATAAGTCATATTAGCTTTACTTAAATTCTTTAGATAAAATGAAAATGAACTTGTCTTTTTTCCCTCTCTCTCTTTTAGAAAGACAACAAATCAATCCTGGGTTAGAGGATGATTAAGGACTACAGTTAAGTACTTCAATATGTTGTTTCTTCAAGTTCTAATTTTTGGAAGCCAATATTTTGATGTCAGTGATGACTATGATTTAATCAGGAGGAGTTTTCATTTTGCTGTTTACTTCAATAAAGTTCTTTCTGGAATGATTCCCAGCCATGTCGATAGATTATCCAAACTCTGCAATAAGCAGTGTGTAATAAATTACTGAAATTTGGCTCATTAGAACACACATATGTCTTAGCATAATTTCCATTTGAAACAATTGAGTTGCATTTGCAGGACTCCACATCTTAGTTTTCTCTCTTCTTTTCCATTCCTACGTTCTCCAGTGATTCAGCAACATGGAGAATCCTCAAAGAAGTTTTGCTTGCATATTAGGTACTCTTCGTCACAAATAATATTCATATTCCATCAAAGATATTGGCATTGCTTCTTATAGAGGGTTCATTCACTTCCCTGCTGAACCAAAATCCACATCAGCCCCAAATTTTCATCCAGATCATTTGACAGTCTGGGAATATCCAGTGTTTTTTGTTCAGTTTTTAATTATTTTGTGACCTTACATACAATTTTATTGATTAGTTTTTCATTACTAACTACCTCCTCAAGTTTTCAATAAGTCCAATTGGCATATCAGATTCATATTTATAAAAACTAAAAATTTGCTTTTAATTTTTGTGCTTGTATGATTTATTATTTTTATCTACTTGGTATGTTGATGAAATTGAAAGAAATGTTGCATGTAAAGAGAAATGTATAACCTATAAAATGTAATTATTTTTATTATGAGTAGCAGCAGTAAAATATATCTGATATAATTGAATACATATAGAGATATTTTGTATGAATACAAAGTGCAGTTTTGCAAAGGGAGAAAAAGTAGAAGTTATGGTCTCAGGCATAAAACCAGAGTATGTTTAAATATGGTGATTACATTGTGATAATTATATACCACATTCATTAGTATCTTGATAAAGGCATGCACATTTGTTAAGCTTCTGTCTTTACCTTTATCCTTTCTTTCTTTTACTTCTCTTTTCCAATTAGTCATATCTATCGCGGAGTGAATGCAAGGGTAAAAATCTGAAAGAGAGAAATAATGCATGAGTCAGTTTCTGTCAAAACAAACAAATAGCAAGGAACATGCTGCTTCTGACCTACCTAGGTAACTTGAGAAAAATATTTCTAAGGCTTGGAAATAGACACACTGAGGGATTTATCTAGATATATGAATCCTAAATAAACATAATCCCTTCCTTTGAAATTGAAAGCTTTGATTCATTTCAATAAACACTCATCACTAACTTAGCTGAAGAGAGAGGAGTAAAGAAAGCTGTATTCCTGGGCATCAACCACCTTCTCTCTGGTTGAAGAACACATGCCACTGAACAAAGTGGCTATTGCAGCTCTGATATATGTCCATCTCAAGACAGGAAGAAAGGTAATGCCACCTGGATCACTGTTATTCCCAGAAAAATAAAAGGTTTTTCTGAGAAACCCTCTGTATATTTCCAGTTCCATCCCACTGATTAGAAATTCATCATATGCCTACCACTAATAGCAAAAGAAGGAAGAACAATGACATTTAGTTGAGTTCATTGCTCTCCAGGGTAAAAATCTGTGTTCCATTAATAAGGGAGAATGGAAGAATACATATTGTTAGGCTACAGTTTCTCCTGCATGTTTCAAGAAGTTACTTGGTTCCTGTTGATGTCCCATAAAATACTGTAAATGGGTAGATTTAGAGAAAGAGATAACTTATTCTCTATGAGAGCAGCTTTAAGATACTACTGATTAGATATTGCTCTACTAATCCTAGTGGATGTAGTGGCAGAGAAACAAATTTGAAAAATTTGTTAATATTTCCTGTGCAACGACTTTCCATAAACTATCACAGATAAATTGAGTGTAGCTTGCTTTCATTCATACTGAAATCAGTGTATGAAAAATATATCCTTTATAGTTATTATTCTGAGTAAAAACTCTTATTTTTCTGAGAATTTTCTTTTCATCCTAAAATCTCTTTTCCACATCTAGACATAAGCAATTGCAGGGCTATGTACCCTATGTTTAAATCAATACTAACAACTTTTGGCATTTAGTTAATTCTCTTGATTCTTTTGAAAGTGGTCCAAGTTGACTTTGCTGTTTTTTAACTAGTGAATTTTAAATAATCGGATTCTGACACTATATTCAATTCCTTTGACTTCTGACCAAAAACTTTATATTTAAACTTAGAAATTTTTTAAGATCTTTTAAATTTTATCCATGCTTTATTATATGGGTCAGTGATTTTCAAATGGGGATGGATATCAGATCTATCTGTGAAACTCGTAAGTTGAAAATGTACATATTCACCCAAGATCTTCCTGGAATAGTCTGAGAGTAGCATAACTTCTAAATCCATAATTTATTCTCATGTGTGCCCCTGCTTAGAGCCACATTTATTTTAAAAGGAGTAGGAAGGGCAATCTGTTCTAAGATGAGCTTGGACTCTCAAAATCATCTTTATTTGTTGCTCAGCAGAATTATGTACATTTCAGATAATTACTGATTGTATAAATTCTTATATGTACAGTTTGAGTTAGTAATTATATATACCTTTCCAAATTTTATAAAGTGATTGCCATATAAGAATACAAGATATATGCTTCATGGTTTTCTTACTAATTATGATTCTAAAGCAATATTTACACTGTAACTGATATTTAAATTCTGATGAAGATATTAATAACTTTGGAAGAAGAAAACTTACTACTAATATGAAAGAAAATATCATCCTAGCAAAACTGTGGTGTAGTGGAAACTAGAGAAGGCATCAATGTTTACTGAAGAACTCCAACTGGAATCTTGTGTGATTCTTGCTTCCCACCCATTCTTTATCTCCAAAGTGAAAATATTCCAGTTTCCTTTAGGACATATGTGGTCTACTAGACATATGCTTTAGCAAAACTTGGGGCATTTTATTTTCTATTAAGTTGCTTGATAAATATTGCTTGACTACAAATCTGCTTAATAACTTTCCTTGTGGTGAATATAAATTATAAGTTTATGAATGAAATAAGAAATAATTGTTGCAGCAACTAAATTCAATCCAGAAAGAACTACTTATTTATGGATAAATTACTTGTGAAATATGGCATAAAATATTTGTATTTCCTGGTTCAGGAAGTACTTATTAAAAGAATAAGAGATTCCATAGCTAATCAAGTATTTAATAAAAAAATTTTTAGAAGCATGATTTAGAAGCCATATAAGAAAAATCTTTCAGCAGTAAATTTCTTAAATCAAGAAATGAGTAACTGGTTTATCTGAAGATCAAGTAATGCTGTTATGCCATGAACCAGATAGGCTATATGAAGTATAATTAAATATGACAAAAGCTTTAATGTGAGATAGATTAAAAAAAAACAAATCTAAGTGAGCCCCAAAATAAATATATTGTATAAATTTCCAAGGCAAGAAATGAAAAATAAATCTACATATTTCTCAAAATATTATTAATAACAAGGATTAGTTACATGCAAAAATCACTGGAACACTGAAGGTTGTGATGCCATAAGTGACCTCAAACCAATAAAGAATCCATTGACTGGTGAGGGGACCACCTCTAATAATACCAGTGCAGGACTGGGCTGTAGCCCCATGGTAGAGCGCTTGCCTCGCATGTGTGAGGCACTGGGTTTGAGCCTCAGCACCACATAAAAATAAACAAAGATATTGTGTCTATCTATAACTAATAAAATATTTTAAAAAATAATAATACCGGTGCAGATATGAGATCAAAGAACACCTTGACCTTTGCACTTCTTGAATCAGGAAGCTCCAGTAAAGAAATTCCCTGCTTAGGCTGGAGGTGCATCTCAGTAGAGCATTTGCCTAGCTTGGACAAAGCACTGGGTTCAATCTCCAGCACCAAAAGCAAAAACAAAACAACAACAACAAAAACAAAAAAGCATCTTCATGCATTCTTCTGTAACTCAGAATGTTGGAATATGGATGCCAAATGAGACACCTCAACTTGTTCACATTACCTTGCTCTTTATTTCCAGAATAAAATGATGATCCCTGTTTTATTGTTCTATTTTCTTCATAGCAATCTCACATATTCACACATGTGTATTCATTTAATGATAGAATCAAATCTACATCCAAGTCAAGTGGTAAAGGAGTTTTAGCAATACAATTTAATTCCCAATTACTCCAATTAAGAGGGAGAAACAAAAAGTAATGTAATCCAGTCCAGAATCCAACAGAGTTAACCATTTAAAAGTGCTGATGCCAGGCGCAGAGGCCTACACTTATAATCCCTTGACAGGCTAAGGCAGTAGGATTGTGAGTTCAAACCCAGCCTCAGCAAGTTAATGAGGCCCTACGAAACTTAGCAAGACCCTGTCTCATAATAAAAATTATAAATAAAAAAGGACTGGGGATGTATCTCAGTGCTTACGTACCCCTAGGTTCAATCCCTGATACAAAAAAAAAAAAAAAAGTGATGATGTTTTATTATCAAGTCACTTTATATATTGATCTGCAAGTTCTGTTTGTGCTTTCTAGTCCCTTATTAATATAATTTCTCTTTAACAATATCTCTCACATGTAATAAAGAAAAAGAAAAGAAACCTTAAAATGATTTTGTTTTCTTTTCTAAAATTCTCTGTAAAACATTTATCTTTTGGCAGTCAGATCCCAAAATTGTAATACTGACCCCACACATACATAAAAATATTATAGAAATAGGCAAATTTTACTTTTTTGGCAATATTGACTTAATTGCATATGAATATAAAATTTTATTCCATATTTTTATACTCAGGTTTTCACTATAAAATAACACTAAAGTAAAAATAGGTTGGTAGAATAAGTTGAAAACACTTTTTATAAAACCTAATGTCAGTTTTAAAAGTTTATAAAATGGTATTACCTGGTAAACAGAAGAATAAAGTATTCAAATGATGGTTTAAAAATATTGACAATGTCCTTTCACAGAGTGAACTTCTAAACATTTATTCCATGAAACCAGTTCCCACAAACCAATATGACGCACGTCAAACTCCAGGTTTATTTAATAACTATCACACAGGAAAGATGCAACCATTTAAGTAAGTTTTATTTGTGTTTACCCGATGGCTCTGTCATGGCAAAAAAAAAACCCCTCTTAAATGGCAACTAATTTTCATTTGATAACAGATGTCACTTATATAGTACAATTAATCCCCAAAAGAAGAATCATAGAACCATATGACATCAAAATTTTGTCAATCATATCAAACTAAGATATATTTATATGGTTTATGTTTAAGCCAAAATGCCAGCCATCCAGATGACTGCTGAGCTTAAAAAAACAAATGAACAAGAACCATGCTTGCTAGGATATAGTATTTAACTGGAGGCTTCTTGTGTTTACTTCTTAATCAGCAATTGGACTTGAAAATTCTGGGCTTGGATAAGAAATTCTTGGGCACAGTGACCCCTGTTGTAAACTCCTATTGGGCTAATGGTAAAAATTGGAATAGATCCTTTAGCCATATAAAAGACACATAAGCCACAAAGATAAAATATTGCCAAGAAATTCTAAAAGCAAATAAAGTAGATTGTGTGCATATAAGTAGAGTTTCATAGGAACAAGAATTTATTTCTGGGGTGAGTCCAATTAGACTGAATGGTTCGAATATTTACATTCTGCAATTACCATTGAAACCCAATTTTCTATAAATAATATACTTTTATTTGAGGTATTTTGTCCTCAAATCTGAAAATAATACAAAATGGCACATGTAGTCATATAATAAGCTCCTTCTTTAAACTTGAAAAAGATAACATTGAGATTATTTTTTGGAAACAATCTCTTGGATTTTAAAAAACTATAATATTTGATACATAATAGCTCTACATTTTAGTCACTTTTAAATACAGCTGTGGTTCTGTGTCATTTTATATATTGGTCCTACCTAAGAAAACAGGCAAAAGTTAATCAGAGTCATCAAGGAGATGTTAGTGCTGCAAAAAATGTGAAAACTTCTTTGAAGAAACATTTTCTTGGAAATTTAGGGAACAAAAGTCTAAAAACAGAATGAGAGGAAGCATCAAAGGCAGAACACAAGAATCTTAGAGGATTGTATTTTTCAAGTAAGCTTCCCTAGAATAAAATGAGAACATCAGAGTCTTAGCTCTTCTTACCTCTTTCGTGTATCAATGTAATTTAAAATTGAGTTAAGCACACAAAAGATAAATTAATTATAACAAGTCTGTAGATGAAATAGAGAAAAGCTACTACAGGTGTATATTTTGAACACAGTCAAATCAATATCTGAATTTAATAATTCCAAGATTAGGAAAATATAATATTTATGACTCTGTTATGCTTTCTAAAATATGTGTATATCCTGGATTTATTATAAAGGAAAACCAAAAATATTAAAGACTGGAAAGATCAGCTCTGAAGAGGAACAACAAATTTTAATAACACTTAATTTAACTTTTCTACCATTAATAAATGTATAATTCTGACTTGGTAGAAACTACATCAGATTGAGAGTCATAATACAAAAAATTCCTTTGTAGTTCACACTGACCATTAATTAACTCTATAGTCTTTAGTCTATTCGGATTCCATGTATCTAATTTATAAGAAAGGAAATTGGAATAGATAATTGCAGAAATCCCTTGGAGAAGTTAGAGTGTTGACCTTACATAATGGGGTGAGCAGTAAGATGGGAATGAGGGTCAAGAATGTGGGAGCAAGGGCTGGGATTGTAGCTCAGCGGTAGATCGCTTGCCTTGCATGCGTGAGGCCCTGGGTTCGATCCTCAGCACCACATACAAAGCAATAAAATAAAGACATTGTATCCATCTACAGCTAAAAAAAATTAAAAAAAAAAAGAATGTGGGAGCAATGAAAGTGGGGTTAGATGAAGGTAGACATGAAACAATTGAAACTAAAATTAGAGAATAAAGGGAAAAGGTTGTAATTTCAATGTGTTTGGGAGCTGCCAGGAATTTAGAGTGATAGATAACAATGACATAGTCAAGAAATAGAAACTAAGACTTAGGGGCTGGGGTTGTGGCTCAGCGGTTGAGCGCTTGCCTCGCATACGTGGGGCACTGGGTTCGATCCTCAGTACCACATAAAATAAATAAAGATATTGTGTTCATCTACAACTAAAACAAAATATTAAAAAAAAAAAAGAAACTAAGACTTAGAAAAAATAAAAATGAGAAGTCTGAGAGCAGATATTTGACATGAATGTCTTTTGAGAAACCTAGTTTTTATGAGTCAGATGAACACCGCTGGTCCTCTAAATAAAGACTGTTATTTTAACCATCTAAGCTGGGGATATTATATTATTTTTTTTCAATTGGAAAAGAAATTGGTTTTAGTATTGGGATAATATGAAATGTAGCAGGCTTAAAAAACATTTTATTTTCTAATCCTGATTAAATAGCCTCATTGACATTCAAAAATACCTGCATACCCACAGATTTATCTTAGTTCAAGTTAAAATAAACTACAGAGATTTTTTTAATTGCAAGAATTCAAATGATGATATTAGATGAGCTTTGTTTCTCTGATATGCATATAAAATATTAATGCATGCAAAATTTATCATGAAAGAATAGGGATACAAAGGTATTTTTAAAAAGAGAAGTATATGATAAAGAAAGCTATGAATGTTTCAGAATTATATCAGAAACATTCATCATGGAAGGATAACAAGTCAGCTTCTCAATGATTTGATCAGACTTGACCACGTTGATCATTTTCCTTTTACCACTTTTCATGCCACTTAGGAATTATGTTATCTCTTCCTGTATAGCACTAATAATGATGTGTCTTAAACTTCCCATCACAAGCAAGATAATTCTCTTTCTTTGATGTCAAAATTCTAGGGGGCTTTTCAAAATACTTTGCTCTTTTAATCATAATTGAAAATGTAGAGTACAGGAAAGTGATCAAAGGGAGGGAGGAGAGGAGGAAGGGAAGTACCCAGTAATGAATGGAGCAAATTATGTTATTTGCATGTATGAATAAGTCATAATGAATCTCAATATTACATATAATTATAATGGACTAACAAGAAAATAGTGAAGAAAGAAAAATCTAGAACAAAAATGATCTAGGTTTAAGAAATAAAATATAAATGTCAAGACCAAGAGAAAAAATTTGTGTGTATATGTGTGTGTATGTATGTGTGTGTGGGTGTGTGTGTGTGTTTGTGTGTGTGTGTGTGTATTCTCCTCCCTTACAGGGCACACCTACTGAAGATGGCTCAAAGAGGCATAGGTTAATTGTTTTGCCTGAGAAAACAAAAATACATGTATAAAAGACAATTCCTTCAGCACTTCTATGTATTGCACTTATTCTCCATAGTGTAACATACAGATTTGTAACAGAATATTAAATAAACATCCAAGACTACTAATTAAACATCTATGCATTTGAACAAATTTTCCTAACACTGAAGAAAATAAAAAATATTATTTTAAGCTATAATGTCCTTATACTTTTATATACAAAATGTCAGTCAAGTAAATTTCACCATTTACATAAACCAATTTTTACAATTAATGAAACTATAAATAGGAAAGAGTAGTGAATTGATATTCACTATAAGAATGTCATGGTCAGCTGGGCGCGGTGGCACAAGCCTGTAATCCCAGCACTTAGGGAGGCTGAGACAGGAGAATCGTGAGTTCAAAGCCAACCTCTGCAACAGCGAGGCGCTAAGCAACTCAGTGAGACCCTGTCTCTACATAAAACACAAAAATAGGGCTGGGGATGTGGCTCAGTGGTCGAGTGTCCCTGAGTTCAATCTCCAGTACCAAAAAAAAAAAAAAAAAGAATGTCATGGTCACTTTTAGTATATCTCTAAACATGGAAATGATTTTCATTCATTAAAATATGAAATTTGATTTTACAAAGATATGTGTCAGAGATGCTGTCTTTCTGATCTATTGCTGATGAATGTTAATAGCTCTATTTAAACTTACTAATATAAATGCACTCTGGAAAATCAGTTAGCTTAGAGTACTAAATGTATGAGTGCTGAATCAGGTTTTCAAATTAATTGATTTTAAATTAGTTGCCAGGTCCAATTAGTCTATATTTTTATTCAAACATTACTAGGCTAAATTATTTAGTGTACCTGTTCTTTCAGAAACACGAAATATGTCAAAAAATGAAACAAGATATAGAGATTATCTGACTTATTACAAAAATACACTCAGGTATGTTAGAATAAATGGCATGATCAGTTTTGTAGAATATCCAAAAAGCTGAGCAAAACTAAAAGCTTGAAAATAAAAATCAATTGTAGCATAGCTGCAAGATACAGAATTAAAATCCAAAGGGAATAGTTTTCTAATATACCAGCAATGAAAAGGTGGAATTTGAAATTAATAACACAATATCATTCATATTAGCACCCCTGAAAATGAAATACTTGGTTATGAACTTAATAAAATATGTAGAAAATCTATATGAGAAAAATTACAACACCAAATGCTGAGAAGACTGTGATACAATAGGTACTATCATTAATCAATCGTGGAAATGCAAAATAATATAGTTATTTTAAAAGACAATTGGGAAGTTCTTACAAAACTCAACATATTCTTAACATAAGTCTAGAAATTATGCTCCTTGGTATTTACCCAAAGGAGCTGAAAACTTCTGCCCACACACAATCATGTCCTCACATGTTTATAGCAGCTTTACCCACAACTGATGAAACTTTGAAGCAATGCAGATATCCTTCAGTGGGAGAATGGATAAATAAACTGTAGTAATCCATATAATACAACATTATTCAAAACAACAAAATATGAGGTATTAAGTCATTAGAAGAAATGGAAGAGTCAGGCGCGTTGGCACACGCCTGTAATTCCAGCACTTTGGGAGGCTGAGACAGTAGAATTGTGAGTTCAAAGCCACCCTCAGCAATGGTGAGGTGCTAAGCAACTGTGAGACCCTGTCTCTAAATAAAACACAAAATAGGGCTGTGTACTCAGTAGTCGAGTAGCCCTGAGTTCAATCCCTGGTACAAAAAAAAAGAGGACTGTTAAATACATATTTTTAAGTGAAAGGATTAGTCTGAAATGCCTGTATACTGTATGATTCTAACTATGTGACATTCCGGAAAAGGTATAACAGTAGAGATGCTAAAATGATCAGTGATTTCTGGAAACTGGAAAGAGTAAGGGAGGAATAGGTATAGCAGAGATGATTTATAAATTAGAAAAAATTATCTTGATAATATTGTAGAAATAAATATGCATCATGATACAATGTCCAAACCTGTATAATGTACAGCACCAAGACTGAACCTTAATATAAACTATGGAATTCGGGCAATTATGCTATCTCATTGTAGAATTATCAGTTGTGAAAAATGGTCCACTTTGCTGGTATGTATTGATAACTAAAGAGGCTCTGTTAGTGAAGGCACAAAAGACATGGGAAATTTATGTACCTTCCTCTTAATTCTGCTGTGAACTCGAAACTCTTCTAAAATTAAATCCTCAAAAGGACAAAAATATTGACTACTGAGATTCCAAATGTCAAGGTTAATGGAACATAAAATGTTACAAGAGACATATATTGCTGACAAACTTAATATATTGCTAAGGGAAGACATTGTGTGAAAACTATATCCACAATTATAATTTCATGAAAGGTGGGACTGGGGTTATGTCTCAGTGGTAGAGTGCTTGCCTAGCATGTGTGAGGAACTAACTGGGTTTGATCCTCAGCACCACATAAAAATAAAATAAAGATATTTTGTCCATTTACAACTAAAAGATAAATATTTTAAAAAATAATTTCATGAAAGAAAGAATTTTTGTCTCTCATTCTATAATTCTATTATACTGATATTCACATTGTTATTTTTTGAGAAAAAAAATAATTGAATGACATAAAGAAGATTCAGTATTTTATTGTTTTTACACCCTTTTCCATATTGTGTCTTCACTATAAACATTAATTATGTCAAACTTTCAAAAAGAAATTGAAGGTCTAGGGAATCTTGGTTCTCTCTGCCCATCACCGTATTTTTTAATTTAAAATTTATTTGTATAACCATACTATAACACACAAAAATGTATAAATATCATGTTATATAATATATAATATGCATTATGTAAGTATGCAAGGTATTTGAATAAAGAATAGTAAGCAAATGTTTGTGTTTAGCTCTCCTTCCTCAAAATTAGAATATTACTGATACTAATGAATATTCCTACATTTTATCTCTCTATTAGGTTCTCCTTTTATTGTTAAAGCTTTTACTATTCTATTTTTTTCTCTTTTATCAAGAGAACTTTACCATACATATGTAGCACAATTTTGGCTTTGATTTTCCACAGAGGTAGACCTTAATGTAGAGTGGAATATAAGGCAAGCAGTTTCTAGCACCCAATATAGAATTCTCTCTTAAGTAGTCCTATTTCTTATTGAGTATATTGGGATTCAATATGATGTTCATTAAGTGTTCAATAAGTGACAATTTCAAGAATGCTTGTATGAAGTAACAAATAAATCTAAAAATAAAAATAAAGCTAATTATATGTCCTACCAATGGTTATAATTTATAGACTTAGATAATCTAAATTACAGTGTGACAATATAATAAAGACCATATATAACAAGCCCACTAACAGTATCATTTCCATTCTAAGATCTAGAGAAAAACATGGATATCCATTTTCACCACTTGTATTTGACATAGTACTGGAAGTTCTAGCCAGAACTATCAGGCAAAAGAAAGAAATCAAGGATATCCAAATTGGAAAAGAAGAACTCAAACAGTCACTGTTTTTAGGTGACCTGATCATATATAAAGGAAACCATGAAGATATCCCCCCCAAAAAAACCTTAAGAATTAATAAATTCAGCAAAGCTTCAATATACAAAATCAACATGAAAAAATGAATAGCATTGCTATGTGCCAACAACCAACTATCTGAAATAAAAATCATAAAAAGTCCAGTTAGAATAGCAAAAATAAACAAACAAAATACCCTAGGAATAAATTTAAAAATAGAGATGAAAAAATCTTAATAGCATTAAGAAATTGAATGATGCACACACACACACACACACACACACACACACACAAGAAAAGACATTCTATGTTCATGGGATGAAAAGAATCAATATTGAAAACTGTCTGTACTGCCTTAATTGATTTATTTATTGGTTTAATGTAATCTTTAACAAAATACCAATGATGTTGTTCACAGAACTAGAAAAAATCCCTAAAATTTTTATGGAACCATAAAAACACTTTAAATACCTAAAGCAATTGAGCAAAAAGAACAAAGCAGGAGATGTTACACTATGTGACATCAAAATATGCTACAGCTCTAGTACTCATCCAAATGGCATAGTATTAGCATAAGTGCAGACACATTGCCAACTGCACAGAATAGAGAACCTGGAAGTCAATGCACAAATTCACAATTTATATTTTACAATTTGTTAAAAACATTTATTGGAGAAAGAATTGGTCTCTTCAGTAAATGGTGCTGGAAAAGCTGGGGTCCACATGCAGAAGAATGAATGTAGATCTCTCACCACTTACAAAAATCACTTCAGGTCAGGTACAGGGGCATATGCCTGTAATCTTATCAACTTGGGAGACTGAAGCAGGAGTATCACAAAATTGAGGCCAGTCTCAGAAATTTGATGAGACCCTCAGCAACTCAGTGAGACCTTATCTCAAAATTTAAAAGGAGGGGGTGTGGTCTAGGAAAATAGCTCAGTGGTAAAGCACTCATGGGTTTAATCCCCAATACAAATACAAATAATAACTCAAAATGAAATAAAGACTTAGTGTAAGTTCTGAAACTATGAAACTACTACAAAAAAACATAAAATGCTCCAGAACATCACAATTGGAAAAACACATTATGGACAGGTCTCCAAATCACAGGAAATAAGTGCAAAAATAGATAAATGGAATCACATGCAACTAAAAATTAAAAAGCTTCTGGAAAATGAAGGAAAAATCTACATAGAATGCTGACTACCTATGGAATAGGAGAAAACACTCCCATCTATATATCTGACAAGAATAAATATCCAGAATATATAAGTAATTCCAGAAGCAGAATAGCAAAATACAAATAATTCAATTAAAAATGGTCAATAGACTTAAATAGACGTTTCTCAAAATAAGACACACAAATGGTCAACTGATATATGAAAAATATTCAACATCATTAAGTATCAGGGAATACAAATCAAAACTCCAAATGCATGTATCACCTACACCAGTAAGAATGCATATTATCAAAACTACCAAAACAATGAGTGCTAGTTAGGATGTGGAGAAAAGGCAACCTGTGTCCATACTTGGTAGGGATGTTAATTAGTACAGTCATTATGGAAAACAGCATGGAGGTTATTCAAAAACTTAAAAATAGAACTACGATTTGGTGTAGCACTCCCACTCCTGGGTATATATCCAAAGGAAATGAAATCAGTATGTTAAAGAGACATCTGCACTCCCATGTTCATTGCAGCAGTTTTTACAATAGCCAAGACATGGAAACAATGACGGTGTCCATCAGCTGAGAAGTGGATAAAGAAAATGTGTAGATATACACAATAGGATATTTTTCGTCTATAGGAAAAAAGTGATTTCTCTGATGTGATAACTTGGATGGAACTAATAATAATTTTTAATTTGTGTTAGGGCATTTATATTCAATACAATGATATTATCAATATCTTTAAATTTAGACGTTACATTTTTGGTTGTTTGCACCATTATTACCTTTCCACAGTTTCCGCTTTCCTGTCTCCTTTTATATGAAAATTTTATTTAAATTTATCTTGTGTTTTTTCCTTATTTCTTTGAATAGCTCTTTTAATGATTATTTTAGGGATTACAATTTGTATACATGTCTTTTTGCATTCTGTGTAGAAAAAGTACTTTGAAATCCCAGTACAAATAGATATCTTGCTTAATATGTTCTTTTACATCTTCACTATGTTGAAGTTGTCATATATTTTCCCAATATACATTGAAACTCCATCAGATAATTTTATACAGTTTTCATTTATACAGCAATTGTTTTAAATAGATCAACCAGAGATAATAATTTATTGTATTTACATAGGTACTTACCATTTCTGCAGCTCTTCCTTCAGTCTCAATGGTCTAAGTTTATTTCTGGTAGCTTTGTGCCTTTCTTAGCGATTCATTTAGTGCAAATTGGATGGCTACAACTAAAAGGATGCTTACGTGACTTTCATTCCCAAAGAATATTTTCACTGGATATACAATTATTTGCTATAAGTTTTTGTGTTTTTTCATTATACACTTTAAAATTTTTGTTTCACACATTCTTTCTTTAATGACTTCTGAGGTAAACTTTCTATTTGGAGGTTGTGGAACCTTTAACAGGTGGGTTTGAGTGGAGGAAAGTTAAGTCATTGGGAGTGTGTCCTTGAAGGCGATTTTGTGACTCCAGCCCTTCCTCTTCATCCTTACTTCCTGGCTGACATGAGTTGACTAGCTTCCTCTGCTGCATTCCTCTCATGATGTATTGCTTTGCCATAGGCCCCAAAGCAATAAGATAAAATGACAATGGACTTAAACTTCCAAAACTGTGAGCCAAAATAAAGCTTTTCTCTTCTGAAATGATATCTGAGATATTTTGTTAGAGTAATATGAAGCTAACTAAAAAACAACAAATTTTTTAATTTCTATTGATCTATTTTTGAGTTCATTTTCTCTCTGTCATTTTATTCTGATTTCAACCCAGCCAGTGAGCGTCTTTTCACATGTGTTATTGTATTTTAGTGATCATATTTCCATTTGATTCTTCTTTATATATCAAATTCATTTGCTGATCTTTTCTATCTTTCCATTTGTTTCAAGAATGTTCATTATTACTTATTGGAGTGATCTTTAATAATTACCTTGAAGTTTTTTTCAAGTATTTGTAACACTCATATCATCTCATCATTGATATGCATTGATTTTTGTATCATATACCTATAAATATTTTTCTTGACCTTTATATGCTGAATGATTTTAATGCTTCTTAAAAACATTGAATTTTGTATTATGAGATACTTACCTCTTCTAAAATCTGAGGATGTTCATCTTTTGTTTTATCAGACATTGAATTTGACTAAGTTTATACAGCAATTTGCATCAGCCATCTCAGAGTTGTATTTTTAATATCATTCTTTGGGAACAGAGTGGTCTGGGAACAACTTGGCTGTATCTTAGTTTAGTTCTCAAGGTCTTTTGTTGCTGTTTAGGATAGATCCAAGCATACAATTCATGAGAGTAGGGAGAACAAACTGAGGAGTTTATAAATAATTTTATAGACTTGCTTTTCAAGTTTCTTCCTCTCTGTGATAGTCTTAGTATTTTCTCATTCCCTGGAAGTCCCCTTTTCCATGTTTCAGGAAGAATGTTAGGTTTTATGTTGTACAGCTGCATAATCTTTGTCACTGTGCCTGAATACAGGACCAATGTAGAGTGGATAGAAAAGAAAAGAACATGGAGACTTACCACAAACACCAGGCTCATAGCTTTCCCCAGAATCAGACGGGGTCCACCTCCTTCAGGCTTTTAGATGGTCATGTGTCTTGCTCTCTTGAAGTTGTAGCCAGTACACTTCTTTCTCTCTCCTCAGTCTTGAACTGAAGAGCAACTCTGAAGTGCTTTCTATATGTGCCAGCACAACCTTCCTTTTGGGACTACTTTGATTCCAAACCAAGGAGTCCTGAAGGAAGAAATATATAGGTGATTTTACCATTGATTCAGTATTACCTCCAATTCCTATAGTCCACCCCAAACTTCCTGCTATTTACTTTTTGGAGTTCATGTATATCATGTATATTAAGATTTTTAGCTTCTGTGAGTTGGCTGACAGAGTTGAGTGCTTTCCCTCTCTTTAACCCCAAACTGGAACGGAATTTATAGGATTTGGAGCATGTTATTAAGTCAAAATTCTTGATAATTGGCCAATCTAGTATGTTTCAGATGCAGTTATTGGTTATCACACTAAATATGCATACATGATATAACTTTGAAAACTCATAGTGAATAGGTCATCCCAATGTCAGGGTCAGAAGAATTGCAACATAATGATTTGTGCTGTTGTCCTATTGAAGAAGAGCATTGATTTTTGTTCAGATATTTTCACGAGTTCATCTTAATGAAACACAATGACACTGCACATCTTCCCACTGTAAAGAATTTCTGAGAGCATGAGATGTGTCCTGGCTAGATGTGAATTATACATATAAACAAAATTCAAAACTGAATAAAATTTGAGAAATAGTTTAGACTATACCTTTTGAATGTTCATTTTCTGGGGTTTTAAGTTAATATTTTATACTGTAACATATACTACTTGAGATAGGTTCTAAATGTCTGTTTGGAATACTTAGTTAAAACAGGTCTTTTTGAGTTTATTTTTAGTTATAAAGTATGGAAATCAATTACAATTAACCGACTATAACTTTTTTGTTCTTTAAAGCAAAATGAGAAATCTCTGACCTCTTCATGGGAATGAAATATAGAACTATCTATCATCAGAATTGATGTTTCCTTCAAGACAATGCTGCATCAATAAGTTAATAACAAATGCAGGCTTAATGCCCTTTTATCCATGACACAGAGCATAGTAACACATGAATTCATTCTTAGTCACTTTTAGAAAGCTGTCATTTTATATACAAAATGTAAACAAACAAGTAGTTTCTTTGAGATATCCAAACTGAAGCGATACTGAGAGATTATGCAGACACCATTAGATCTGAAAAAATACATATGAGCACATTTGTATGTCATCTTATCTAAAGAAATACAACCTAGAAGTTTAATGGTTTTAAGTTCAATGTTGGGCCTGATAAATAAAACTACATTAAAAAAGAACTAACAAAGAGGATCAAACCAAATTAATTCAGTCCCAAAATTGATATTTTATATCATTTTGTGCTATGTCAACATTATCAATGATTATAAATCATCTACAGATCTGAAGATATAAAAGAATCAAGCATACACACTTCACCCTATCTATAAAGCCAAAATACAAGTGGAAATAATGTGAGCTCAAACAAAATTCACTTTGACATTCAACATATAATCTCTTTTTGATAGGACAGCTTGCATATTAAATGATTAGTTTGACTTGCTTTGATTTGGAATTTGGGCCCTTACTTTAAGTTATTTTGGCACGCTGCCCGCTATGTGTGTGTGTGCACACACACTTGCGCATATGTGTGTGCATGCTTCTGAGTATATAATTTTACTTTAAAAGAAAGTAAAATTCTTTGATAATACAAATCCAATGTTCCATATAAGATCACTTTTTATGGGATCTAGGGTGCATCTCAAGCCAATGGTCAATTAACATTAATATGGAAACTGGCTTCTATCAATGCTGCAGTTCAGTCCTTAGAGTGTGCAACAATAACTTAGAACAGACTTGGTGACCAAAGCAAAGCCACATGCCAACCCTGAATTATGATGGTTCTGTAAATGAGACCTCTCACATTACCACAACCTTTTATGGATGATCACTGGAGTGTTTTCAATTATGACTCAGTCGAATCACATCATTTTATCTCCTTGTGTTATCTTCTCTGAACATCAAGTAGATATTCATATGGTAAGTACATATATTTATGATTGTTTTAACCCTCTCATTCTTCCTCAGTAGGATAATCTAGGGTTTGGGTTTTACTTGCTGATTTTTAACATGCTTTTGTAATTTTCTGCAATACAGTAAGTAGATACAGCATTCTGAATTCTGGTTTCTCTTTAAAAGGCAAGTCTATTATTTTGAAATGTGTTACATATGAATGTACTTGATACAAGAAAATCTCTGAGTCAGAATCTTTAACTGAAAAATGTATTTTAGAGACTAATGTGGTTACATTTAAATTAAACTGATACAAAACAGGAGAATCTATAGAGAAATTTGGTCAATGACTGCATTGTAAGGTAGGTGCACGTATATGCTGTGTGTGTGTGTGTGTGTGTGTGTGTGTGTGCATATGTGGATGCTTAATAAATCACATACCGGGCTAGAGTTGTAGCTTGCGGTAGAGTGCTCGCCTTGCTTGTGTGAGGCACTGAGTTAGATCCTTAGCACCACATAAAAGTAAAATAAAGATATTATGTCCTATTACATTATTTTTTATACAAAATAAATCACATACCTAGAAAATATTTCAATATTTAGGATTGCTTGATATTGCTAACTCCATTCGCAGGAGTTTTGATCAGGTTCCCAACAAGATTTGAAGTTTTATTTTAGAAACTAAAAGAAAAGTTTTTATTGAGAAACTGAAAGAAAAAGCGTTTTAGTAATAAAAGGTCTGCTTAAAGAATACACACACACACACACACATATTTTATATTAAGATCAGCATAAATTCTAATGGCAATCAAATATATGTGCTTAATTAATAGCATAAGTATTGCTGTTTATTTCAAGGATGAGTCCTGCATTTGTTTCTAAGTAGTATATCTTATTGTTAGCTAGCATTTTTATGTTACTAATCTAGTCTCATTTTTTTCCCTTTTCCCCTCAAACTGCTTCTCTCTTTTGCTCACTTGACTTTTTTTTTATCATTTCCCTAGAGCCCTATAATTATTTACCCCTTTCCTTTATCCTTCAACTGGGTTGTTTTCATATACTATTGAACTTCTGCATATGAGCACTGAGAACACTATCTGTAAAAATAGTCTTTTAAGTCTATATTTAACGTACCACATAAAGACTAATGCATCTATGGAAAAAATGCTGATCCAATTATAAAAATTATTATAGGTCATCAGAAACATAGAAGAGAATTTCTGTCATAATATTCAGCTCAAATAGGGAATAAAACAACTCATTTCTCCAGTTTCTGAGTAATTTTTAAAATCTGCACTGTATTACATGCTTTTATGTTCTGATAATCTAATCTCAAATGGAAGGTAATGCTCTTGTAAAGTAATTTTGACTATGAAATAAAGCTATGTGATGGTGTATTATATAATAGATATCTGTATACTAAATAACTAGATTATATATAAGTATTTGAATAAATAAAGATGGCATTTTCTATTGTGTCTGTTAAATATTTCTGAAAATAAAAGTTTAGTATTAGAAATAATTTTATGTATGAAGTCATGCATAACCAATTTTTTATTAGAGTCAATTTGATATTCCAAATCATAGCAAAACTATAATAGTTTCTCTAAAGCCCAAGAGCTACCTGTAACTCAAAAAGTCATCAGGAGCCAAGATTTTTGTTATACAATGAGGCATTATATATAAATAAAACGAGATTTGTCATACTTTACATGCCTTTACTCTTTGGCTTACTATTAAAGAATAAATGCTACAGTGAACTGCCTTTGCATTACTTCAGAATTTCCCAATGTGCTACTGAGTCTCCAGCTTCTATTATAGACATCATTTGTAATCAAATTTGAAAATTATGTGTAACAATTTGTAAGTACCACCACTCCTATGTTTAGTGTCTTACTTATGCATATAAGACTTTGCAGCAAAACTTTGTTATTATTGAAATAATGGCACACATTTTCAATATCTTCAACACATCTCATTAATTATGAGTCATATTGAATGAAATGCTTTATATACCAACTGTTGCAAAATGATTGATAATTTTATTATTGATACAAACTGAACTATCTGTACAATCAGAAGTGATCATAATGTAACTTTATACAAATCTACAATTATCTTAACTAAAAGTATTTTCAATATAACACATTTAGTTTTTCTCAGCTACCAACTAATTTTATTTTATGATTTAGAAGAGATCAATTTTACAAAGGTATGTTCCTTATGTATTTGTGCAAATCAAAGATTATTTTGACTTTTAATAAATGACTATGGATTATATTCTGTGTTGCCCAGATTATACAATGAAGTCCAAACATAAAACATGCTACCAATAGGGTAAAATATTCCTATACCAATCTTCAATTTTTCATTACTGCTGTGTATGACAGATTTGTTCTCTCATGCCAGCTGTGCCAGTAATTATCACTCCTTATCCAAAAGGCCTTTTTATATTTTCATGTGGTCCTCTAGCTCTGCTAAAGCAATGGCTAAATATGTAGGGTATACATACTCTTATTCAGAAATTGGAAAAAACATATTAATACAGAGGAAAGCCTCTATATCCATATTTTATAGAATCTTTAATTTGTTCCAGAATGACTTGTCAATTACTGGATGCCTAATTTAACTTTTAATCAGAGAAGTATGTGCTAATTCAGCTTGGCTCATTTGACTGTTTTGCAATGGATCTGTGTTCTTAGCCACATTGCAGCAATGGAGAGCAAAATCTTTCAACCTCTTTAGGAAGAACAGCAATTTTGTGTGTAGTGAAACTGAATGTCTGTTTCTCAGTAAACAGAAACAGGACACCATGATAACACATGTAACATCTACCCCTTCCTGCTGTAGCACAAGGACACAAGAAAGGAGTACAGAGGTACACTCATTTATCATCCTAATTTTTAACATTGACTATAAAAGAGTTTTCTCTCTGGAGAGTACATTGAAGGGACAAATATGAGAGAAAACAATGAAACTTACTCCACAACACTAGAACTGCTGATGTGACTGAGGAATTGAGCGCCACTACAGAAATGGGCGTTGGAGAATCTAATATAGAAGGAAGGAAATGTTAAACTGTGGTCTCTGTGTTACATCAGTCCAAGATATGAACCTTGAAATGTGTACTTTTCAAGTACACATCATATTATTTTTATCATACATAGCTACACTGTTAATTTACAATCTCAAAAGTCAAATAATTTACTATGTGATTGTGAGTATGTGACACAACTTCTTCTATGTTTGTTTCATTGTTTGTAAAACTGGAATGAAAATAATAGAAATCAATCCATACGGTTATTTGGGAGTTTGAAAGAGATAAAATATGTAAAACATTTATAATAGTGCCCAGAGGCTAAAGATCTTTATACAACATTGTTGTTATTGTCAGCTTTGAGATATTGATTGACTTGAAGTATTTTGGAATCTCCTGATAATACTGATGAGTCAGACAAAGAATAACATGTTGACATGTTTAATAGAAAATCATAAACTTGAAGATAAATGTAATTATTTCTTAAGTTTTTTCTACAAATTTCAATTTTGTTTCATCAGCAAAACATTACTACTGGTACTAGTACTACTACTAATTATTGCTATGATATTATCATTACAAGTCATTGGTTCTTAACAATTTGGAGATAAAATTATTTTAAAAAGGGATGATCTCTTTCTTCAAGACAAAAACAAAATATAAAAGGTGTATGCCAAGTATAAGAAATAACCCTCACACATAAATGCATAAAGCAGACGAGCCAGGATTCAGGCATTCTGGGATCTAATCATTGATTACACTCCCTGTTGTGCTCTGGCTCCAGAATGCTTCCTCAGAAACCACCATGCTTCCCAAAGCCTTGGCATATCTGTAAAAAAAGTAAAAGAGTAGACTAGACGGCTGGGGCAAGGAGGTATTATTCTCCTCTGCGTTCAGAACTTAGCCAGTAAGTAGATTGCTTTCGCAGCTGTAGAATTACCTGGATCCAAAGAGGGAAAATCAAATGGTCTATTTCTTAGAAAAAAATAAAATAAAATAAAATCGGCAGTATCTGAGTAAATTAAGGGAGAATGAACTGCCAATGTTCCTGCTAAAATGCACTTAATGTCAGCATTTTCTAACCTCTAGTCACTTCTCAAGTAACAATCACCTTTTCTCAAATTAGATACAATAACTGTGCATCTTTGCCAATAGTTCTAGTTTTTATTCAGTGATTAAACCTTTTGCCCTATACTAATTTGGGCCATGTACACAGCACACATGTAATAGTGCACATCAGTTAGTGAAGACTGCAGAAATATTGAAATGCTGTGTCCCATTTCTAGCAAGCCAAAAGGGTTTCCATGTAAGTGAAATCTTCAAACAGGAAGCAGAGCACTTGGCACACAAATTGTCTGATTATAACAGGCTGTATCCAGAACTAAAATAAAAATAATCCTGAAATTTGATGCTGATTAAGGGAGCCCAGCAGAGTGAGGTTAACAGATATCTTCTTACTCAATGGAATTTTATTTTTCAAACATGTAATATCCAATTTACCGCTTTCCTATATGATTTACTAATCTTACTAAGAGACATTAAGAAAATAGCCATTTAACAGAAATTTTAGGAAAATAACATAACAAATACATAGTGCTGGTTATTCTCTAGCATGCCAATGATATTATTTTTATCATAAACAATAAGACATGAAGACATGAATAGAACTCAATTTCTTTTCACTTCATCTAGCATTCTTTCTTTGTCACAACAACAAAACTGCCACTTTCAAGACTCAACTTCAAATGAATCAAAGTGCATCTACAACTAAGCATGAGGTTTTTGTTATGCTTATAGACATTTTCCCTTCATTGATGGCATTAACTTAATCAAAGGAGGAACATGCAAGGCAGACCTTGTCCTAACATTCTGAAACCAGTATTTCTTTAAAAAGCTTACAGCAGTTGATACCACCCCATGCTTGGATTGTGACGATAGTTATTGCCACTTCAGTAATGGTTTTTCCGTGTTTTAAAAGAATGATAATTGTGTCTGTACATGCAATTTATATTTCCAAATGTAAAAGGGAGAAGAATGGAGTGAATCTAGTTGAAGAGTTGATTTGGAGAAAGAATGCCACCCTCTTTGCTCTACCTGTATCCCTTCCAAGTTCTTGACGGGCTAAAAACTACTAGCAGAAGATTATCTTCTTTTGTTACTGTAACCTAAGCTGACAGAATCACAGGATATTTTCCCTTTCACTTGTCTTAAAACTAAGAGTCTTTGAATGATTTGACAGAATAGCTAATGAGCTGCCATTCACTTTTGTCTTACTTAAAGGTAGTCTCCTAGTGTTTTACCTATAATGGGTTCCTAAGAGTTTTCTGAGCACCCTAGTTCTTAAATTCACTGAACCACATTTTGAAAGACAGTTTATAGGCCAAGAAGAGATTACACATTTAAAAAACAAACCCCTGAGCATATGTGAAGGAAAGAAAGCAAATTTTGTTTGTACTCATTTGTACATTGCATTACCATAAGTTTTACCCTTTCCAAATAATATGCAGATGGAAAATTAGGGAACATGCTGCTGTAAATCACTGTTAGTGCTTTGGTGGTGGCAGGAGAAAACAGTTAAGAGATTCATTTTTCTTCCAAGAAAATCATTCTTTTCAAATCCATCTGAATCACAGCCAAAGGATTACTTCTTATCTGGCTATAACAAATACTCTTTCCACCCATCTTGTATGTAATAAGAAACCACCTCATTGTGCTAAAAAGTACCATGTACTCCAGGGTCAGCTACAGTTGCCCAGCTTTGAAATAGGCACCACAGCTTGTGTTTTTATAGAGGATAGGTGAACCACAGACTGGGATGTGGTTCTTGCCTTTGGACTTCCTGCATGTGCAGTTTCTAAATGAGTCTGAGCATTGAGATTCAGTTCTTTATGGCCCTTCTGGTGGTATACTTATTTATTAAACTTGTGAAAAGGATAACAAGAAGGTACTCTGTTCTCCAGGATGTGGAAAAGACTTAGAAAATGACAGAGGTGGTGCTATAATTTATGACACCTCTATCTCCCCAGAGGAAGTTCTCCTGGGAGCCTAGTAAATCATTCATGTTACAATAATGAGTAAGAAAACGAGAACTAAAGTAAAGTTACTCACCTGAGCCTTCAGCTGGCATTTCTGTGACCTATGTCCAGGGGATAGGACTATTGTAGGGATGCCTAGAGTCACAGAGTTCACAACTACATTTTCCCACCATCCAACCATGACCACAGAGCTGTAAGAATCATGATGAAATACTATGTGCCTACGAGTGTATTTGCACATACAGCATTCATTTGTGGCTCTGAATCATTCCTTTCATGAATGTATACATTTTACTAGTACGATGAAGTTGAAAATTCTTGGAATTTCAAAAGAGGACTTCCAAAGGTATTATTTGAGGTCGTGCCTCATGGGTCTCCTTGACGAGTTGGGGTCCTGAGAGACAAAAAGGGATCTTCGGGAAGACGAAGCGAGGTCTCACAGGACGAGGATTTGGGGTCCCGGGAGACAAAACGGGGTCTTTGGGGAAGACGAAGTGGGGTCTCACGGGAGGAAGTTAGGGGTGACGGTCCGCCGAGTCACTCCACCCAGACTCCAGGGGTAGGTAAGACTGCTCTGCCGGAAGGAGACACAGAACCCGATTAATCCAGGAAGTACAGAGGCTTATATAGGGTCCTCGGACCAATCACGGCCCCGAGGTTACAACCAATGAGGAGAATGGGAAAAGAGGGAAGGGAGGGGTTGAAGGTATAGGGAGTGCTCCTATACAAAAGAATTAACCACATGAAAATCAATTTAGATAGGAAAGGAAAATTAAGCAAATGTGTATTTTCACTGATGCACTTATGACAGAGATTAAAGCCAGATACAACAATGGTGTTAATTTTCCAGGAGAAAAGCTATGATCCTTTTTATACAGCCAAAGTATAGTTAGAGTAATTATTGTTGAGTAATTTCATAATGAGATATTGAGCTACGGCATTTCATTCCAATTTCTACTTCTGGAAGGACACAGCTATTTGATTGTTCTCACTTGTATACTCATTTATGGTATAAAAGGGGTAGAGTCATAGGAAACCTAAACACTTTTTCATTTTCAGTACAACAGTAGCTTGACCTACACAAAAATAATATTTTTGATTTTATGTTTGCTTTTTGGGAAACAAAAAGAATCAGGACATTCAACAATCAATACAATAATTCCTTCAGATAAGTTAAATCAATGAACAGAATTTTAAGGCAGGGAACATCTTAATGAGTTTGTCACATTTAGCATATTCACAGCAATAATTGCTTCTCATTATTAACTATTATTTTAAACTTGTATTAAACATAACTCCCATGTATTTTCCAGCTTTGCTAAAAGACATTGTAGAGTTTGGCTGAGGATATATATAGGAGTAGTTGCTCAGACTTCCCCTTAATGGAGACTTAAGCTTTTCCTTGCTTGCTTTCTAGTAACTTATCTGTAGCATAGATTGATAAAAGCACAGGTAAAGAAATAAAATACCACCAGCACCTAGAAGTATTTCTTATTCTTCCTATCAGTCACCAATATCACCTCTTTCCATATAGTATGTACACATCCAGCACTATAGATTAGTTTTGTCTATTTTTATATAAATGGAAGTATAAGGTACATAATTATTTTTTTCTGACTTTTCCTGTGCCATTTTGTGGATAAAATTCATTCATGTTATAGTTAACAGTAATGTGTTTAATTTTATAATTAGATACTCTTGTTGTTTGCATATTTCAAAGTTCTTTTTTCTATCTCCACTGTTAATGGAGATTGTGTTTTTTCAGACACCTTCAGTACAAGCAGTGCTGCCATGGATTTTCTGTTAAACAAATTCTGATAAATAATTATATATTAAAAATGGAAATTAAGGTCATAGTGATTGTGTGTATGCAAATTTTGTAGATATTGATAAGAAAATTTCCAAAAAGGATGTAAAATTAACATTCCTTCAAGCAGTGGAAGAGTTCCATTTTCTCCACATCCTTGCTAATGCACGATATCTTCACTTACCATTCTGATAGCTATATAGGTTAGCTATGGTTTCATTGAGATTTGCATAGTAACTAATGATGATCATTTTTTCTGGAATTTGTTGATAATTTGGACTCTTTCTTTTGAAGTGATAATAAAAGCATTTTTTTCTTTCCTTTTGGACAGACTTTTTTAAAAGAATTGTAGGAGTAGATTTTTCTTTTGCAAGTATTTTTCTCCACCTAATGACTTCTTTTCCCTCTCTTATAATGTCTTTAGTTAAATAAAAGTCTTTAATTTTTAAGTTTTTAATATAACTTTCATTTATTTTTATTTGTGGTTAGTTTTATATCCTATTTTTAAAAACATCATTATCCCTGAAGTCACAAAATTACTTTCCTATGTTACCATCAATTGACTTTATGTCTTTCTAATAAACGATTTTGCAAAAAGAGATATGACTAGGTGTAAATATAAGGATTACTGGTAAAATTTGAAACAATTAACTAACAAGCAATCAAATGTCCTGCATAACTAAAAATTCACTTGATGCTCCAACAAGTTTTAATAATTAAGTAATGTTGACAGATACTTGATAGAAAAAATATTTTTTACAAAGTGTGGTTATTTGATATATTAAGAAGTGGCATATTTAAATCAGTGGGGATAAAATGAATTATTTAATGAAGCATATTTATATAATGAAAGAACATTAGGAAGAAATAACTTGCATCTTCAACTTTATTTCTTTTACCAAAAAACATAATCCTAGAATTTCAAAGATGTTCAATTTCTTTAGCTGTTAAATTTGTGAAGATAATTTGCCTATATGTTGAAATAATTCATAGAAGAAAGCAAAAGGAAACATGAGAAAGCCTTTGTAAGTTATATTTAAAGGTATTTTTCATTGTGTTTTTAATGTACTGAGCTCAACAATCTTTAGGCTACTGCACTCAAAGACAAAAATAAGGCTGTTTCATCAATAATACAAATTATCACGCTCTAGGCTCTGCCTTGTAGTGAAAGATCTGGAACAATCTTCAAAATCATTTCCACTTGTTAAGTAGGTATTTTCTGTGCCCCACTGACAAATTTTTTCAAGGTCTATGACATCCAAAACTTCTACTGATCAGCAAAGCATTCCCTGATCATGAAGCCAAGGAAAATACCTCCTTGACTGCTGTCCTGCCACTTCCAGTCTCTTTGTCACCCGATATTGCCCTCTCGCTCATCAGCAACCTCTGCTTGCTCCCACCTCTCTTGATGGTATTGCTGTCACGGGTTCTTTTACAACCAGGTTCTCTGCTGCAACCATAGCTGGTGCCTTCTGAAAGAAGAAAGAATCCCTCTCAAAAAGACTTCTGAATGAAACAATAGTGACTTTAACATTTTATTGTTTTTCTTTTTCTTTCCTAACACATTTTCTCCAAAGTACTAAGCCACAAATCGCCGGTGATCAACTGGACAAATATTGTCTTCATGCTTTAGCAAAGTGAGTCTTCCTTCCACATCTTTTATTATCAATAGTGTTTCTCTGTTCCCTTGAAATACGTTATCTGCTAGTAGGCTGTGTAGACCTTCCATAGATAAGCTCTTGGAAGAAGTCTATAAACTTGTCTAGACATAGTGCAACTTAGCGAAAAGTAGCTTATCATAAAAGAGGGAGTTACACATTCCCATTGTCCCCACTTTGTGTACATACATTCAAACGTAATATGCTCCTACATATAATGACTTTCTCCCTTTCTAAAAAATGAAATAGAAAAAGAAATATTTGGGGGGAATATAAAACGTATCCCCAAATTCCTATCAGGTTTTATAATGTTAAACATTCTATTTTTTCATAGCAGCTACTCTGTCTACCACTCACAAAGTTCTTTGGAAGTTCAATTGAAATAACAAACATAAATGTCACTGCTTACAATGAGGAGAAACAAAGTTTAGGAAACTCAGAGCGCTGAAATTGTGTCTCCATAATTCATGCTGACAGCATGAACCAAGATATGCCAATTGTCCGTCACTTAGAATGGCTTTACACCTCCTTTTAAAACATATTACGTCATGATAAGAGGTTGGAGCCTCAGTATTAGGTCTTTAACCAAGAGAGTAAGGATCAAGAGGAAAAATGTGTGCCATGCCAATTTTTCAATGGATTGGGTGACATTAATTCATTCGTGCATGCAATAAGATAGCTGTTGAGCGCAATATGTTACAGTATTATGTTAGACACTTGTTAATTAGCTTTTCTAACTCTAGTTCTCTCTTCAGTATATGAAGAAATGGGACTTAGTCTGGTCCAAAAGTGTGCTATCTCCTGAGTTCTAAATTCTCTGATAAGTAATAGGCAATTGGGAAAAAGTACATTTAAAACAGAGCCAACTATATAGGAAACACTTACATTTAGAAGGCACTAAAAATAAGCATATGATATTAATGGCATTAGGAAGATAATATTTTTACTGAGAACTATATTTTAGAGGTTTACAGGATTTCTTATGAAATATGGAAACTCATGCATCCCACACATCTCCAATTCCTGGAATTTTTTTTCATAATGTGATGAGACAATAAAAAATTCTGTCTAAATAGCCTAGGGAAATATAAAAAGATTCTTTGTTTTCCATAGATATTCATTCCATAAACCACTTACCACACCACTAGGATGAAATGCACAGACTATTCCATTTGGCAGTTATTTTGTTATATCTTCTTTGATTTTTTTAAACAGTTTGTCAAGATTGGGTGTAAATTATGACAAACACTGTGTGGATTTATTCCTTCAGGGTTGTATAATTTTGGTTAAATTCTATTAGTTATGCCTCCCCCTCAGTAGTGGTTATCTCTGAAGACACGCAATTGTACTTTGGCTCCTCGAGATATATGTCCTTCAAAACTATCATGCAAATGACTAAAGAAATCCTATTTTGAGATACCGCAGGGTTATTATGCACCACATGGGTTATTTCAAAGGATGGCTGATATCATTCTTGCAATAGATAGTCCACAGAGGAAATGTGCAAGTTTTATATTAGTGCTTTCCGTCAGTGTTTCACCCCAGGACTTAACCAGATCCATGTGTTTAGTGAGATTTATAAGAAGAAACAGACTCACACTATTTCATGCCTATAGGGGAAAGAGTCTTGCCTAAAATTAGTTTACTATGACAAATGCCTCCATCTACTAACTACAAACTAAAAGAATCAGAGTGAATGGAAAATTCAAACTTTGTGTGCCAAAAACTAAATAGTACTGTTTAATTATTATTTAAGAACCTTGCATTTTCATATGGATTTATTATTTTCAAAATAGTTGGTCAATGTTATTGTGTTCAATACTTTACAACTAATTTCATACGCAATTATGGCATGGGTAACAATAATATAAACAATGAAATAAGAACAATCAATATGCTTTCTATTCTGTGTCCTTTATATATAATAATTTAATCCTCACTGGTCCTCTATGAGCTACACACTATTTATATCTGTCTACATTTTACAGCTAAAGAAAATGAAGCAAGGAGAAATTAACAAAGCCAGAAAGTGGTGGATCCATGTGTTCTGATAATGTAACAGTCCAACTATGTTAGTTGTTTAGTTCTTTCAAAAATTGTATGTGTGTGTGTGTGTGTGTGTGTGAGTGTATGTGTTTCTTTGGATAAGTCTTTTTATGATAAGAAGAAAAAAAGAAAAGAAAAGCATATGGCAGAGTCTTTGAGCTATTGAGTGAGAATAAATTAACAATATTTTAGTATACTGTGTTTTCATTCTTACTAATCACTTCAGTGACATTGTTAAAATGCCTATGCATGCTTCCTGATGCAGAACAAAGGTTGATCCCTTGGAGTGCAGTGTTGCTGGACAGTAGCTGAGTTTTAAGGAGCCTCACTTCACCTTATATCCACCTCTGGTCATGAGAGTGATTTGCTAAAAAAAAAAACGTGAACCATGGTGATTTTTTTTTGTTTTGTTTTGTTGTAGATGAACACAATATCTTTATTTATTTTATGTGGTGCTGAGGATCGAACCCAGTGCCTCACATATGCGAGGCAAGCGCTCAACCGCTGAGCCATAGCCTCAGCCCCAACCATGGTGATTTTGAAGAAGCCATCTCCACCATCTCTTTGTCTCCTCTGCCTTCAAAAGTGATGGCCAGGACAGTCTTAGAAACCTTTTACTGAGGATAGAAGAGTTGTCAGCCAATCTATAATTCAATTTGAGATTATGATGAGTAGTCTGTCACATTTTAGGATTATGAATTTTTCATTGTCTATTGAATGGTTTTCTTAACCTAACTTTTCAAAAGGTTATTCAGTGAGCTAAAATTTTAAAAGTCAAGAAGTAAACAAAGAATCCCAAATTGTAAAAATTATGCAGTTTTTGTGTGTGTGTATGTGTTTCAGTGCAGGAGTCAGGTTTTTTTGTTTCCTTCTTTCTGGATTTTTGAGCCTTCCCTCAATTTTTTTTTTTTTTTTTTTTTTTTTTTGGTACTGGGGATTGAACTCAGGGGCACTCGACCACTGAGCCACATCCCCAGCCCTATTTTGTGTTTTATGTAGAGACAGGGTCTCACTGAGTTGCTTAGTGCCTCGCCATTGCTGAGGCTGGCTTTGAACTCGCGATTCTCCTGTCTCAGCCTCCCTAATTGCTGGGATTACAAGCGTGAGCCACCGCGCCCGGCTGAGCCTTCCCTCAATTTTATTTTTATTTTTTATTTTTTGATCACAGGGATTGAACTCAGGGGCACCTAACCACTGAGCCACATCTCCAGCCCTTTTCTTAAATTTCTCTCACTAAGTTGCTTAGGGCCTCACTAAGGTGCTGAGATTGGCTTTGAATTCATGAATCTCCTGCCTCAGTCTGTAAAGCCACTGGGATTACAGGCATGCGCCACTGCATCCAGCTCTTCCCTCATTTTCCCACCAGCTCAATCGTGTATTAAAGAGGCATTCTAGAAAAAATATATGTCAGTAGATACTAAGAATTACATCTACAAAAAGATATAATTTAAGTGAGTAGCTAAAAATGAAAAAAGAAATCAAATATGTGCCAGAAAGTAAGTAAAAAGCAAACATAGAAAAAAGTCTAAGATTTAGGCAACAGAAAAATAACTTGAATATTTCAATTATCTCAGAAAAAACAAATCCCTAAAAAGGACTTTTATATTTAGCAATGTGGCAAACTGTATAACCAGAGAAGTTTTCCAAATAAAGAATATATCAAAAGTTTGATGAAACATCAATTACAATAATTTTTGAAAAATACTAGTGACAACAGTTAAATCTCTGAATTCCCATATAAAAATAAAACAAAGTTATTTAGCAAAAACTAAACTCATTGACAATACTGACAACAAAAGTAGATGGCAAGCTATCCCCATGGACCCCCAAATATTAGGAAGCTGAATAAATCATGAGAAACCACAAGCTCTGAAAGGCATTCATACCCATGAATCAAAAAGCAAAGGAAAGCTACAAGGCCTCTTACAGAGCTGAAAACAGCGGAAACCACTTGGGTCAACTTGAGAACAGAGAACAGTAGCTAAAATGGAGAAGGGTTTGCCTGGTGAAACTGTGTGTGGGCAGGAGAGCTCCACAGCAGGCACTCATGAGCTGGGTGAGCCCAGCCTTTAAGATCCCCCTGACTGATTCACTTCCTGCCAGGACACACTGGAGAAACTAATGAAGGTGGAGTCAGAATTAAGCAAGATATAGATGAGGTAGAGAGAGAAGAAAAGAAAGGTCTGAATAAAAGTAATTTAGGGGTAAGACACTCAGAAACATCTCAGAAAGCAAGCTATTCTTTAAATTCTTGAAAAAAGAAAATAGAAAATTAAACACCATACGGTTAGAAAAGTCTCTGATCCGTGCCTCTTCTAAACTCCAGAATGACACATTTTACATAAAAATAAATAACATAGTCAGGCACAGTGGCACAAGATTGTAATTCCAGTGGCTCAAGAGGATGAGGCAAGAGGATCACAAGTTCAAAGTCAGCCTCAGCAACTTAATGAGGTCCTAAGCAATTCAGAGAGACTCTGTCTCTAAATAAAATATACAAAGAGTTGAGGATGCAGCCTAGGGGTTAAGTACACCAAGGTTCAATCCCTGGCACCAAAACAAATAAATAAAGAAAAATAATTGTCAATCCCATAGGTATGTATCATATGGAAAAAAAAGATAATTAGATGCATAAAAATATCCATACCAAAATGAAAATTTTAAGATTATTTATAAGCCATTTTAATAAATGACATAACAGCAACATAAATGATGAGAAAAAAGCAAAAATGAGATGATAAAACTCAAAATAATTAAAGTTACAAGAAATAATATAAATGACAACTAGAAGAAACGCAAATAAGTAGAACAAAAGTGCCTTTTCCATTTAGAATACTTAATGAGAAATATTTTAAATTAACAGAAATAAGAAAATAAAAAAGAATACAATAAGGAAAGCATAGTTGTTGAAGACTGGAAAAGAAGAAACAAAATATACTATAAATAGTGGAACTCTGAAGAAAAAAACCAAAGCATAGGAAAGGAACAAATAAAATGAAAACCCTGTAGTTTAAAAAAAATTCCTAAATTTTTTAAAAAAGTAAATTCATAGTGAAAACAGATACTGAGTACCTAGAATCTTGACCTAGACTGACCAAGCCCAACTCAAAGTCTCATAAAATAATTGAACTTAAAAGAAAAAAAAAGAATAAATAAAACCACATCTGAGAATAAAGACAAAAATATTAAGTAACATATGTGATAAAAATTTAAAATTATTATTAGACTTGCAGAGGTGCTTGGTATCAGAAAAATAAAGTAACATATTTAGTGTGCTCAACATAAAAAAATAAATGTGAGCCAACATAAAACCCAACAGAACTGATTTTCTAAAATAAAAGTTTGAGCAAATTATTATCAATGAGCAAAGGAACAAATTCAGGGAATTCAGAAAAAATTCAGGGAATTTTTTCCTCTATGAGTCTTTCAGAAAAATCAACTAGAGGACAATGTTCAAATAACACATGTTTTGATGTGAGGAGGGTGTTGGCCATCAGATATTTAGTTATGTACAGAATTAAAATTGATAAAAGTTTGAAAATGAGAGACAACAGTGTACAGTGACTGCATGCTTAGTCAATATAGATCTAGAACAACTATTAAAACAGGGAAATTGGGGAAGAATATGCATTTATTAATAGTACATGTGATGGAAGTGTTACTACTTTTTTCTGAGAATGTCATAGGTATAATGTGGGATAAATTTAAATAGTGATATAGAATACACTAATTTTGTTATCTTCACTGCCCTAGAGAGTTTGGATTGCTTGTATAAAAGAAAGAAGATATAATGGAATAGGGAAGAAGATAAATAAAAATCCTGTGGCTCTAAATTTGAATGGAAGTATCAGTAAGCCCTCTCAAAGCAGCATCTCTTTCAAAAGTGTCTATTTATTGCTTGTCTATCTGTTCTTCTTGGACCTCACTCATGATGGTTAAGCCACAGCAGAAGAGATTAGGGTAGATGGGAAGGATAAGGTCTGACCTCAAGTCACCCTAATGTTCAGATCTTAGGGAGATGAAGAGGGAGTGACCAAAGAAACTGACATGGAGTGGCAAGTGAAATGAAGGAGATCAAGGAGATTGCTGTGACCTTGAAGCGGAAGGCTGTCTCAAGGAAAAACAGATTAAAAACTCTTTCAAATGCGGAAGATAGGTCAGGTCAGAGACTGAGAACTGATGAGGGTATCTGGTAAGGAAGAATGTGTTGATGATCTTATAGAAAACAACTCAGTGACATGGTAGGACAGAGCCCCAGTTGAAAATTGTTCAAGAAAAAGTGAGAGAACATAAATTGAAGACCTGTATTCTAGCTCTTGCTAGAGAAGTATGTGAGGTTCAAGGAGGTGCTTGAGGAAAAAAGAGATCTCAACAAGAAACACAAATCTTATGTTTTAAAATGTGTTTTTTATTTGTAAATAGTTAAAATAGTTAAATTAAAAGTTAAAATGTAGTTACTCTAACCACAATGTAAGAAAACCTTAATTGTGAGATTAAAGAGATATTGGCTCAGAGCATAATTTTGATTAATATATGTGTTGTCTTAGTAACTAACAATCTTGCCTCTTCTTTTTTTATTAAACTTTAAATGTTTTAACAAGAAGAATGAATGTCTGTTAATGGCAAATCACATCTGCATATTATCTGACTCTTTTATGATCTAAAGTGCTTAGTTTCTGTGGCTTAGTTTGCTTAAAACAAATGGATTTGCACTGCTCTTATTTTCCTAAAACAAAGGGATATTAACCATTTTTATGGATTTTTCTCCAAGTCATTGAGCTATACATGTCCTCCTTTCAAGTTTTATTTTGATGAAACTACATAATAAAGTGTATTGACACCTATGAACTCACCCAAAGACATACCATGTCTTGTTCCTTATAAATATCATACCCAACGTTACCAACCTGCTCGCTCCTATTCTGTATTACAGAATAGGTCCAATTTGCTCACAACCAAGAAATTCTGAATCAATTAGAAGATTCTTCTTCATTGTTCCAAAACTTCATTATTACCACTCACAACTAAAATTACAGTAATTAAGTACATAACTGACTCAGTCCTCATTATTGAATGCATTACAGTACTCAGTGCTTGTGCTTTCTGGATTATTCACATTTCATTAATGCATTTAACTCCTGCCAAGTCTTCAACTTTTAGGAAGTCGCATGGAGGATTATAAAGTGCAAGAAACTAATAAGCTCCTCCTGTTTTTATATACTTAAAACTAAATTTCATGCCAGGTTCTGGACTCTTTAATCACCATCATTGAAAGAACAGGGATCTATTGAAAACAGATTATCACTTAAATGAATGATTGAGTTAATCAGCTCTCTTTCTTCCCCTACCCTCTTTTTCTTCGTCTTCCTTCTGCTCCTCCACCTCCTCCTTCTTCTTCTTCCTATTATTATTATTATTATTATTTTGGTACCGGAGACTGAACTCGGAGGCACTCGACCAATGAGCCACATCCCCAGCCCTATTTTGTGTTTTATGTAGAGATAGGGTCTCTCTGAGTTGCTTAGCGCCTCACAGTTGCTGAGGCTGTCTCAGCCTCCCCAAGTGCTGCGATTACAGACTTGCACCACCACGCCCAGTTTCTTCCTATTATTTTTCTTCTCTAAAAGAGTACAATAATTACTTTAGCAAAAGAGTGATACTAATTAAAAATTTATGTTATATTTAAAACTGTACTGCTAAGAGGACTAGCGCTGATCTTGGACTGCATGTTTAAATCCCAAACCTCAAATGCCTATGTTAAAAGATTATGCCTTGCAAACATGTTTCTGTGCATTAGATACAGGAGAACAGAGGACAACAGCAGGTGTGTTAATGATGGCTTTTGATAGACTGTCTTTCTTCATTCTTCAATTGATAATACAGAGACAGAGCAAAGAAATAAGGACAAATAACAGGACAATAACTAAAGAGACTCCTTGCCAGGTCTGTCTCCTGCTTTAGAATAATGTTTAAACCAAAACAGATATTAGTTGCACATACAGTTGTAGCAGAGGAGCTCAATGAATTAGTCATGAATTGCAATTTCCAGAACCATAGAACCCCAGGGCGATTATACCTCCTATCTAGGCTATATTCCTTTGCAGGGTAGATACAGGCACATTAGACTTAACCCAAATTTGCAGGTGGCTTAGTGAGTAGATTAGTCTTGGAAAGCTGACTAAGATGTCACAGTAACTGTAACTGAAGGGAAAGTTTTAACCCATGGCTTAAGAAATATAATGAAGAAAACAAGGTACATGTTGGATTTTTAAAATTGTTATTTTTTGAAATTATGATTTGTAGGTTTTAAGTATAATTCAAAGAAATCTAATATTCTATCATTCTCTTGTTTTTACCATTTTCCAGTATTAGCTTTAATTCTGGCTATCTATAATTATTTTTTTCTGAAAGAATAGAAATCATACTTTTCACCATTGAGCTTATTAGTGCTTTATTTATTTTCTAGGAATAAAAATATCTTATTTTATAAACAACAAAACCATAAAAATTGGACAATGTAATATTGATACTCTTATCTAATTTATAGTCGATATTCAAATTTCATTTTGTCTAAATGATGACCATATGGCTTTTTTTCTTAGTCCAAATCCAGTCAATCATCATGCATTTAAAGGTCATTTTTTCCTCTCCTTTAATCTAGAATAGTTCATCAGTTTTTCTCTGAAATTTGAAAAAATGTCCCTCAGTTTAGGTTTGTTTGTATATTACCAATAGTACAACAGAAGTGAATTTTTGCCCTTCTCAATGCATTTCAGGAAACAATAATAGTAATTTACATCATTAGTGATGAAAATAAGATTAATAGTTAAAATGGAATCTATGCTATTACACAGTAAAGTTACTCTTTTTTATTTTTGGCATCAATAAGTTTGTGGTGCAATGCTTAAGTACTAAATGCAATAATATTCTTTTTCCCATCAACTTTTATCCACTTGTTTTATCATTTATTACTCTCATCATTGCAACACAGTGATTTTTTTTTAACTCCATCGCTGTTTCTATGCTTGGTTAACATCTTTTTTCTTTCTCATAAAACTTACACATTTTTATATTTTTTTAATATAAAAAGTGATCATCTAACATTTTCACTAAAATCAGGGTAGAATCATTTTTATTTATTCTTAATTACAATTTTTAAAGATTTTTACCAGAATAGTAAAACATGGAGCAGAAACAAATAACCAAACAGATGAGGTGATAATATCTTCATTGTTTATAAGCCATTGTGTTTTGTACAAAATAACAGAAGATGAAGAACTTAAAAGTATATATTTTTAATATAAACATAAAACAATTTAGCCAGATTTAAGTGAAATATATACATATCAATGGCTGATTTGTTTGTATCTAAAATTTATATTAATATATGATATGTATATACATTATTCATACCCAAAATAATAAAAATAAGTAATTTTACATAGGTAAGGAAATATAAATCATTAATAGTTGTAACAAAAGACACATGATTTTAATATGGATAAAATTACAATTTTGTATTTTTTTTTAACCACAGGAACACTAACAAGTAAGCTCTTCTTATTGAGATATAATGATTGGCTATCTATTCCTCAATACACTATATTATTGCCTACAAATAAGATTTGACTGAATGCCTCAGTTTTAATTTTCAATACACAAATAAGAGAACTGGTAACAGATTATAAATATCAACAAATGATTTACTGAATAAAATGGATTCACATTTTATAGTACAGCTCTATGTGCAATATCAAAATATATTACTTATGTAAACATAAAACATACTTCAATTTTACTCTCAAGACTTTTTTACATCCTTCAGTTTTAATATATGCATTTGAAATGGGTATATCAGAGTAGCTACAATGTTGAATTGCTATGGTTTTGTGTGTGCTGCAGTCTATTCAATTTTTAAACAATTCAGACTAGATAATTATTTCTCTCATAAATTGGGGGTTGTGAGAGTTTTCCTTGAAATATATATGAGCAGTGTACAAATGGAACAAGATTCAGCTTGTGTAGGATTAAGAATCCTAGGCTTTGATATCAAATCCCATCTCTGCAGTCACTAGCCACATGAGCTATAACAAATCTTTTAAGCCTTCTAAATGTCCCTTTTTTCACTTGTAATATGAACAGCATATTTCTTTCATTGCCTCCTGCACAAGTAATGCACTAAATGGGACACTGTACATGTCAGAACTATGTAAACTAAAAGCAATATTTATGTGGAAAGTGTGCCCTCCCAGTAGACTTCACAAAAAGTTGTTTTATGGTGACACTGAGGGTGATTCACAATGAGCACAGCACTTAGGAGATTTTAGGATTTCCCATGCACAGTCTACTCAATTGTGTGAGAAACATGAAAGGTAAAAATCCTAGCTCATTTCAGAATTATTATAAATTTAAACTTTTGTGGAATTCCATGACAAATCCACTTCAAATACTTTCCACTCTCCTTTGTTACATCTAAAAAGACATTGAAGAATTTTCATGATTTAACAGGAATAACCATGGTACCACTGAAAGACAAGTTTCCATGGCTTGCAAATAAGTTGTATTTGTAAATGTTTATGTAAAATATACACCATTTTCCATAATCATTTTCCTTTTCTGCATTTTTCTTTTCCAAACTTGGTTTCCATACACCATTGACATTTGAGGCTGACTAACACTAACACTCCCCAAGGAAGAAGTTGATCGATCCAGTATGCTGCTTCCTACTTAGCCAAAGCTCTCTGACTTTTCACGGTAAGCAATTTTGCATGGAGTTTAGAATAGATGACATATGGGGACTGCTTCATATCACTTTTAATGATTTTTTTTTGAAATTTTAAAGCCTTTGGTTTTTTTGTGAGTAGCTTAATAAAATGGTATTTCTGTACATATGTGAAGTGATTTCATGAGTACAGATTAAGTTTAATTGGCATTAGTCCCATTTCATTAGAAAATCATCCTACTAAAATATGAAAATAATCATATGAATGCTGAGGGAATATAAAAGATTGTCCAATTTGTATTTATTAGTTGTTCTATCCTCCCCCTACAATATATTAGAACCACATATATATGAAGATATCAATTATATGTATACATTTCCTTTGATGATAACTTATAATCTATAAAACTGTTCAACACAACTTAATCATTTAATCTCAATGCTAATGATGGATATTGAATTAGGAGGAAATTAACACAGTTGATGAGGAAGTCAAAATTATACTTTCTTACACTAAAAATATGTGTTAAAAGCTGATTTATACACTTCAAATAAGTCCACAAAAATAGAATTTTTATTTAGAGACCTCAAAATTATATATTATCACTTTTATCTATAAAATTATCTAATTATATTCTAAAAAGAAGTTTACTTCCAAATTCAGTTCTTGGGTATTCAAGAATGTGTGATTAGTGAAATTCTAAGTGTTTAATATTAAAGGGTCAGGGAAATTTAACATTCTAGTCTACAACATATGGTAAAGTCTCTCTCCATGAAGAACCATCTCACCTAAAATTCCAAAGAAAACTCTGAGAAATAGTATGGAATTTTAGCTCATTGTCTGGGGACACTTTTTACTAGATATATTTATATGATATTCTTATAAGTAGACATGCATTTCAGATCAAACCCTTTATGAAGAACTATAGGCATATTTTATTATATCTTAACTTTGCATAGTTAACCAACTAGCCCACCCAAAGTAAAGTTTTGCTTGTGGTATTAGTTGAAAACTTATCTTGCTTTCTCAAAAAATATTTTCATGTAATTTTCACAGTGCCATGTAATGGAATATCTACAATGTACCCACTGTAATTTTATCATTCTTTTATATTGGTTTTGTTTATAATGGAGTCATTTTATGATATCTGTTTTTCCTTTATCTGTAGACATTTATGCAAACTTCACATTACTTTAATTCTTATTATGTTGTGATATTAGTAGGAAAAACCATATTAATAAATTTGTTCTCTTTAAGCAATTTTTTAATTCTTTCAAATGAATTTCTTTTTTTTTATTTTTTTATTTTATTATTACTTTATTTTTTTTCCCCAAGAGTTGCATTTTCATACATGTTATCGAGCATAACAGAAAAAAACAAATTTTCAGAAGCTGTACACACTATTCACTGAAAACATTTGTTGAGGCAAATAGAAAAAAAAATTGTTACAATCATAATTTTTCTAACTTTGCACAAAATTATAAGCAGATTACATTCTTCATATTAAACATCTTTATATGCACTTTCAATGTAAGTAAGCCAATCCCAAAAAAACAAATGTCAAATGAATTTCTTTTTTAAAAAAAATCATGTCTCCTTGAACCACTCTCAGAAAATTCTGTTAAAATTTCTTAAAGAAGAGTGAAATTATGGCATTTGCAGGTAAATGGATAGAGTTGGAGAATATCATGCTAAGCAAATTTAGCCAATCCTCCCAAAAAGCAAAGGCTCAATGTTTTCTCTGATATGAAGATGCTAATTCACAATAAGTGTGTGGGGGTTAGAGAAGAATAGAGGTACTTTCGATTAGACAGAGAGGAGTGAAGGGAGGGGAGGGGATATGAGAGTAGGAATGATAGTGGAGTGAATCAGACTTTATTACTCTATGTGTATATATGATTACATAACCAGAGTGATTCTACATATTGTACAACTAGAAGAGTGAGACAGTGTACTCCATTTATGTGTGTTATGTCAAAATGAATTCTACTGTCATGTATAACTAATTAAAAAAAAATTTTTTTAAATCTTTAAAAATTTCTTTATCAAGACTAAGAATTAAACCTAGGGCTTCATGTGGGCTGGACAAGTTTTCTACCTCTATCTCCCTTTTAAGAACTTGATTCTAATTATTGCTTAAAATCTAAATTAGTTAAGCTTGCCTTATGTATAATATTATAAAAAATTATTACTAAATATGAAATTATTTTAAAAATGGAGAGATTTATTGTTAGCTTGCTTCATGCTTCCATAATAGAATATCTGAGACTAGAAAACTAAAAAACAACAGAAAACTTTTTTTCATATTTCTGGAGAACTGGGAAGTTCAAGATCAAACTACCATCATCTAATGTCTAGCAGTGGCCTTGTTGCTGTATCTTTGCATGGTGGATGTTGGAACGGGAAATGAGGAGGAATGATATGTCCTCACATTATGGAGAATGAAAGAGACTGAACAAACTCTGACAAGTTCCTTTTACAATGACATTATTCCTTTCATTCAGGCATAATCCTAATGTCTCACACAATTTTCTTTGGCTCCACTTCTCACCGCTGTTGCATTGGGGATTAAGTTTCAACATGAGTTTTGGAGGAGACAAAAACATTCAAACTATGTTATATATGTTCTTGAATGAAAAGATTAACAAATGAGTATTACCTTCTCTAAAAGTATAATCTCTCTTTCAATTTAGACAATACCAACAGCAATCCCAACACAATCTTGAATTGATTTCTCTAGTGAAATGTTATTGTCCTTCAGTTTTTTAAGGTAATAAACTTGCTTTATATGTGTCTTGAATTTCATGGTCCCTATATAAATTGTCATCTATTTTGCCCAGTCCAGACTGGTGGTACTTCTTTGGGATAACATCAATCCTGGTTGAATTCATTTAGCCATTCAGTTTACAGTGTACCTAAACCAATAAACATATCTAGAGTCCTATTATCATCACAACTAGTCTTATTTTAAATAAGAGACCATTATTTCAGCTAACACTAATGGCAGTTATATTGTAAAATCAACTCTAACACCAAAAAAGTAACTTAAAATACTAGGTAAACATATGCAAAACAAAATAAAATGGAAAATTTAGGCCTATTTGACAAGATAATAAAAACTTGAAGACCAAAAATGCAACAACTTAAACAAGTTGTTTCTATGTGAACTGAGAAACTGAGCTGAAATTGAAAGCTCAAAGATTCAAGAAGACCAAATTCAAGTCCACTAACCAATTCTTTTCAGAATGAGAAGTTACGAGACACCCATATATGATCTAAACAGGAGATATTTGGGCTATGTCCTTCAGGATAATATTGAATGATTGTTGTTATCTCAGGGAAAGTTGTGGCCCTATTTTGATCACTGAGGGAAAAAAAAATAGAAGAAGAAGAATGAGAAGAAGAGGAAGAAGACCAAGAGGAAGAGGAGGAAGTGCAAAAGGAACAGGAGAAGGAAGAAGAGTTGCCAAATATTTTCCCCAAGATACAGTGAGCAATGAGCCATGTATCACATGAATTTTAGCTCAAATGTACTTGAATGGGTGGACAGAAAAACTCCAAGAATGGGTTAAAGTCTTTCCTTTGGGTAGAATCTCAGGAACTTGGCAAAAGCAATTGAAAATTTAAATATTTTATGGAAAAAAATCCTAATTTTAAGTTACAGGAGTTCCATGAAGACCATTGCAAGATTAATAAGGAGCATGAGGCCAAAACCATCCACTAAAATTGTCAACAGGATTAAACCAATCAGTGACATAGAAAACAAGGAAATAATGCAAAAAAGTCAAATATCAGAATGATTAGATCATATACTAAGTTATACATATATTTTTTTAAATTAAAGAAAATCTATAAAATATCTATAGAGAATACAGAGCTACAAAATGACAATGCAGACTTTTAAAAGAATTAAAATTAACTTGATAAATAAAAAACATTAATTAATATTAAATTTAACAAATGACATGTATTGATTAAAATTTAAAACCCAAAACATAATTGAAACTAATTGGACAGACTGGACAATTGATAAATTGCATGATAAATCAAACTCCTTATCTAAAAATTAGCTCAAAGGTGTAAAATACAGAAAGGAGATTAAGATACTGAAAGATTCAGATGAAAAATTGAATGAGGTCAATTATACATGATTCACATTTGAAGAAAACAAGAGATGGAAACAGATGATATTGAAGATATATGCTGAGAATAAATTACAATCATTAATCTACATATTCAAATAATCCAAATATAATAATCCAACATATCCTAATGAGCAAAGATGGCAGTAAAGAAAACAGAAAGAATAGGTAGGGAAATATCTACCCTACAAGAAGTATAACTAAACATACCAGACTTCTCACAGGACGTTTAGAATTGGTAGTATAATATCTTCAATGTGCTAAAAGAAAATGTCTTCCAAGAAATAAGATGAAATAAAAACTTATTGAGAAACATAGGAAAGAATCTAGAACAAGTAGATATAACTAGAGAAAATTCTAAAGGATATGGTTGAGACAGAAGGTTGTGATCCCAAAAGGAAGATCTAAATTACTACAAAGAAGGAAGAATGAAAAGTGGTAATTATGTAAATAGGAATAAATAAACATTAACTATATAATAATGATAACAATATCGTTTAATGGGCATTTTTAAAAAGTAACCAAAATGACAATATAAACTAATGGCAGTGGGGGTTACTGGTCTGTCATCTTAGAAGCTCCAACAACCAAGCTAGGCATTGTCTCAAAATAAAATATAAAGGAATGGAGATGTAGCTCAATGGCATAATGCTTGTCTAGTATGTGCAAAGCCTTGTGTTCAATCCCAAGTACCAAAAATAAATAAAAATAAAATGTAATAACAACAATATAATTTTTAAAATGCTTAAGTAGAATAGAGGTGTTTCAAAGTCATTGGTTTGAGAAGGTAGCAGTATTAATTTTAGACTAAAATGATATATTTTTATCTGCAGAAAAAAAGTAGAATCTGAGTACAGAACTTCAAGCTATTGAAAAAAAAGCTCAAGATGAACAAGAGGGACAAAAATAACAGGATAAGCAAAAGCAATAATGAATACAAAACAAAATGAAAGATTTAAATCCAAATATATCAAAAATTACATTACATGAAAGCAGATTAAATACTTCAGTTTAAAAAAGAATGTAAGTTTAGATTGAAAACTGCAAATATGAAACATTAAAAAAACATGTTATACATTATGAAACATCAAAGTTGATAGTAAAACTTGCAAGTGTAGAATATGTAAACAGCAACTAATAGAAATATGGTGTAGTTCTATCAATTATAATAGATTGTAAGGCAAAAACTATTTCTCAAAGGACACCACATCATTGCAAACTAAAGTTCAGTCGACTAGTAATATATAACAATTTTATATGAATATAAATTGCAATGTATTTATACAGAACAATTTTTCCTTACAGTACTGTATTTAAGCTAGAAATTGATAGAAAAAGCTAGAAAAAGATAGAAAAATATTTGTTATTTGAAATTAATGAATACATAAGTTACCAGAGATTATAAAAAAATCAAAATGAAAATAAGAAAATATTTTGAATAAATAATAATGAAACAGTACATGCCAACACTTATGTGATGTAAGACTAATAACAGAGTAGAAAATATGAAATGCTATGTGGCAATTTGATCAATGACTGAAATGGCATGATATATCAGCAAGGAAAGAATGATCTTTTTAACAAGCATTCTGGAAAAATTGGATATACTTATGGAAAAATGTGATACAGAACACTGTCCTAAGAGCATAGAAAAATCAATTGCAGATGTATTACAGAGCAAAATATGGAAAGCAAAACTATAAAGTTTTAATGAAATACTATATGAGAATATCTTTACAATTTCAAGATAGGGAATAATTACATGGACAAAATAAAGACAGACTACTGTAGATGCTAAAAAAAAACCCCACAAGATAGATTATTTTGATTATATAAAATTTGACTTGCATACATCCATAGAGAAAACTATGTGGATAAATCTGAGCATTGTGGAATGGGATAAGACCATGTACACTACATGAAATTCAGTAAAGAGATTCAAGAATTTCTACAAAATGATCAAAGACTTACAAACAAATGTACACATGACTGACAAAATCAAAATACTAATCTGGTAAAATAAAGGAAAACAATTATAAAATAAGTAATTCACGGAAGACAAACACTAAATGGATAAATAATAAATATAAGATAGGGTGCTTAGTTATATAAAAAGAGGAATGCAAATAAATAGCAAAAGCTTCAAGATAAATTATATATACATATATATATTTCTCTTACAGTAGTGTACTTAAGCTAGAAATAGAGAAAGAAATGTATATTATTATATACATTAAAATTTGGCAAACTGAAACATGTATATTATTTTTCCAAATTTTAATGTCTGACATACAGTCAATGTGTACAGCAACAGAAACTGGCACACACTGCTGACAGGAATGTAAATTAGAATAACAATATTAACAGTACTAAGCTTTAGGTAGGAGATGTCTCCTAAAAGCTCATTTTCAGAGGTGAATTACATTATGAGAGGTGTAACCTATTCAATGGATTAATCTACTGATAGGAATTAAGCAGACTGTAACTGTAGGCAGGTAGGGTATGACTGGATGAAGTAAGTCAGGTGTGATGGGTTTGGGGTTTTATTTTTGTCCTTAGTGAGTGGAACGCACATGCGCTCTCTCTCTCTCTCTCTCTCTGCTCTTAAACGCGCACATGCACACGCGTGCGTGCACATACACACACACACACACACACACACACACACATTCTTTCTCTCTCTTTCTTTCTCTCAATCTCTCTCTCTTTACTTCCTGGTTTTCATGTCCTGAGTTGCTTTCCTCCATCATGCCCTTCTGCCATGATGATCTGCCTTATCTTGGGCCCAGAGCAATTAAATCACCTAACCAGGGACTGAACCTCTGACACTGTGAACCAAAATAATCTTTTTCTCTGTTTTGTGCTTATCAGGTCTTTTGGTTATAGCAACGATAAAGCTAACTAAAACAGTTGGAAAAACAATTTGGTATGATCTACTAAATTTGAAAATATCAGTATCTGGCATTTCCAGTCATAAGCTATCAAATGAAATGCATTTTGCCCATTTGCAACAGTATATGAGAATAAAATGTTTCAAAGAAGTAACTACCCAAATGGAAATACCCAAATTGTTTAGCATATATCTTAAAAACAGACTACAACTAAATTCAAGAACATGGTATGCAAAAAGTGTTATTCCATCCTTATGTGGTTCAAAGACATATAAAATGAAACTGTAAGATGTAACAAACCCTCTTTGGTTTTACACAGCTGTAAGTCAATAAACCTATATAATGATGGAATTCTCACTATATCAGTAGCTATTATAAGGGGAGAGAGAGAGTGTCAAAACCACTGAAAGGAATGTGAGTAATTCTGCAATATGATGAATGTTTTGTTTCTAGCTTAGGTTACTAGTTACATACAGACATTTTTCATCTGAGTTGTTTATTGAATTGCACATGTAACTTTATAATCATTAATTGGATTGCATATAGTTTGTGCATTTTTCTATTTTTCCTATTACTTTACAGTTAAAAGAAATATAAATATCCAGGAAATACCAATTATAGACTGAAAATCTTATTATTCACAAAATATTTGAATTTCTATAAAGAAATTCTGAATTTTCGATAGAAATACCACCAGATTATTACACTTAAAATTCAGCATTATTGGTGCACTTCATTTATTCAGAAGATAAAATTTGTCTATAAACTATAAAATGAAGAAATCTAATTTTATTTATGTATACTTAAAAATATCTACCTCATCTGTTAAGAAATGTACAAAATCTACTCATGTCCCTTTTGGTATATATATTACTGCATTCAGCATTAGGGTAAACAACAGAAATTCAAATTGAACAGGATGGTCATCCTGGGATGGGTACAGTGAACGTTTCTATATGTTAGAAACAGAGAATTGGACAGCAAATTAGCAAAGTTGTGGTTGAGAAAGCAAATATTGCCAGAGTAGTCCTAGTTTACATCTGTTGCCTTTTCACTCTCAATTATGTCCAAGTTTGGAAGATAAATTACATGATCATCACAACTCTGGAGGCATTAAGCAAACATAGGTGGAGCGCTGACCCTAATTTAGAGGTTTCAAGGATGACATCCCTTAGGAAGTACCATCAATGCTTGGATGAACCTGAATTATGATTTAGATTCATCCAAGAGAATTTAGAATAGGAGTGTGACAGGTAGAAGTAACAATCCACATCAGTATTCAGAAGAAAAAAAAAATAAGATTACCCTGGATAATTAGGGGGAAAGGTCAGAATGACTGGAGCCCAGAGTATAGGAAAAGAAGAAGAAGAGAGGTTTTAATGGATGAAGTTGGATCAGTAAGTGAGACCCAGACGCAGACCACTGGAGAGCTAGTTTAAGGTCAACCATGAGGCTATAAAGAGATTGTATATGTTCTTCAACTTTGCAAAGGTTTTGAGTAGAACCAAAAGAAAAAAAATTAACTGCTTGTTGGTATGACTTCAAAAACTGTGCTCTTTCTCATATATAGGATTCAAATTCTGGAGTAAATTAAAATTTGCAGAAAGTGCAGAAGAAGAGAAACAGGACAAGCAGCAGCACTCAGAGAGGATTAGGCGCCCTCCAAGCTGAGGGGAAAACACTTTAAAAGCTGAAATATTCAACCGTATCATACGCTCCAGTGAAGTCACTTAAGGTAAATACACACGCTATTATTTAGACTACTTAGGAGTGCAAATAAAGTCAAAATTACATATGACTCATGTACTCTTGTGTCTACTAACACCACTCTTCTCAAACTTGATAGTGAGGAAGAAAAGCCAAAGTTAACATTAGCTTCCCTTTGCCCCTCATATTTCTCACATTTCTGCAACCAACTGATCCTAAAAGTATATTGACATTTCTTTCAAATCATCCTGGAGTACATTAATTTTTCTCTGTTTTGCTCCATGGCTTTCCTTACAAGTCAGGGTCTTATCATCTCTCATTGAAAGCATCACTTTATCTGCTTATAAATAATGAAAAGCATAAAAAGCTCTGTTGTTATTTTACATCAAGTTGAGAAAGTACAGCTTTCTAGAGGTGCTCTAGGATTATAAAAAAAATCACAGATATGACATTAAAAAGCCAGACCAAACTTACATTATAAAAATGATTTAAAACTGATAATGATCCGATCCCTTTCAATAACAATGCCAATAAAAAGAAATGTTTCTCTTTCAAGTTTTTCAAAGTGAAGTACTTGTACTACTTTTTATTTGTTCTATCTTCATTACCAGTCACATTTAAATTTTTAAAGACCTGCAGAAATAGGATCATATTTTTATAAATATATACATAACAATTCTACACAATACAGCAAGCACAGCTACTTGAGGCCAAGGCAGTATTAGCTAATGGTTATAAAGCAGTCAGCTCTGCAGTTACCGGATCTGTGGCTTGGATATTTACTTAACCTATTCTGGCCTCAATTCTTTTTGTAGTTTGTGACTATAATTGTGCCTGCCTATGTGATTGCCTTGAAGCTTGAATAAATGCCTAGTGCTTAACAATTGCTCAGTATTACTCATTATTTTACTAACCCATATAGTTTATTTTCATAAGAATTAAATAATTTATTGGCATCAATTTTTCTTGTTGACATTCTTCCACCACGAGTTTGTCTGCATTTATAAAAATAAATCCTGTGGTGAATATGGTTAACAGTATGAATTTTATATACAGACTGATTTTAAGGACCTGAAATAAAGTTTTCATCTTAGAAGACAGTATAACTAATGTACTTAAAAAACTTCCTGTACTTTCATTCTCTGTATTTCCTTTTCTGCCATAATTCCATTTTCCTTTCTTGGAACCACAAAACTAGTAGAAAGCCATTACATGCACAACCTATCTTCTCATATTAACCATAAATTCACTTATTATGCCAAAAAAACTCATCTCATATTCTTTAGTACCATGACATATGCTCACAATACATAATATCTTAGATCACACTTAGTTATTATTTAAACTGCCTATACTAGTTTACATAGTCCTTTTCAGTCTTTAAGCAAATATTGAAGAGATTTTATAATTGACAGTAGAGATGCTTAATGTAAAACATATGAATTTTCTTTAAAGTCTCTGTATAGTTTTATTATTTCTTCCATTCCTCAATTTTTGCTTTCTGTTCTGTCCAAGCAGAAACACTTTACTATTTCCTGATTGCCAAGCATCCATCTCCTGCTTTCAAATCATTTCAACAGACTCCTCCACATCCTGTGATGGTTTTACAAACCTATTTTCCACACAACTATACATAAAATAAAATCTGGTATAGAATTATTTTTTCCATATTACCAGACAATGTTGAATTTGCTATGGCCCAACTTGTTGTGAGGCACGAGGCCATGTTTTGGTGTTGTACAAATAAATGTGTCCAGGTACTGTGGAAGATTAGGATAAGATGCACCACTCAGTTTGGCCAATATGCTCATCTAATTTCTGATGCATTCATCTCTGACATGAATACCACCCCCCATGCAAGAACTAAGTATTCACATAAAGCTGCATAATAGTTGCATGAGATCTTAGAGGAAATTTAAAAATAAGAGTGCAAATTAAAATTGCATTTTGTTGAACAAAGTAATCCTGATTTTTGTTTTAAAGGACACATAGAGAACATTTTCCTAAACAATGAAGTACCTAAACAAGTTTTCATAATCAAATGTCAGACCTTCATACTCCATAATAGGAGTGCATGTTGTAATACACTAATTACCTAGGAATTACTATCACAAACCAGTAAATGTACATTCTCCTCTTATTCTTTGAGGGGGGAACAAAACTGTGTGGTTATAAAGTGCTACAAGCATACAAAATCCTTTCTCACTTGATATTGGCTGTGGAAATTCACTACAAAGAAAAAATCACTTTATTTTTCACTTACCATGGTGGGTCAAGGATAGTGAAAGATTTTGAAATGAAAGAGTCCTTTAAAACATATGTATTTTGCAGTTCAAAAGTGGACTTCACAGATGTTTTATCTATAATTACATTTAGCCCCCTTTCTTATACAATAAGAAAAATCAGTGATGCTCAGAAGTTAGAATTTTCAAACAACCTTTACAACTGAAATGATTTGAAATGTTTTCAATTTTTTCTACTTATGGATCCTATGGACAGCCTCTTAATACTCTGTGCTCCTAATATCTAACTTTCCAGAATATTTCATCTCTCAAAAGGAGAAATTGGAAATGATACTTATTCTTATATTCTTACAAGTTGATTTTTTTTTAATTTAAGTCTTTGTTAAACCTATATTTTATTTTGCATATACTAGTTTATTAAACTGCTATCTGATTGAGATTACCAATGTCCTAGCCTGTGACAAGTGAATTTTCAAACTTCAGTTGCATAGCATGTCTCAAGGTTTACATGCACATGAGTAGACCCAACAAGACACAGACACACATGAGAATTCCTCACACCTTCAGCCATTGCCTTTTGCTGCTTTTTTCCTACTAGTTTTATTTTGATTGATAAAGAGAGGGTATTGCAGAATCTGGCTCAGCAGGCAAAAGATGTAATTTATTTTTATAGGGAGGTGGGGGTAGTGTAAGTACCTTATGGGCAACCAAAAACCTAAAGTAATGATAAACTACTTGGCTCATTTATATTCTCATGTACACTCTCTTTACCTGTTCTTTCCTCTGACCCAGTAAGACAAGTACACTTTGGTAAAAATCTCAAGGTAAATTATTTCCAGAAATGTAATGTCAGAAGGGGGAACACTATGTTACATTGCTACCATATCATTTAATGGAATATTTCTTAACTGTTTCACCTAATTCCCTGTATGGGTTGAAGAGAGTGTGTCTTGTCGGTGGATATTTACCTTGGCATAATCTTGCCTCTCTCATTTTCTCTGCCCTACCTAACCCTGCTGAGACAAGAGGCCCTCAATACTGAGGAACTAGCCAAAATCCAACCTTGCGTTAAGGTTAATGGAGGGAAAGATAGCAATCAGGATGTGTGTTCAAGAAAATCTGAAACCTATTTCTTTACCTCCAGTTAGCCTATAACCTGCTTCTCTACAACTCTGATATCTATTCCTTGCACTGTATTCTTTTGTAATGAAAAAAACATTTCATGTAGTCTTTCTCTGGCTCTCCTCTCTCCCCAACTTTCTTGATTTTTTTCCCTTAAAAATCTTTCAAATGATAGATGTTTTTATTGAATCATTAATTAATAGATTCAGGATTCCATTAAAAAGCCTGCAAAAATTAAGATGTGATCACTATTACAGTATTTTAGAACTTGTGTAAACATTTCTGCGTATCTAAATATCTGTTTAGTCAACCTATCCTATGTCTTCACTTAAGGACATTTCCCCCCTAACATTACTTCCTTGAATATTTATGAAGAAAACATTAGATATATTGCAAAAACACTTGACATATTTTTTCACAGTCTGATATCCAACATTGTTTGTCTCTTACTTACATATAGCAGAAAGTAGGCTACCACATTTCATGGCCTGTTCACTTCAGTGTTTTCTCAGATAATCACTACCAAAAAAACACATGCATTTAATTATGATAAGTCTACTTCATTATTTTTTATTGCAATTGAGGGGCACATCTGTGAAAGAGAAGCTCCTGGAAAACCAATAAGCCACATAGTGGCATACTGCTCTCCCCTTAGTGCTAACAATTTTGATTTGTGATTTGACTCAGTCTAGCTTTACTAAAATGACCAAGAATATATGAAATATTTAATTATTGATGTGTACTATGGATAAGAAAAGATAAGAAAAAATACTGAGAAATTATGAACTTCCAAGTAGTTGGCTAAATGTTTATGGGTTAATCTTTAATCCTCATATCAACCATGTATTGAAATTATTATGAAGAACCTTGTACTTGAAGAGATGAGGTAAATTTCCAAAGGTCCCAAGTCACTTAATAATTGTTCCAAAATTGGAGGTAGGGCTTTAGTATGCTCCTTTACTGAGTGAAACATGTATCTGGTCATAAATCTTTTTTTTTTTTTACTATAGTTCTTGGTTTCTGATATCATTTCCTAAGTCCTGTTCTCGGAGACAAATGGGTTGGCATATATTTTCTATATTGCCAAGAGAGAAGGTTCTGAAGTACAACATTTACAGACAAGGGGAGAAGCTCCACTTTACTAAGTTATCTTATTCTGTTTAATTTGATAAACCATTTTCTCATATACTTACTCTCTCATTTTTGTAAACACAAACAATGGAAGATTTGTTTACCTGTGGAAAGGAAAAAAATTGTTTACTCATCTTGTTCTGGACTTGATCCTCTGCCAGAAGAGATGGAAACAGCATGTTTGAATATAAATATCAAATTGTTAGTTAGGAATTGTACTTTTTTTCTATTGAAAGAGCAAAAGCTAGGTAGGAAAACCAAAGTTCCAGCTTTCAGAAAAAAAAGCCTCATGACTTGCAGACACACCTTGAGCTATGTTTATGTATCAGACAGTCATAATCAAGCTTAGCTATATTATATTGTTATGGTTTAGATATGAGGTATCCCCTAAAAGCTCATGTGTGAGACAATGCAAGAAAGTTTAGCCGGGCACGGTGGCGCAAGCCTGTAATCCCAGCACTTAGGGAGGCTGAGACAGGAGAATCTCGAGTTCAAAGCCATCCTCAGCAATGGCGAGGCGCTACGCAACTCAGTGAGACCCTATCTCTACATAAAACACAAAATAGGGCTGAGGATGTGGCTCAGTGGTCAAGTACCCCTGAGGTCAATCCCTGGTACCAAAAAAAGAAAGAAAAGAAAGTTTAGAGATGAAATGATTGATTTATGAGAACCTTAACCTAATCAGTGCATTAATCCTCTGATAGGAATTAATTGAATGGTGACTTTTGGCAGGTTGGGTGTGGCTGATGGAGGTGGAGGTGGTCAATGGGTGCATGCCCGTGGGGTTTATATTTTGTCTGAGAGGGGATCTTTCCCTCTCTCTCTCTCTCAACACCCATCTCTATCCACCCCTTCCCCCTGTTTCTCTCTTTTTTTTCTCTCTCTCTCTCTCTTCTTCCTTCCTAGAGCCATGTTCTGAACTGCTTTCCTTTACTAATCTCTTCTGCCTGATCATGAGCCCTGAGGAATAGAGTCGGCCATCTATGGACTGAGACCTCTGAAAATGGGAGCTCCCAAATAAACATTCCTTCTTAAAATTGTTCTCATCAGGTGCCTTGATCACAGTAGCAAACAAGTTGACTAAAATACACACACATATATATATGAAATAAGTATACAATAAATTCCAAATTATATGTGTAGAATTTACTTGAGAATTTGTGAAAATTTGCTAATCACTAGAAGGTAACTTGTCCACTTCTGAGTAGAAGTTAATAAACAAATCACCACTATCCTTCTAATTCTTTAAGCATGTTAGATTGTCTCATTTTTTTTCTGAACTATTTTGATCCTATTTGTTCCTTTTTTAGGACAGTGCAACACATCTCCAACCTTAATCTTCATGGGACCCATTGTCGATGCTGTAAAAATTCAGATTCTGATACCAACCAGGGTAAGGCCTGACAGCTTTCATTTCTAAGTACCCATGTTACTAGGCTGAAGGCCATATTTTGAGTAAAAAAGATTGAGATCAGTTGTTATCAAAATGTGATCCTAGATCAGCAATATCTGCTGGAAACAGAAATTCATTATTTTGAGGATCTTCCATCACCAGAAACTCTGACGCTGATGCCCACTAAAGTATAAGAAGGGCACTGCTGTATACTACTTTGTGTATCTCCATTCCTTTTGCCACTCTCTTAGCTCAAGTGTATATAAAATCTATTTTAGACTATCCAAACAGTCTTCTATTGATGTTTATCCCTCAAATCTCATTTTGCTATAAGCCATCTTCCATATTGCTACAACAATTTGTTTTTTTGCAGGGGGTGGAATAGGCACCAGAGATCAAACTCAGAGGTACTCGACCACTGGGTAATCGACCACTGGGTACTCGACCCAGCCCTATTTTGTGTTTTATATAGAGACAGGGCCTCACTGAGTTGCATAGCAGCTCGCCATTGCTGAGGCTAGATTTGAACTTGCAATCCTCCTGCTTCAGCCTCCCTAGCTACTGGGATTACAGGCATGTGCCACTGCACCTGGTCAATTTTTAAATTAAGATTGGAAGATTTCTTCTCTTAAGTATTTCTAATGTTTTTTTTTTCTTTGCCAAATAAAGTCTAAAGTTTGTAACCTAGTGTTTGTAGAACAATTAAAATACATCTGAAAAATAGAGTTGAAAACTGAAAGTGATGACACAAAGCAAAATTTTTAGTGTATCATGCATGCATATAAAATATTGCTATATGTGACACAATCCATGTAGAAAAAAGATGATGACTTGAGGAAATCAAAGATTTTGATCTTTATCTGTAAAGGAAGAATGAAATGAAGTAGAATGGAAAATCTGAGAGATGCTAGATCACGTTTTTCTATTCAGGAAAACTGTGAAGTGATAATACTTGTTACCTCAAATATCTAGTTTATGCTTCAATTTATAAACGGTTAATTGAATAGTCTCCCTTCCTTTAGGTTAATTTTTGAAAGAAGTTCTAACATGAGGAGAGGAAAATTTGGGTGGAACTTGAAAAGTTTGGAAAATATCTGTAATTGCCAATTTTTTTTCTTCTTACATGAAAGATATTAAATATAGCTGGTGTACTTTTTCCAATCAAAATGCCTACATTTGGCATTTTGGTGTAAGGAATACACGTCAGAAACATTTTTTTTACACCTTCTAATTTTGTTTCCTAAGATCTGTTTTTAGGTGATGTAGGTGAACCACTTAGGAAGTTTCTTCCAAAAGTGCTCAGTGTTATATTTTCCTTTTTGAACTGAGCTTTATAGGTGTGGTTATAATTAGTGTTGTTTAAAGAGGAATTTTAAGGCCTTGTATAATAAATAGCATATAATTATTTGAATTTGTACTTGCCATGTTAAACATGTTTTTCTTTCATTTGAAAGTTTGTGCTTTGCTTTGTTTGCTTTGATTTTGTTTTAAGCATGTTGTTAAATAATGTAAGATACAAACTTAAATTGATTAAACATAAGTTAGAAAATGCAAAGTTAAGGAATCTCCAAAGAAATAGATTAGGTGGTCTTATAAATGTTTGCATCAAAGTTGATATACAGTTTTACTAAAAGATATTGACATTGTCAGTTTTTGCAATTAAGATACATTAAGTTGATGTGAAAACACTAATATATATGTAGTGAGATATGAAAATAAATGTATTGCTTATCTATATTGTCTTTTTCCTATAACCTTGAGGAATTGACTTAGGAAGGCAGGACCTTTCTTAAGATTCATCAGTCCACATTTTTCCAAATCACAAGTATCAACAAAACAGGATTTGAAGGCAACAGATGTATTTTTGGGTTCTGACTTTATACAAATCAGTTTTGGGGCCTCAATATCAGTATACAAATTAGTTTGGGGCCTGAATTATAGTATGTAGTAGATTACCACTGAAGATAATTCCAGCCCTGAAATATTCTGATTTGATAAGCCAGAAATTCAGAGGCTTTTGTTTGTTTTATTTCACAATAAAGGTTGGCTCCAAGACTTATTTCCTAACTACTATATATTTATTTTAGACCCTGATACATAGGAATCTAATTAATACCAACAATATAAATCTATAGAGCCTTTAAAATAACCTTTGTGAGTAACAAAGTTGAATTAAAATTTCATATTGCCTTTCAGTTGCAACATTTATGCAGATTTCTTCAGTTCCATCAATATACTTTTTACATTTTTTTAACAATTAGAGCAATATACATCTTTATTTTAAAACATGTCTCAAATATTCCTTGGAAAACTTGGAATGGACCACCATTTGACCCAGTTATCCCACTCCTAGGTTTATACCCAAAGGACTTAAAATCTGCATACTATCACAGTGATGCAGCCACATCAATGTTTATAGCAGCTCAATTCACAATAGCTAAACTATGGAACCAATCTAGGGACCCTTGAACAGATGAAGGGATAAAGAAACTGTGGTACGTATACACAATGGAACATTACTCAGCCTTAAATAATAATAAAATTATAGCATTTATTAGTAAATGGATGGAACTGGTGAATATCATGCTAAGTGAAATAAGCCAATCTCAAAGAACCAAATGCCAAATGTTTTCTCTAATATGTGAATGCTAATTCACAATAGGGGTGGGGCTTGGGAAAAATAGAGGTACTGTGGATTAGATAAAATGGAGTGAAGAGAGGGGAGAGGTATGAAGGTAGAAATGATAGTAGAATGAATTAGTTATTATTATTCTAAGTGTATATATGATTACACAACCTGTATAACTTTACATCATGTACAACAAGAAGAATGAGAAGTTACACTCCATTTATATGATGGGTCAAAATGCAGTCTACTGTCATGTATAACTAATTCAAACAAATTTAAAAATTTTAAAAAACATATTTCAAAGATTTCACATAGATATCCATAAAATTTAATTTTTAAAACATTAAGAAGAGGAAATCATATAAAAGACATTCTAGTCAATTTTCACTAAATTATTCTACTTTTCAGATACATTTTTAATTTTTCAGAACAAAGGTTAATCATTTTGTTTCATGGAACTTTCTATCTAATGTGATTAGAATAGATATTGATGCATAATATAAACATTACATGACTATATAGATTTATGAAGTGATGTCTTTCACATCTAATGTGAATTCACTATATAATTCTTTTATAATTAATTGATACCTACATTATTTACATAACAAAATATGTACAGAATTCATTTATTTTTTCTCTTTTTTTAAATAGTTACCCAAATTTCACAAACGAGGAAAATAATGTAGAACTGAATTAAAATCTGATGTTATATATCATTGCAAGTAGAAAGGTTATTGTTTGTTTGCTTATTGTGTTGTTTAAATGTATACCAATAAGGAATGAACCAAATTCCACAGAAATCTCTGTACCACAAACCACCTGGAAGATATGTTAGAGATGGAGGTGGTGTACGAGTAGGATAAGGACAGGGAAACTTTACAGATAAAAAGATTTGGGGCAGGATTGCTGTCCAGTACAACATTACATGGCATTTAGGCTCCTTAAATCTCATGAAATTCAGAAAATAACTGGGAAGACATTCAAGTTTTGTAGAACAGTAAGACAATGTTGTTAAGTCCATGTTGAGAAGACCAAGGTACCTTAGTTACAGAATCAGATCATCTGCCACTTTGTCATTATCCTGATACTGTAGTTGATCTGTTCCCCAGTTTCCTTCTCCAAAAATATGGGCATGGAAAAATTTTTTATTTCCATCTCATAGAAAAAAGGGTTAAATAGATAATATATTTCAAATCACTTTTCAAAAATATCAAGTAGTTTGCAGCTATACAATATTATTATTGATAATCAGATAAAGATAATTGGCAGAGATTGGAAATTTAATGAATGTTAGCCATAGCACTAAATTATTAAATATATAACTTCATCTGAAATTGACAATTACTCTATAATATACTGATTCTTCTTCTTTTTAGCTTTATTTTACCAGTAAGGAAACAGTCTTGTCCACATTTTACAGATTATCAAGTTATAGAAACAGAATTCAATCCCAAGACCCAAGACACCTGTATTTTGGGCAATCATATATTGTTATTTTTGTATTTCATGAATATTTAAGTATTATTCTCAAAATTGGATCAATAGTAGAGTCAGAATTCAAAGAATCTATGAGTCTCTATGTTTCTGTTTCAAGTTGATCAAAACCATCATTATAATAGTTCTGGCATAATGTGGAAGTTCTTTAGGGCTGAAAATATGTCTTAAGTAACATTCATTTTGCACAAGAAACACAGTATTTCAAACAAGTGTAAATTCTCAAAAATGGAAATTTAATGTTAAACATTTCTTTCAATATTATAACCATTTTACTAGAAAACAGCCCATGTATGGAGGAGGAGGATGTATGTTTGCAAATATTTTTATCTTACATTAGTCTGAGCTAACCTTTTAAGAGAAATTCATCTGTATATCTGGTATCTTCCTAAGTTACTCAAGGGAATAAGTACTAATAAAATGCAGGATGTATCCATAGGTGTGTTTCTTTGTGAAGTATTATGTTAAAGCAGTGGTTAGTAGTATGAAATACCTTGAATTTTTTTTTATTAATATCAAATTGTATTTGTGTGTGTCTCTTTACCATTTATTAAGTAAATTATATTATTTACACTGTTATCTGGTTTTGCAAATGACTTTTTACTCCAAAATCACCATTAAATACAGACCTAGTTAGTATATTGAAAATAAAGTAAAATTTTCCTCCAATTCTTTTCACCTAAATTAGTGTCAACAATTTGATAAAGACATTCATTCCCTAACCACAATCTAACATATACTTTGTACTCCAAATGTAAGGTCAGATAACGATGACTAAAAGGGGGCCAATTAAAACCACTGAGCAAGGCTTTATTGAAATATGCTCCAGGTGAGACTCCCCTATCCAACAGAGCTGTCCCGGAGAATCGTGCAGAGGCTCAGCTTGTTTGAAAGTTTTATGGGCTTGGGGTAGGAAGAGGAGGGCTTGGGACAGGAAAAGGAAGCTTAGAGCAGGAGAGGGTGGGCTTGGGACAGGAAAGGGAAGATCTGGGGAGTCCCGTGTCCTCCTGGGGTTGGTCGGGGGATTGGCTGATTGATGGTGGATATGAGTCACCCTCACTGCTTGTCTGCCAGGATCTGATTGTTCTTTCGCGTCTGTGGGCTGCCTGGTGTTTTGTTTCCCTTAGCCATGTTAAACCAACACACTCTGAAACCCTTACAACAGACAAATCAATATATATTACAAAAAGACAGTAATAGAAAATAGACATAGGAAGAAAGAGTTGCATTTGTTTTAAACATGAAGCACCAGTTATCATGACTAAATTTTGGAAACATTTGTCTGTGAGTTTCGGAAGAAAGAATATAGGAATAAGATGCAAACAACAGATACTAAATGAATGAGGTCTTTGCCCATGACCATATAGGCAGTAAAATTAAAACGGAAAAATAGTGTAAACATATAGCTTTCAATATATGACTTGGGTGATAGTAATTATTCATAATTTGATGTTAGATATTCATAGAGCAAGTGTGCGCTTTTCATTCATGTCTGAATAGCACACATTTACATAAAAATAGCAGTTGAGTGCTATATCAGAGACTTGATTATAATGATCTACACATAAAATGGTTGATTTTCCTTACATGAACAGAAGACTGTAAGTAGGCAGTAGCTAGCATTGTTTCAAGGGTTCAGAATATCAGGGCCAAGTCTCTTTGCTTCCCTCAGCTTTCTTATCATGGTCCCAACACAGCCAGCCACCTTAGCTTCCTCCATCCATGTTTTAGGCAGCAGGAATTAGAATAGGATGAGCAATAATTGATAGCTGCCAAATGAGTCAAAAGTCTCTAAAGTGCTTTCCACAAAGTCTCATCCAGGGGCTACTGGTTATATTGCATTAGTACCCTCGTCTTCTACAGACCAAACCATGGGATTTTACACTGGCAAGTTTAACAGTAAACGACATAAAAGGGTTTTATTGCTAATGACAAAGATGAAAATAAATGCTGAAGAGACAAACAGGAATTTATGTCACTGCACTCTATTGAAAATTGCCTCACAACTGAAACAGTGGAAATGCTTTTATATAACTACAAAGTTGTGTTTATTATTAAATTATGGGCTGGTAGTGATAGTATGAGCTTAATTAAAACATGAGAATTCTGAGACTTGAGAGTATTTTCCATCAGTCCATTAAGGCACATTGTAAAGAATAAAAATGGAAATTCACTTAACTATTTAATACAAATGATTATAAGCATCAGTTTCAAGTTTTCATCAGAGAATTTTAATATATCCTATACTTACTTTAATGTTATTAGTTAGCTTTTAAATAAATAGTTTTCAAGATATAATTTTTAAGACATACTTCCAGAAATATACTAGAATCAAATCAGAAGGAGCATAACTAAAGCTATATTACACTTAAACTTTCTAATTTCTAAAACAGTCAATTTGCTTCATCATATTATTTTCAAAAGTTAAATGTCCACATTGAACATATTAATGAACAAAAAATAGCAGAAAATATACTCTTCAATTGTTTTACCCCAGCAACCTCATAATGTATTTCTCACCTTCCTTTACATATTGTTTCATAATTTGGATAACTGGTATAACACATTGTAAACACAGGGAATGAGACAGATTAATCCACATGATATATACATTTCAAGTTGACCAAGAATGCACTACATTTGTAATATTTTCTTGCTAACTGTGTTTTCTGTTTCTTAAAAAGAGTCATTAGAGACCTAAGGGCCTAATATACTTTCGGAATGAATGTAATTTATTTGTTCTTTTCAGCACTTAGAAGTGATTAAGAAATTTAAAAAGTATAATTCCTTTTGGAAATTCCAGATAAGTCAATAAAGGTAAACTTAATTTAATGCTACAAAAATTGTGTTATTTACATTCTTATCTGATTAAGCACCAGAACACTTTTTATTCATTAAATATGACTGTATACATTTTCTTATATTATATTTTATTATATTTTACAGATAACAGATGTCCTTAGCATGTGTTCCATCTTGGCATTTGATGTAAATTCCTTATTATAATGAATATGCATATATGTTTTTGTGTTCAGATGTGTATGTACATTAAATACCAATGTAGTTATCTACACCACTCATTCTTGTCTCATGCTGTAGGAAAATATCATGAGTCATTATTAAAAACAAAAAACTGAATGGCATAGAACTCTAATTGTTTGGATTTTATTAAGTGGTACATGGAAGTAAAAAGTTTCCCAAAGAATCTAAAGCATATTGTTGGAAATACCCCATACCCAAAATGTTCATGTTGGACTGTCCCTTACAGGTCTGGTAACTAAATCCCTCACTTTAAAAAAAGATCTTGAAGTCCTATCCTAGAGGGTTTGTTTATGAACAAAGAGTGTGGGTGGCGTATAAGCAGGAATAAGCATGACAATCTGAAAATTAATTATTATAAGCCAGTAGAGAACTGAAGTCAGAGAGCAACCAGATAACCAAAAATCTGGGTAAAGACATGCACTTACAAGGAGAAATAGAACCTGAGTGAACATTTGCTTGCCTAAATAGCATATACCATCAGATTCCAGATGTCTATAAAAGGGCATAGCTAAATCTTTCAATGAACTGGTAAAGAGAAAGTGCAGGAAAATGAGAATAAGAACCTCTGGGGACAGGTATAAAAGGGCTTACATGCTATTGCACTTTTTACCTTCACATATACTACCACATAATCATAGGGAAAATCTGGGGGAAAAAAAGGAGAAAACTTAATCCTGCTATGGTAGTTTACAGATGTCACTACTACTAAAATCCCACTCAGATCAACTGCCATCTTGCACACAGAATACAAACTCAAGTCTGCAGGGAAAGGACAACAAAAAAACAGTCACCTTAGAAATGGAGACAACCATTGCAACTGGGAGATGCAACAGAGTAAAAATTGTACTACTTCTGAGAGGGCCAGATGTACATGCTATAGGGATTCTGGAGTTGGAGAAAAGACAAGAGAAGTTAAAAAGAGCATACTACTGAGACCCAAGAACATAGCATCATACTAGAACTGTGGTCTAACTGCATCTCACCTCCATGATTACGAGTGTCAAGAAAACAACAGTGGAATACAGCTGGGAGGTCTGCATAGCTGTTCATTCTGGATGCAATGCCAAGAAAAGAACCAAAGTCAACATGGGAAAGAGTACTGAACAAAAAACCTTCTGGCCCTCTGCTTCATTAAAAACCTAATATCATGATAGGCATGGTGGCGCACCCCTGTAATCCCAGTGGTTAAGTGGGCTGAGGCAGGAGGATTGCAAGTACAAGGCCATTCTCATCAATTTAGTGACACTGTCTCAAAAATATAAAGGGCTGGGGATGAGGCTCAATGCTTAAATGTCCATGAGTACAATGCCCAGTAGAAACAAACAAACAAGTAAAAAATACAAAAAACTTATATCACTAGAGGGCTGTGAAGTCAGTCAGTGAATGACATAAGTGACATTATATAATACATATGTGTGCGTGCACACACATATGCACACATATATAATTAATATATTTGTTTTCTTTTAGCAGTGCTGGAGAGTAAACCCAGGGTCTATTCATGCTAGACAAACATTTTACCACTGAGCAATATCCCCAGGCATAAATTTTCAATGAAGAAATATCAAGAAAATAAAAAAACAAG
>CM053407.1:49063111-49193271 GCA_028644305.1 Xerus rutilus | reverse complement strand
GTAGTGGAACTTATTTAAAACTCATGGAGCTATTTGTGCCAGATGCTAATAACCAAGTCAGCAAGAATTGCCTGCCAAATTCTAATACTGCATTAATTAAATTCACATTTAGTTAATGCACATTTACTCACTGGGCATTTTGTGTTCATTTTGTTTTTGTTGATAACTGGTTGGATACTTGCTGATTTCGAAGGTGCTCAACTCTTTAAAAGTGTCATACTGCCATCTAGTGATAAAAAGTAAAAATTTCAACTGTTTTAGTTCACAAGTTTTCCAATCCATAGAAATTACTTGAAATTTTATAATTACACGAATTTAAATTTCGATAACATGAGATATACAAAGATCTTTAATTATAAATGCATAAAAGTGGAAATATTAACTTTGTGAAAGAAATTTAAATAAAGTGTAGAAAATAGTGCCTAAATTAACCAAAAATAATGTTTTATATGTTACTTTTCAATAGGAATATATATTAAATTTATTTCAGTTATAAAGCAGGAAAAAATTTTTACTGCAACATATTAAGTATTGTAACAATTAAAAATTGCCTATATTAAAACCACTCTTCATGATTCACCTTTTGTTATTTCTATTTTAAAACACTTGTTGATGAATTAAAATTCTAAATTATACATTCAAAATTATCAATAATATGAAATTAATTTCCCATAGTGATTTCTACATTATGTTTATGTTATTCAACCCGTGTTATTAAGTCCTCCTACAGTGATTCAATTTCAAGTTAAATTCTGATGTGTTTGTATTTGATATATTTATCTATAGTACTTTAACTGTAATTTCTCATAATTGTACATCTGAATGTTGTTCTGTGATATATTGTTATTTTATATTTTCTCAAAAATTCATGCTAGAAATTCTTGAACTTTTCCTTTTTACCAATAACTTTAACTTATAACCTTGGATTAATAACATACTGCCCAATTCTAAATATTTTGGCTTTTTAACAAGACAACTTTGCAGGCAATGTAGTCAATATTAACAATCATGTATTAACCAAGTAGAAAATATAACATTGTGCTATTTATAGCCAACATACTAACTTTATAAATATTATTGCTCAAGTAAATATATTGTTAAGGGAGAAGGACATAACCTCATTTTATTACAACTTCTTGATACCTAGGATAAATTAATAGCCAACAAAATTTGCCAAATATCCAATTGTTCCTAATTATTATAAGCTCCATGGATACAGATTTTGATACAATAGCTAAAGGAGTCATAAAAAACCATCATCCTATGCTAATCATATATATAACAACATCAGGTTTAAACCACAATTTTATTAGGAGTAAAATCAGCAAACTACTTTAGAGATGAATGTAATATTCTGAATGTCTAAATTTGATCTCTAATTATTTGCCCCTTCTAAATGCTTATACACATTAGGACAATGCTGACATATGATAAATGTCATCTATGAATTCATACTGCTCAGCTTATTTTTGAAATCCAAATTACCTACCAAACTAAGCTATTTTAGATTATGTATGCGCCACTTGAACATATAATAGTCATTTCACAATAAACATGTTCAGAACTAGGATCAACTTCTTCCTTTGCAATCTGCCTTCTCTGTCTTCCATTTCAGCTACTGGTAACTCACATCTTCCTCTTTCGTATTCCCCAAACCTTGGTGTTGTTTTCACTCCTCTTTTGAATATTAACCATTTATAATTAAAGAGGAACATATACAATTTTAACTGAACTTTGAGAGCTATTAAGCTTTCCCACTATTTCACAAGAACACACATTATCTGTGATTACTTTTACAAGTAGTTTGTACATACTAACTAAACTGTATTCAAATATCTATCCTAATGGAACTCATAAATATATATTATATATTAAATATTATATATTATATATTATATATGATATGTATCATTTCACTGTTATAAGATAAATTCCACATTCACAAATAAATAAGCTTTTTCTTGCCTCCTTTAACCTAAGTAATAACCTCAGTGATCACCTGTAACAAGTATTAGTATGAAATTTACTTTAAACTTCCTTATTTTTATTTGAGCAGTTGGCATAGAATTAGCTTGTAAAATTTAATGAAATACATTAGATAACAAGTTAATTTTCTTTCCAACAGAGTTATTAGTAGTTTTGGGATCCATTATATAAGGTGAGTATGCAGAATTTGTCAAAGGTTTCCAGTTTGCATTAGCATAATTAAAGTTCTAGAAATAAGAAAACTTCATCATACATAAATTTGGCTGAATAAATATTTTCAAAGGATTCTGCTTGACTGAATGAAGAACACTGATTATTTCAAGAGCTGATTCTTAAAGTGGTGGTTTAAAATAATTTCTAACAGTGTTGGGCCTCATAGACAATGAATGTGCCCTAATGATTTCCTTAAGTTCTTTAAAATGGAATATTTGTTCTTTTCTGATTGGTTTTAGATTAACTTGTATAAAAAGAGTCTATAAAATCTAAGATCTATAGAGTCTTAATACTATGGCTTCTCATTGAATATTGAAAATTACTTGTAGAATACATGAATATAAGCAACCCAGATTTCTAAGGAAATGTTCCTTAAGTAAGACTCTATTGAGCTACCATATTTTTTTTTAAGTTTTAAAGACTTAAAAAAAAAGTTCATGATATTTAACTCTAGACAGTCCATAACTTATGACACTAAAAAAATCATTATGGTGTGAAAGTGATGTGCATTCACTACAAAACACATTTCCAATTTTGAATTTGTACTTTTACCAGGATAGCAGTATTCAAGCAGTTTTCTTTCTACAGCCCCCCACCCCTTCTCTAACTATAGGTGCTGAACAGTGTCAGTGAGCCACAGCTTCAGTCAGCCATGTATTTATGAGAATAAATAACCTCTATTCTACAAAATAATGCGTAGCTAAGCTATAATGTTTAGTAGGTTAGGAGTATTAAAAGAATTTTAAACTTATAATATTTTGAATTTATAATGGAATTCCCCATAGTATGTTAAGGTGCATCTGTATTCCCAAAAACATAGTGTGGAAATTTGCATAGATTGCTTTCATGTGACAATAATATGATAAATGAGGACCCAATAGAGAATAGTCCTATGTATAATATGTCAAACTATATTCTGCGGTCACGTATAACTAATAAGAAAATTTTTTTTAAAAAGATATGGTACTTTCAATAAAACCAACAAAAACCTAGGAAAAAAAAGAATAGATCCTTTCTTCATCTGAAATCTGAACCAGTTGAAAGAGAAAGGAATAAGGAAAGTCTGTATTATATCATCTGATTAATAGACTAAGGTTACAATGGAAGTAATGGCTCAGGAATTCAGCAATAATAACTTGCAATTTTAAAAATTCAAGAATTTATTGCTTGAGTTCAGCAAACACTGGTCAAGTACAGTCTAATTACAGTTTAGAAAAACAAGTAACCAAGCAACTCTGCTGGGAGAGGGACAGGAGAGGTCAGTGTCACCGAAAAGAGTACCACTAAGGTGTAGCACAAAGGAATAGTCTAATGCTCAAGGTAGAACAGCCATTAACAAACAAAGAAAAAATATGTATCTGAAGACTGCTTAAGAACAAACATAACAAAATAGATGTGAGATCTGATTCGTATAACAAGAATCATAGATATTTGTAAGAGACTTTGAGGAATACCTAAATAAGTGGAAGACAAGTCTTGGTAGTACAATGCAGGATATTCTGCTAATTTTAACTTGTAGATCCAGGGAACTGCAATAAAATGTCTAACAAAATTAGAGAGAGGGGCATTTGGTAAGCTAATTCTAAAACTTACTTGGAAGAGTAAAGGACCCAGAATAGCCTTTATAAGTCTTAAAAATAAAATAAACAGAGAATTTGCCCAATATTTTATTAGGATTCATCTTATTGCTACCAAATATATGAAAAATGAATTTAGATGAAAAGAAGAGTGGAATAGAACAGAGATCCCAGAAGGTTTACACATTGCAAATAGGGAGAAAATATTTTCCATATATAAAAATAACTAGCAATTACTAACCAAGAATTTGTACAGAACTACCACAAATCATCAAGAACAAACAACATGATATAAAAAAGAGAACTTATAAAGTGATTCATAGAAATTGAAGTAAATGTTAACCAATGATCAATGAAAACAAACTTAACCTTATCAACTCTCAGGAAAACAGAATCAAAAACAACTGAAATAACATTTTACACTATTTTAGTTGTAAAAATTAAAAGTTTTAGTAACAGCAATAATCACAGGATATGAGTCTTTTACAATAATGGGATGTAAATTATAAATGACTCCAACCACATTAAAAATGATCTGAAATGATCTTATATAGTTAGCCATTCACATATCCTCTGATGCAACCATTCTACACAAGAAAGGTTTATATCTAAAAGAAATCCTTACACGTTAATACCAGAATTCAGAATACAGAATTTAAGAATGTTTATCACAGCACTTTCATAACACAAAAAACTGGAAACATACTAGATATACATCAAGGAGAATAATGAATAAATTAATTTTGTATATTTATATAATAAATTCAGTAAAAATGATTCTGTTAACAAATATTCATGTTTCTACATACATGTTTAAAAAACACATGCTAAAATGACTACATGAAGTGTGAGATACATACGTGTGTGTGTATATATATATCACATGTTGCCTATGTCTCATATATATAGCACACGATGATAGCAATTACATGGCTACCTCTAAAAATGAGCCAATGATGGAAAAGTTCATAAAGAAGAAATATTACTGGAAATTTAAACACACAAATGTACATAGAAACACACTCAAGCATTTATAGATTAATTTTGATACAATGTAATTGTTATTACTTGACTTGGATATGAGATATCCCCCAAAATTTCCTGTGTTAATGCAGGAATAGTCAGAGGTGAAATGGTTAGGTTGTGAGAGCTGCAACCTAATCAGCTTATCCTAATTTGAAAAGACTGAGTGATAACTGTAGGCAGGTGGGGCATGACTGGAGGATAGAGGTCCCTAAGGGTATGCTGGAAAGTGTTCATCCTTCCCTATGACGCTTTCCCCTCTTTCTTTTTGCTGCCCAGCTGCCATGAGTGAAGTAGCTTTCCTCCACTGTGCTCTAATGCCTTGATGTTCTGCCTCACCTCAAGCCCGAAACAATAAAGCCAGCCAAACACAGGCTAAATATCTGAAACTATGAACCCAAATAATCCTCTTCTAAGTTGTCTAGGTCAAGTATTTTGGTCACAATGATGAAGAACAGACTAACACAGTCCTGAAACAAGATTTATGTTAATCTAACTATCAGCACCTGCACTTTATAAAGAATAACAACATCAGTGAGGTCATCATTTATTTTTATCAGTGCTTCCATATTTATTAAATCCATTTCTGAATGTTTTGGTTATTTTAAAATGGTTCATTCATTTTTACTTGCAGTTAAGTAATTGATAACTGTAATATTTTATTTTGAACTTGAATAAAATGGGTATTTTCAATTTTAAGGTGCCAAAGGGAAGAATACATGCCTAAAATATAAACACCTGAGTCTATGTTAAGCTGACGTTAAAGTTGCTTTCCACCTCCTTCATACCCTCCTCTATTCACATTCATATATGCATAATATACATATATATGTGTATATGTATATATGTATATATATATATATATTCTGCTATAGTGCATATGATAGCTACATGCCCAGTTTTATCTAAACAGGAACTATTGTAGTTGTTCTCAACATTGAAAACTCCATGCTTGTCAAATTTCAGATAATAATCAATTATACTATATGTACTCATCATCTGAACAGGGAGGGAATGATGGATGCCATGTTCACATGTGATGTATTACATCTTAAGTGTAACGTAACAAGAGCAATCCTATTCCTAAAGATTCTTTCATATGAAGTTATCAGCTCTTATATGGTTCAGTAAAACTATATAAAAACTGTGTATATTAATCTATCTTTATTTGGTTATATAAAATCAGAATGAACATCATGCTCTGTTGGAAGTTATTGCAAAACTAGGTAGTTGTGGAAATATTTGATAAATGAAGATCTACAATGTTGCTATTGGAATAGAAGGTTCCCAGTCCTATCTGGATTATTTAGCTGTTTGCTTGAACTTGTTTTCATTGTTTGAACTATTTTCAAAGACAATATTTCAAAAAGTTAGACAACAAGTACTGCATTGTATAATTTATAGGCAAATTGTCTATAACTTTTAAACTCTCATACAAACATCTTTGTAACCAATGCATGTGTCTCATACTGCCTAAACATTAATGCATTCTTCTATGGAGCAAGCTCAACCATCCAGAATTCTTCTAATAATGTGGAAGTTAGTATCAATAACAGGAAGTCTATGTGCCTAGAAAAATATCTGACACTGTCTCAGAACCCTGTCTAATTTTGAGAAAAATTCTTGGCCATTTGATGTTGATTTCCCAGGTCACAAAAGTTTATAAATAGCAAATAAGAAAGATTGGGAAGAGCTGGTGGCAGACACACAGATCAAGGACATGCCAAAGGATAGGGTGGGGAATATCTAGGATGTTTAATGAGATATTCCTTCTCTTTAGAATCTTACCATGTGGATAAGGATAAATTGGGAATGAAAAGGAATAACTATAAAATGCAGAGCACACAAAAAGAGCATTCTGTGGAAAGGAAAAAAGACTAATGTTTTAACATATTTCAAAGATTTTCCTTGCCCTTGAGACCTCTGTTCTGTCACTGTTCATTATAAGGATTGATTGTTTCAATGATACCCTACCTCATTAAGATAAGAGTGACTTATATTATCCACTACTGTATTTTAAGCAGATAAGGGATGCAAGTTATTCTACTAAATCTCTAAATACTATTTTTAAAAATAAAGATAAGCCATTAAAATGGCATTTAATTCTGCTAGAGAGTTATCTCATTTAGAAGACTGTTCTCTGACAATGTCTTTTAGGATCTTAATGAAACTTTGAAGTTAGTTTAGAAAATCAAATCTATGGAAAATAGTTAACAGATATTCCTGTGCATGTACTACCAGGCTTCTAGTGATTTCTGTCATAACATCAGACTAGACAAATAAGTAAGAATGTATTGTGTTTTGTAATTATGAGAAATAATTCTTAAGATTCAGCAAGTAGATTTAATGATATCACATACTTGGTAGCCATGTCTACCTCTATAAAGATCAAAAAAATAGTTATAAAGTTATTTTACCTATTTGGCCACTTCACATTGTAAGCCATTGTCCTTTTTTTTTTCTTTTTTTCATTGATATGGTAGTAAAGAGAAGCAAATAATAGGCAAGTGTGGTGGTGCACACCTGTAATCTCAATAACTCAGGAGAATAAAGCTAGAGGATTAAAAGTTCGAGGCCATCCTCAGCAACTAGAGAGACTCTGTCTCAAAATACAAAGAGGTGGGGATGTGACTTAGTGGTAGAGGACAACTGGGTTTAATATCCAGTCATACACAAGTACAAAAAGAAGAGAATAGTAGATAAGAACTGCCTTTATTAATCAATTTAGGATTTTAGAACAATTAGATTTGAATTCCTTAATATTTAGGATATTTCTGAAAATGAGCAAGGCCACATAGGTAGAGCTGTGAAAGAGTTGTTTTGAAGTAAAATCTTATGGAAAGTGAAAATCAAAGCCGGCCTCAGCAACTGGGAGGCACTAAGCAACTCAGTGAGACCCTGTCTCTACATAAAATACAAAAATAGGGCTGGGGATGTGGCTCAGTGGTTGAGTACCCCTGAATTCAATCCTCAGTACCAAAAAAAAAAAAAAAGTGAAAAATATGAACATAGAAATTGAAGAGCACATTCAAGAAAATGAATTCTTCATTTGCTCACAAGATGATTTCACATAGTAGCTATTTTTAAAAATTAGTTCAAGTCAAAATCAGATCTGTAAACTACTATTGCATTTACCTTCACAGGACACCTAATTTGAAACTACAAATTAAAAAAAAATTAAAGGTGATGGTACTTTGTGCTTTCTAAAATGTTTCTACAACATGATTTCTTTTTGTCCCCATAACTCAAGCAAAGATGTTATTCTAAGCATCAGGAAAAAAAGAGAGTAGACTTTGGTTAAAAGAGGAGCACAGATAAAAATTACCTTTTATTTAGAACTTATGTTGTTAATACAGTCCATAAAGTTAGCATGCTATTAAAGTGGCCATCTAACAGGTTTTATTTTTAGTACATGATTTTGTCCAAGATCATGCAGCCAGTAAATGAAGCCAGGATTTGAACATTGGTCTGTCTGGGATGCAACTTGACAGGGCTTTTTTTAAATATATATATTATCATAGTTTATCTCTGTTTTGCAAATTAGTGAATTGCTATTCAAAACATGTCAATGCATCGTTCTTTTACTCAAAATCCAGTTTCTCACTCCGAATGAAGTAATTTATCTGTTTTTGGCTTTCTACCATGAGGCTAGTTAAAATGTGTTTGAGGTTTGGATATTAGGTGTTCCCTCAAATCTGTATCAATGCAAAATGCACAGAGATAAAATGATTTGGTTTGAGAGTTGTAGCCTATTCAATCCATCCTAGTTTGAAAGGACTATGTAGTACCTATAGACAGTGGAGCAAGGCTGCAGAAGGTAGGTTACTAGGGGTGTGACTTGAAAGGATTCATCCTCCCTGTGATCCTTCTGCCCATTTCCTCTATCTGCTTCCTGGCTGCCAAGTCATGAGAAGTTTCCCTCTACCATGCCCTTTAGCCATGATGTGCCGCCTCACCTTAGACCCAGAGCAATGGACTCAGCTAACCATGAACTAAATCTCTGAAACTATGAGAGAAAATAAACTTTCATTCATCTAAGTTGTTCTTGTCAGGTATTTTGGTCACAAAAATGAAAAACCTGACTAAAACAGAAAATGGTACTGAGAAGTGAGGCCATTGTTGTGACTAAACTGACTATGTGGCTCAGAAGAATTGGAAGCTGACTTGCAGGAAGATTTGGGGAAAATTTTGAAATGCAATTTATAAAAGATTTGGAATATTGTAAACAGAGTTTAATGGGCTATTCTGGTGGGAGCTCAGTACACCAGAGTGACAATAGGAATGCACACAGTGCTCATGAAGTTTCAAAGGGAAATGAGGATAGAGACCATTCATGTTACATTCTGGCAAGGAAGTTGTCTTTTTTTTTTTTTGTCCATGTCCTAAAACTTTCTGTGAGGTTGAATTTAAAAGTGATAATCTGGTGAAGGAAAAATTTCAAGGCAGCACAGCATTCATTAGGTGACATGGATATTGCTATCAGCTTTGCCAGGTGTTCGGTGAAAATAGGGAGCAGAAAGATCTTTAAATCTTGTAGTTTGACCAGAAAAGTGTTTGTAATAATGGGGTCAAGAAGTATGGCTGTTATGGAGATTCTAGTTATTAAAAATTGCTAAGTACTTTGCATAGACAATAAGAAGATGTCTTCAGGGCATCTCAGGAATTTGCAAGACCGCACTCATTGCAGGTTCAAGGATGTAGAAAGGAAAATCCCTTTGAGATCATTGGGGTTCCCTGTTTGCACAGGTGCACTTAGGAAGTTGTTTTACCTTACCTATTGAAGGTTCAAGGATGTAAAAAATAAAGATTCCTTTGAGAAGTAACCATGGGTGAACAACCCTGCTTTTATGGGATTAAGGGGCTATGAAATTTTTTCACCATGCTTAGTGTCCCAGGCTTTCAGAGGTACTTTTTATGATTGTAGGGAGCCTAGCTATTGCTCAAGCTGGCAGCAGACCTGGGAATCATCCACTTAGTGCTAGCTGGTTCTGCAAAAAATTCCGGATAGTGATGTTAGGGTGCTCCTGTGGTGACCACTAAGATTTCAAAGAATGGACTGAAAGTCCAGGCAATGTGTAGAAGGTTTGGCATTCCCACAGGCAGCCCCTGCAAGAGCAATGCATGAAGTTGTGAAGGTGAAGCTGAAAGTAGAATGGACACATAAGGAATTAGGAGATACTAGTAATGTAGATTGCCTGTCAAGAAAATCTGCTGGCTGCAGAAAAAATCAGGCTAGAGAGAGGTCATGTGTGCTATAACCAGCCAGGTCAAAGCAGCAAGTCTGTCCAAGCCTTTTGGAGATCACATCCTACCTCCATGTTCCCCAGATGCTAGACATGGAGTTACAGGAACTGTTTGCCCAGCTGGGTTTCAGTCCTGTTTTTGTCCCATCCCTTTTTTCTACATCCCTTTTCTCCCTTTTGGAAAGATAATGATTATTCTGTGACATTGAATTGAAAGCATGTAATTTACTTTTTATCATTCATGGGCTCACAGCCAAGACTACCTTGAGTCATAGATGAGACTTTGGACTTGGACATTTGGACAACACTGGAGCTGTCAAGATTATGAGGACTTGTGGAGATAAATTGAATGTGTTTCGCATTGTGAGACGAATATGAGGTTTTGGAGCCAGGGTAGAATTTTATTGTTGGGATATGAGATATACTCCCCCACCAGCAAAGGTCCTGTGTTAATGAAGGAACATTTAGGTGAAATGATTAGATCATGAGAGTTGTGACCTAATCAGTCTGTCCTAGTTTGAACAGACTGAATGGTAACTGTAAGCAGGTGGGTAGTAGCAGGAGGAGGTAGATCACTGAGAGCATGTCCTGGAAGGTTTCATGTACCCTGTGGATGTTGCCTCTCTTTCTGCTTCCTGGTTGCCACAAGAAGAGCAGAGCTCCTCCACCATGCACTTCTGCCATAATATTCTGCCTCACCTTGGTCCTAGAGCAATGGAGTCATCTAATCAAGGACTAACCCTCTGAAACCACAAAACAAAATAAAGTTTGTTCTCCTCTAAATTGTTCTTGTTAGGTATCGTGAACAAAACAACAAAAAGCTGACTTACACAGGAGGTATCTGTTATACCATAGTTATGCTGACTGTTATTCTTAGGAAAAGCAAAGCCAGCCACCCAGCAAGTGTTGTGATTTTGAACTAGAAAATTACAATACTTCAACCAAACACTACTTCAAGATGTACCCTCTTTCAAAGGCAATTTTTGTCTCTATTTGGCATTTTCTACAACAAATTCTATTAAGAAATTAATAAAGTTATTTTGAGACTTGGCCCATTGTTTCTTGGTTTATGTAAGATCATCATTCCAATAGGGAATGATAGGAGCAGAAATGATTCCTTATTAGATTAAATGATCCATTAAAGAATGTAATGAAGGGACCTCTGGAAGTCCCTATTGCCAACATGAACAGATAATTGCCATTTCCTGAGCCCTATTTAGATCCCTGTGTGGAATGTCCTAACTGCAGAATTGAATGAGCCATTGCCTCTAATCGCTTATCAAATGATGCCAAACACAACACATCAATGTTTACAGATAGTAACTCAGAAAAGGATAGCAAGCACTCAACCTGAAAAATAACTGCAGAACAATGTATTAATGGTTGTAATTGGACTAGAGGAAAAAGATAAATCTGTTGAAAGGGTAGAATTAAAGATCAGTAATGCTAGTAGCATCCAACAAAATGGAGAATAATAATATGATGATGACATTTTTCAGTTATGGGGCATTAGGTGATGAATTGACATTAACATCTAGAAATACATTTTTGATTGAGCAGAAGATCAAAGGACCCCCCAGATGGTATGATATGTTATAGAATTCTTTAAGGACTTGGGGAAAATTGAAGAAGGGCCAGACAAGGGCAAATGTATTCTAAGATGTGTTCTTTATTCCCCAACTAGAGTTCTTCTGCATTAGCTGTATGACAGAGGCTCAAAGAAGTGTAACTAGGATCTCTCCATGCTGATGGGGTTAGAAAACTACCCAGCTAAGACACTGAGCTCTACTGCCTCTATTCAGTTCTCAATTCCACATTATATTAGCCACTCTGTTTAAGCATCATATGTATTTCCCCATCATGTTAAGCTTAGCATTTATTCTCATTCAAGTACTGTTGTTTCAAACCAATAACTTCAGCAGTCTTCATGATTTTTCTAGTTCCTCATGTAGAAGTTATCACCCTACCCTAGAGCATTATTCCCTTTAAGCTACATTTTAACTTTTCAAATTATATTCTCTAAAATTTTGGTGTTAAGACTTTCAGACTTGACATTCCTTCCCATTTACTTGAGTTATTATTCCTTGTTTTCCCACTTAGCTTACACGTATCCTCTTGCTAACTCTCCTAATTTTAAAGCTTTAATCAATGTTTTCACCTCCAGGAAACACTGCATCTTCAAAGTCAATTTCCTATTCTTCACTAATTTATATTTGAAAAATGTGTAAGCTTAATATATCCCAAATTTAAAACCATGATGAGGAACACACCTTACTCATAATCAAGGGCTAAGTTGGTGATTAGAGTTTCATAAAATATAGCACTGAATTAATGTAATAGAATTTTGTTCAAACAGACTTCTTAAGTGGTAAATTTCATTTAAATCTGGAAAAAAATATATTGATCTGAAATTTAGATAAAATTTATTTTTGACATGTCATCTTAGTTGCCTGTATATTCATAGCTCTGGTTATATCTATATATTTAGCAGTACACTAAGGATACCTACCTGTGTTTGAAATGGGAAAATGGCATTTTGAGAAATATTATGTGTTTCTTCTTGCAGTTTTTCCCTCTATTTTTTCTTCTATTTATGTTGGTGAGAGGTTTTACATTATTTATTGCCACAGGAAGGAATGGTAGCAGGAAGAAGGAGGAGAGAGAGAGAGGGAGAAAGAAGGAGGAGGAAGAGGAGGAGGGGGAGGAAATGAGGAGAAGGAGGAGGAGGAAGGAAGGAAGGAGGGAAGGAAGGAAGGAACAAATGAACGAACAAATGGAGGGAGGGAGGGAGGGAAAGAAGGAAGGAAGGAAGGAAGGAAGGAAGGAGGGAAGGAAGGAAAGAGAAAGAAAGAAAGAAAGAAAGAAAGAAAGAAAGAAAGAAGGAAAGGAAGGAAGAGGGAGAGAGAGAGAGAAAGAAAGAGAGAAAGAAAGAAAGAAAGAAAGAGAAAGAAAGAAAGAAAGAAAGAAGGAAGGTTGGAAAAGGGAATTTTCAGGTACATAGTAAGTATCTTGAAGAAAGAAAGAGTAAAAATAATTTTGCAGAAGATGAAAGGCATATACTCATGATAGAGGAGAGCCAAAAAGAGAAATCTGGCCTACTCTTTTCTCAGGGTACTGGGTAGGCAGAAAAACCACAAAGAAGGACAGCTTTGTGCAACATTAACCAGCTAGAATTTCAAGATCCATTGGGATCTTGTACCAAGCCAGTGTTGCAGTCACAATAGAGTCATTTCAACCAGATGTGACCATTGTCCTAACATCGAGAGTTTCAGCAACAACCTGTGTGAATTGCTGGACAAGGACCATACCAGCTTCTCCCATCCCCAAAGCCTAGACTCTGAAATTCAGTGAAAACACAGGTAGTTCTTTTTTATATGTTTGTTAAAAAGATCAGACAAAGTTACTGAAAGTAATATTTTCTTCCACAATAGCAAATACATTGTATTTCTTAAAAATAATATTAAAATAAAATCCCTATTTAATAAGGACTGCTATTGAAGAATTCTTTCTCAGTAACAGTAGTAAACAAGAGAAGAAGGTGTATAGATTATCTCTTGCTTTAGAAAGAAAGAAAGAGAGAGAGAAGAGACGAGAAAAGAAGAGAAGAGAAGAGAAGAGAAGAGAAGAGAAGAGAAGAGAAGAGAAGAGAAGAGAAGAGAAATGTTTCATGGTTCTGAAACACATCTGACAATGGCAGAAAGTTGTTTTGTCAATTCATTGGGAACATTTTGCATTTCAGTACTACTTTTGGCCATGTAGTTAGGCTTATATCCTTAAGGGGGCACTTTAATACAAAGTAAACTACCTCCCAGAGCTGATTTCAATTCTCAGTGGGCAAAACGAAAAATATCACTGAGTGTTTTCACTGTGAGATTTTCTATATATAGTATTTGCACTCTTTCAAATATACCTGTAAAAGCTAGAATCCTCATTGTAAAACACACGGAATACTATGTAGAATAAAATCTTACATCTCTTTCTTTTTTTTCTTTTATCAGTTTCCTTATTAAAATAGACCTTGTTTGCAGATCATCAAGAACTTGATGGATATTTTTATTCAGTGAATAGTAAGTAAAATTTAAAGAGTGAGACTTGGTGGGTTGTACTGAATGATTTTCTTCAGTATTTTCTAGTTTTTACAGCTCTCATATTTTAATAAACTATTTGTTTTTTTTTTCTAAACCTCAATCAATTTACAAATTGCCTGTGGGGGAATCTTTTCTCCACTCAACAATTCTGTAGACTGAAGATGTTGGGAGAAGTTTCAGTATATTCAGAAGCTGAGTCACGTGTAAAGGATGATAAGAAAGATAGCAACTAGCCAGCCTTTGGTTTAAGTATCTCTAAAAGAGACAAAGGGTAAAAATAAAATAAAGATTAATACTCAGTTTTACAGTATTTTGAAAAGATTATAGCCATATGTGGCCCTTAAAGACGGGTACACTTGATAAAGAAGAGAAAATAACTCCTTCAAAAATAAGAAAAATAAAAAAGTAAAACCTCATTTTCTGAAGGAGATGGGAGTGGTGAATAATTCTGAACTGGATATTAGTGCCTTTTAAATTTTTTAACTTGCCTTTCTTGTTAATAGTATTTACTCATTAACCATTATATTTCAACTTTACTTTACTATTCATTTTAAAATCAGATAAAATTATGTGTATTGATCATGTACAATGTATTGTTTTGAATGTATATACATTGCAAATTAATTTTATCTAATAATGTATTTATTAATTATCAATATTGTGATAATTTCCAAAACATTTTTCAGGAATAAAATATATAGTTAACTATAGTCTCCATGTTGTACAATAGATCTGTTATACTTATTCCTCTTATCTAATTGAAATTTTGTGTCCTTTGGCCAACATCTCCCCAAAACACCTGCCCACAACTACTTCATCCCTGATAACTGCTATTCTACTCTCTACTTCTATAGGATCAACATTTAGGAGTGTATATGTGAGTGAAATCATGTGGTACTATCTCTCTGGGCCTGGGTTATTTCATTTAATGTTCTCCAGGTTCATCCATGTTATACCAAATGACAAAATTTCCTTCTTTTTTATGACTGATAGTATTACATTTTGCATATATACCACATTTTCTTTATCCATTCATCCATTGATGAATACTTAGGTGGATTCCATATCTTAATTATTGAGGATAGTGCTGCAATAAATGAGTATGCAGATGTTCCTTTGACATACCGATTTCATTTTGTTTACACCCAGAAATGAGATTGTTAGGTCACATGATAGTTCTACTTTAAATATTTTTAGGAACATCTATATTATTTCCCATAATGATGCATTAGTTTACATTCCCATCAATAGTGTGCAAGGATTCCTTTTTATCTTTTTGTCTTTTTGATAGTAGGCATTCTTGTGAGGACTAGAGACAAAGTGATATCCCATTGTGATTTTGATTTGATTTTCTTGATTATTACTGATGCTGAGTCATTAGGTCATCTATTGATGGACATCTGAGCTGATTCCATAATTTGACTATTCTGAATTGTTTGGTTATAAACATTGAAGTGGCTTTATTGCTATAATATGCTGATTTCAGTTCTTTTGGATAAATAGCAAGGAGTGGGATAACTGGATCATATGGTGATTTCATTCTTAATTTTTTTTTTTTTTGGTACTGGAGATTGAACTCAGGGGCACTCGACCACTGAGCCACATCCCAGTCCTATTTTGTGTTTTATGTAGAGACAGGGTCTCACTGAGCTGCTTAGCACCTCGCCATTGTTGAGGCTGGCTTTGAACTCGTGATTCTCCTGTCTCAGCCTCTCTAAGTGCTGGGATTACAGGCTTGCACCACTGCGCTTGGCTCATTCTTAATTTTTTGAGAACTCTTCACGTTGTTTTTCAGACTGATTTCACTAATTTACAGTCCCACCAGCAATGTACGAGTGTAACTTTCTTCCCACATCCTTTCCAGAATTTATTATAATTTGTGCTCTTGATAATAACCATTCTGATAAGTGAAGTGAAATCTTGGTGTAATTTTGATTTGCATTTTTCTGATTATTAGAGATGTTGAACATTTTAAAATCTATTTTTTGGTTATTTGTGGTTTTTCTTTTGAGAAATATCTGTTTATTTCATTTGCTCCTTTATTGAATGGATATTTTTCAGCACTAAGTTTTTTGGGTTCTTTATATTTTCTGGATATTAATTCCCTGTTAGAGGAGCAGCTAGCAAAGATTTTCTCCCATTCTGTAGGTTATCTTTTCATGCTCTTAATCACTTCCTTTGCTGTGCATAAGTTTCTAATTTGATGTTATCCCACTTATTGGTTCTTTGTTTTATTTCTTGAGCTTTAGGGGTCTTGTTGAGGAAATTGGTTCCTACACTTATATTTTGGAGGATTGACACTATGCTTTCTACCTGCAGCTGCAAGGTTTCTGCTCTAATTAATAAGTCTTTAATCCATTTTTGATTCAATATTTGCACAAGTTGAGAGATGGGGACATAATTTCATTCTTCTACATGTGAATGAATGTTCAGTTTTTCCAGAACCATTTGTTTAAAAGGCTGTCTTTTCTCCAAAATATACTTTTGGCACCATTGTCAAGTATTTGATGCCTGTATCTATGTGGATTGTTTTTGTGTCTTCCATTCTATTCCATTGGTCTTCGTGTCTGTTCTGATGCCCACACCATGCTGCTTTTGTTACAATGGCTCTGTTGTATAATTTGAGATTGAGTATTGTGATGACTCATGCATAGCTCTTCTCGCTCAGGATTGCTTTGGATATTCTGAGTCTCTTACTCTTATAAATGAATTTAAGCACTGTTTTTCTAGTTCTGTGAAGAATGTCCTTGGTATTTTGATAGAGACCACATTGAATCTGTATACTGTTTTTGATAGTATGATCATTTTGACAATATTAATTCTATCTACCCAAGAACATGAAAGGTCTTTCCATCTTCTAAGGTCTGCTTCAATTTCTTTCTTCAGAATTCTAGATTTTATTGTACAGATCTCCACCTCCTTGGCTAGATTAATTCTAAAATATTTTAGTATTAAAAAAGTTTATTGTGAAAAAGAACTTTCCATATTTCCTTCTCAGCAAAATTTTTGTTGGAGTATAGGAAAGCTATTGATTTATAAGTGTTAACACTTTTTATCCTGAACTTTGCCGAATTCATTTACCAGTTCTAGAACTCTTCTGAAAAAAGTTTATTTATTTGGTAGTGGAGGGTCTTCTAGATACAAGATCATTAGATCATCAAACTGATAATTTGACTTCTTTTTTCCCTATTGTATCTTTCAATTTTCTTTTCTTGCCTGTTTTCTCTGGATAGAATTTTGAGAACTACATTGAATAAAAATGGTAAGAGTCAGCATTCTATTTCATTTTTGATTTTAGAGGAAATATTTTGTTTTTCTCCATTCAGTATGATGTTGGCTTTGGATTCATAGCCTTTATAATATTGAGGTAAGTTCCTTCTATCCTTAGTTTCTACAGCATTTTTAACATGAATGGGTGCTGAATTTTATCAAAGGCCTTTTCTGAATCTATTGAGATGATCATGTGATCCTTGTTCTTAGTTTTGCTTAAGTAGTTAATTAGGTTTATTGATTTTATATGTTGAGCCAATCTTGCATTCCTGGGGTGAAGGACAATTGATGTTGGTGTGTTTTTGAATGTGCTTTGCTAATATGTTATTAAGAATTTTTGCATTTATGTTCATCAGGGATATAGGTCTGTAGTTTTCTTTCCTTGATATCTCATTGTATGAGTTTGATATCTGAGTCATACTAGCTTCATAGAATGTGTTTAGTAGTGTTACTTCCCTTTCAATTTCATAAAATTGTGAAATACTGGTGTTAATTCTTGCTTAAGGGTCTGGTGGAACTCAGCTGAGAATCCATCTGGTCCTAAGCTTTACTTTATTGATAGGCTTTTAATTGCTGTTTCAATTTCATTACTTTATATTGTTTGTTTAGGTTTTCTGTATCTTCTTGATTCAATCTAAGAAGGTCATATGTGTCTAGACATTTGTCAATGTCTTCAAGATTTTCCAGTTTATTGGAGTATAAATTTTCAAAATAGTTTCTGATGATGCTCTAGATTTTGGAAGTCTCTGTGATGATATCTCCTTTTCATCTCTAATTTTGTTTATTTGAGTATTCTCTTTCTTTTAGTAGTTTGGCTATCCCATTTTTGACATGGGAAAAGTTTTCTGTTACTATCTCCTTGAAAATGTTCTTGATTTCTTCATTTTGTATCTCCATGTTCTCCACTATCCCAATGACTCTCAGTTTTGTTCTCTTGATGCTGTCTCAGAGCTCTTTTATATTCTGGTCATAGTCTTTTATGCTTTTTCCTTTATTGCATACTGAATATTTCAAGTTTGTATGCCCTGCCTTCAAGGCCTGAAGTCCTGCCTTCAAGTCAATACTTTCTATGCAATCCAATCTGGTAGTGAGGCGCTCAAGCAAATTTTTAATTTGATTCATTTTGTCTTTCCTTTCCAAAAGTTCTGATTGATTTCTTTACAATGTCTCTGTTTCTTTTTTGAAATGATCTTTCACCTCCTACTTTGACTCTTTTAATTCATTCCTTAGATCTTCTTTTAATTCATTGAACGTTTTAATAAATACTTTATAATCCCTCTGTGATTTCATGTAATTCCATATCTGTGGGATATTTTGTCAGGGGACTGTGAATTTGAGGAGGGAGATTTGCTTGTCTGTTTTCTCAAAAATTCAGAGGTCTTGGACTTATGCATCAGTTGAAATATATTCCTCTTTCTCTTTTACACATTTCATTTTGAGTGTAGTTATCTTTTTCTTGTTGGACTTCTCTCTGGTTTTGATATCTGAGTAGGTGATGTTCAGGAATGAGACTGCAGTACCCCTTCTGGTAGTTCTACCTTAGATCCTAGTTGTTGCTGTTTTTTTGTTTGTTTGTTTGTTTGTTTTTTGTCTTCCCAATTCTAGGTGATCAAATGATATTGATGCTCAGATGGGGCTAGATCTTATGTGGAGATTTCCCGTTATTTGGCTGAGTTACGGGTAGTGCTTTGCAGCAGGATCTCTACTCTAAACTCAACATGTTCCAACCATTTTCTAACCCCTTGCTAGAGAAAAGGAGAGCTGAAAACAGCACTAATATTAGCAACAGATGTGCAGCCTTAAGATAAATGTCTAGTGTCTACATTTACATCTATAACATTGGTTGCCATCTTTATAGGATTGGTGGGATCAGAATTTAACAACAATATCAACAATAAAAAGCTGTGAAGTAGATCAGTCATTAGGCAGCAAGTGTCTACTATGTTGTCTACTCTATAAGTGCTGCACAGCAGTGAACAGAGACAGGAAATCAGGAGCTTTACAATAACATGAATGGAGTAGGACTTACATAAACTTTATAATTTTGTTATTTAGTAGGATTACAGTTTCTTATATAAAGAAAAATGAGGTAGAAAGGCAAGAGGGAGTTTAAATTAGTTAAAAAATAAATATATAGATATAAGCAGCAGATGTCAGTTGTACAGAATGAGCAATTTAAAAAATAATGAAAAGTATTACAAAAAACACAAAAGAGGAATTGGGAGCACAAAAATCTGGCTTTTATTGGGGGAAGAGATTGAAGAAAGGGGAATGAGAGGGACCAAAACTAAAGTGTGAACAAACAAGCAAATGTAAGATCAAAACAACTCAAACCTCTTAGGGTAGCTGGCACAAATATCCACGAGAGACACATCTCTGAGTTCAAGTAAAGGTTTATTGACAGTGTCTGCCAGGCTGCCTCTCTGCAAGACACAGCAGGCAGAGTCATTTGAATAGAGGTTTTCTATCGTTTTTAAACAAGGAACAAGAGCAAACTGGAAATGACCTTGAGTGGAACAGGCTAGAATTGATCTTGGGTGCAGGTAGTTGGGTAACAACAGAATTTTGTATGTAGGGACCTTGGCGTACGGGTTATGGGAACCCAGTATCTTAAGCTTCTTTTTCTTGGCAGTATATAAGTTTCAGTTCTGAGTCCCAGAACCAAATTGGAGTTACTTATGTCTAGGGATCTAAAAATACCTATGGGTTTTGTATACTCTACTATGTGAAACCAAGTCTAAATAATAAACATGTGCTGAAGAAAGCAGTTAAAGTAAAATAATATGAAACATATATCTGTGTATATGTACATATGTGTATGTATATATATATATATTCAAAAATATTCAAACAGAACACACACTATATATATACACATACATATATGTATATTATAAATATATATATCACAAAATCTTGAAGAATGGAAAAAAGAAAAAGTATTAAAATACAATGAAACAATATTTGAAAAAAAAATTTAAAAGCTAAAATTTAAAAAGGAAGAGTAAAAAGATAAGAATATATTTTTCAAAATGATGAGAATAAAGAGAAAAGTAAAAAGGACAAAAAAGAAGAAAAAGATACAAAAAATGAAAGAAATAAAGAGAAAATCTTATTGTAAAATAAGGGCTTATATCTGATGAGGCAGTCAAAGCTGTTGGCAGGGATGGATTTTCATTCTTTGTATTTATTTTTGGCTTCACAACCTTTGGGACAAGGGCTAAAGTTGTTATGTCCAATGTCTTTTGTGTTCCTCACTTAGCTGCCAGCCATAGTGGCAAGGGGCCAAAGCTGGTTGAAATAGATCTCAGCTTCTCTTCCCCCAGTATGGGTGGGATAAAATGAGGGGTGCTGACAAATGATGTATTTCTGTAGCAGAGGGGTTGCAGGGCTCTCAGCTGAAAGTTCCAGTAGTTGAGGTTTAGTCTTGACTGAACTTTTGAACTCTGTGCATGGATATTTGAGATTTGATCCACATCCCCAAATTGATGGGGAGATGCTGGTCTCTGCAAGATAGCTACATCTCTAGGGCCTCCAGTAAAGTACAATTTTAGAGCATAGGGAATAAACCACCACAAGTTCACCTTCACCGCTATGAATATGAAATACCAGGTATCTGCCCTGGAGTGCAGATGCTCCTGTGTGGCTATCATAGCTATCTTCCCTATAGCTCTTATGGGACCAGCAACAAAGAGAACTTTCTCCCCTTGGTCTGAATGATCCAGGTATTATTTTCTTTGTGCCTATTTCAGTCTCTCTCTGGTTCACGCACCCTCTAGGAATTTTAAAAATTAGTGACTGCTGGTAACTTCCTTTATGAGCTCCCGATTTCCTGTCTCTGCTCACTGCTGTGCAGCACTTATAGATATTTCCTGCACCAGGGGGATTGCTTTTGGTACCTACATAATGCTTCCAACCTCTGGGCGAGCTATTTTTGGGTTTGTTTTAACAGAACTATTTCCCCTACTGACTCTGTGTCCATTACAATCAAACTTTCTCTCTAATCTACAGGTTTCCCCAAGCAATTTTTTCTTTAATTTTAATTTCTTTATCCACCAGTCATGCTGTTTCCTTTATCTATGCTCACCCTCCCCTCTGCTGCTGCCACTGGCGGCTGCATTAGCATATCTCTAATGTACTATTTCTTATGTTCAAGTTTCTGACTTTCTCTATGATTTCTTTTGCAGTCCAGTATTAAGTTTCAGTGATTTCCCTTAGTTACCTACCTCACCTAGAAGCAGTCTTCTTGCTTTCTAAGTCTGGTGCTAAGGAACTACTGGAAAGTGATCCTTCCTCTAATTCCTCTTAAGATCTTTTGTATTCATATTAGATCAATTGTCATGTCTCCTTATCCAATTTTTCTTATTTGAGTCTTTTTTTCCCTTTAATCAGCCTTACTAAAATATGCTCATTTCATTTATCTTTTCAAAAAGACAGCTATTTGACTGATCTGTTGTTTTTTTCTAGTTTATCTTTCATTCATTACCACTCTGCCTATTCCCTTCTGTCTCCCAACATTGGGCTTGGTTGATTATTGTTTTCCTTATTCTCTGAAATACATTAGTTTTATTTGAAATATATCATTCTTTCTGATATAGGCGTCTATTGCTGTAGACTTTATTTTCAGTGCGGCTTTTACTACATCTAATAGATTTTAGTGTGTTGTGTTTCCATTTTTGTCTCAAGAAATTCATTGATCCATTGGTTGTTCGATAGTATGTTGTTTAATTTTCATGTATCTGTGAATTTTCTGAATACTCTCCTGTTATTAATTTCTAATTTTATACTATTTTGGTCAGAAAATATATTTGATATAATTTAAATCTCCTTTAATATGATAAGAATTGGTTTATGGCCTAATACATGATGTGTCTTGGAGAAGGTTTGATGTGCAGTTGAAAAGAATGTGTATTCTAGACAAAGGGGAATGAAGAGAATGGAAGGGGGATAAGAATAGGAAAGGGAATAGAATAAATCTGACATAACTGTCCTGTATTCATATATGAATACACCACCAGTGAAACGCCTCATCATGCACAACCACAAGAATGGGATCCTAATTAGAATAAGTTATACTCCATGTATGCATAAAAGAATAAATTTAAAGAACAAAAAAAAGAACAAATTTAAAAAACAAAAAAGTGTATCCTTCCATTTGAAGTGTTACTTTCTGTATTTATCTTTTTTTTTTTTTTTTTGGTACTGGGGATTGAACTCAGGGGCACTCGACCACTGAGCCACGTCCCCAGCCCTATTTTGTGTTTTATGTAGAGACAGGGTCTCACTGAGTTGCTTAGTGCCTCGCCATTGCTGGCTTTGAACTCGCGATTCTCCTGTCTCAGCCTCCCTAAGTGCTGGGATTACAAGCGTGAGCCACCGCGCCCGGCTTCTGTATTTATCTTTTAGCATCATTCAATCTAGAATGTTGTTGAAGTCCAGTATTTCCTTATCAATTTTCCATCCGGTTGATCTACCCATTGCCAGAAGGATTGAAGTACCCTGATATTAATGTATTGCTGTCTATCTCTCCTTCAGATCTCTTAATACTTTCTTTATATAATTATTTATTTCAATGTTGGTATGTGTTTATAAAGTTGTCACATCCTCTTGAAGTGAGCACTTTCTCATTTTATAATAATTTTCTCTTTCTATTTTTTCTTATTTTTACTTAAGTTTATTTTATAGGCTTACATAAGTACAGAAAGTCATGTTATCTTTGGCTTTCATTTGCCTGGAAATTTTATTTTTCATTCTTTGACTTTTAGTCTAGCTGCAACCAGATGAAATAAGTCTCATGTAGGCAGCATATAGTTGCGTTTTGCTTCTCTTTTAATCCATCCAGCTACAATATGTGTTTGTTGGCAAATTTAATCCATTCTCATTCAAGATAATTGCTAAGAGATAAGAAATTACTATTGCCATTTTCTTGTTTCCTACTTGTTTTGTTCATCTTTTGTTCCTTTATTTCTCCCTGTCTTCCTTTGTGGCTAAGTGATTTTCTATGGTGATGTTTTTTTCTTGGAATTTATTTTTATGTATCTAGCATGGGCTTTGACTTTGTGGCTATCATGAAGCTTAAAATACCATATAATTATAACAGATTGTTTAATGCTGATAACAACTTAAATCTGATAATAAAAGTGTCTACACAAAAAGCCCTCTTCCCCACATTTTGATGTCACAATTTATATATTCCTTATTATATTGAATATTCCTCAACAAGTTCTTGTAACTATTATTTTAATTGCTTTTCTTGAACCTTCATTCTCGAGGTGTAAATGATTTATTCTCTATCATCATAGTATTATTTTGAATTTGACTGTGTACTTACATTTACTAGTGAATTTTATGCGTTCAGATGTTTTTATATTAATTATTATTATCTTTTTCTCTCTGCTTGAATAACTTACTTTGGCATTTCTTTCTCTTTTAATTTTTTTGTAGTTGTGTATGAATAGAATGCCTTTGTTTTTACTTTTATGTGGTGCTGAGGATTGAACTCATTGCCTCACGCATGCTAGGCAAGCGTCCTACCATTTATCCACAGCCCTAGACCCATACTTTGGCATTTCTTGTATGAAAGATCTTGTAGTGAGAAATTGCCTCAGCTTTTGTTTGGGAAAATGTTTATAGAACCTTCATTTTCAAAAGACAGTTTCTCAGCTAGCTATTTCTTTTATTCTTTCACCATCTTGAATAAATCATCCATTTCTCTACTAGCCTGTGTGGCTTCTTCTGAGAAGTCTGTTGCTAGCCATATAAGAATTCCCCTTTATGGTATTTGCTCATTTTTTCTTACAGAGTTTCATGATCCTCTGTTCATCTTTGATTTTATTTGTCTTTGATATGCCTTGTGGTAGTCTTATTTGGATTGAAAATAATTGGAGCTTCTGGTTTTCCTGTACTGGATATTTACATCCTTCTCCAGGTTTGGCACATTTTCTGCTATTATTTCTTTAAATAAGCTATTTACCCTTTTCACATATTTTTCTCTTCTTTTACTCTTATGACATGAATATTTGCTCCTTTTGTACTGCCTCATAAATGCTGTAAGCTTTGTTCATTCCTTTTCATTCCTTCAATTCTTTTTGTTCCTTTGTATGTTTTCAAAAAACTTGTCTTTGAATTCATAACTTCTTTCTTCTGCCTAATCATTTTTGCTGTTATTGCTTTATATTTCATTTTTTAAATTTCTTAATTGTATTTTTCAGTTCTGGAATTTCCATTTTGTTTTTGAATTGTAAACTGTTTCTTAAATTTATCATTCTTGTTACTCATTGTTTTCTTTATTTTTTTGAGCTGTTTTTTCTGTATTTTTGTGAAATTCAGCAAGCTTCCTTAAAACAGTTCTTTTTAAGCTTTTTATCAGACATTTCATCCATCTTCATTTCTTAAATGTCAGTCATTGGTATCATTTTTGTCCATTTAGTGATCTCTTGTTTTCCTGTTTGTTCTTGAACTTTTGGCAATGTGTTAACATTTGCATGTTTGAAGAAGTAGGAACTTATCCAATCTGCACAGACTTGTTTAGTCTGGGAAGCCTTACACTTGTTTTGGGACTGATGTGTACCAGAAGACTGGAACCCGCTGTGTTACATGTGGTGCTGGAGTGTGCCCTTGGGCCAATGTGGTTCATCATGACACTCAGGTAATCTAGAAGTCATAAACTTCTGAGGCTGCCTGATGGTGGGTGCTTTCCAGAATTAGGGGGTCACTGAAGTGGTACTGGGGGTGAGGTGGGCCACAGATCAGAGTCTACCATGCAAGCCTGAAGTCTGGAGCTGTTCCACTTGGCATTGAGTCTAGGGCTCCCTTCCCTCCAAGAAGATGACACTGTGCTCTACTTTATGCTATCTGGAATTGCAAGAGAGGTGACATGAGTATTATAAAACTATCTTTCTTCTGTATTCAATGTGCCTTTTATACCTAATTATACTATAATTAAGTACTGTGATCTTTTACCTAGCTTCATTAGATCTTGAAAAGACCTTTTCTTATATGGATAGTTATTCAAATTGATGTTTCTGTACAAGGACAATTGATAAGTGTCCTTCTACATAGTCTTGCTGTAGTCTTTCAATATTTAAATCCTTTTACTGCTAAGTGCTTACTTGGGATTTTGACAGAGAGGTAATGACAAAATATTGAAAGATAAAGCATAGTTAAATCTTTAAGCTCTGTAATGTAGTTTAATAGCTAAGTTACTAAGTTTTCAACACTGTCTAAATTCTTTTTTGCAAGTTTGTTTTGCTATATATTCTAACACCTAACTTCAGTATAAGAATTTTCCTTTGTACTCAGTTATAAGTTCAGATACTATTCAGGTTAAAATAAGCTATTTAGTTTAAAAATAAATAATAAGCTTAGACAACTTAGAATAAATTAAAATATGCAAAACACATATATTTTGAATATTTTATTTGCAGTGGATTACCTTTTTTGCCAATCTCAGCACTAAATAACTATAGAAATTTCTTTTGAGAAAATGCTTTCCATTTGCTAGAATATAAATTTTTAATATAAATTTAATGCCATTATCTTTTACATAAATTTAATGCAACTACTACAATTATCAGTGTGCCATGTTAAGGATTACTTAATGTTCTGTTCCAATGTCCTTCATTTTAAAGCAAACGTGTAAATTTGAAACTTTTATTAAAAATTTCAATTATTGTGTCAATACAATTATAATGATGGATTTCATTTTTTTTTTTTTACTTTCTTAACAGCTAATGAGAAAATAGGAAAAAAATTGCTGTTATTTGTATGCAGCCCCTAGTCATCAAAGTACTCTTGGGTTTAGTACATAAATTAGTATATAATCTGGGATTATTGTTAGTGTTACCCCCCCTCCTGGGATCTAGGAAGAATTACAAGACACTAAAGAATATACAATAATGTTGTATAGAATCTAAGTTGATATATTTCAACTCAGAAAGTGATAACTCTATAATCTAGCACAAAGATCCAAGACTACTGGCTATTATCATGATTTCTTCGCATAAGAAAGTTTCCAGTAAAAAAAAAAAGTGCAGAAAACTGAAAATAAGAAATATTCAAGGGTAAACTCTTCATTGATATATGTCACACCTTGTGCATCTTCCTTTAAAATCTGGCTAGAAAATTCCTCATAATGATAGTCGCAAGATGGAGTCAGCCAGCTTCATTAGGGGAGAGGTATGAGAAAGAAAAATCATGGCACTCATGTATAGGGAACCTAGTAAAGCCCAAAGTAAATAAAGCGCACAAGAATAATAAGTGTTGCAACTAATTACTCTTTACCCAGTAGTTTTGCTCAACAAGTATATGGCTCCGAAATGAATTGCATTGGACATGAAAAACTGACTTTGTGGCCACTTGATCCATTGCTCCATTTGAAATATCCATTCTTAATAGCTTTAAGGAATTGAATTATTTCAAGAGAGTGTATCTCCAGGAAATATTCATTTCTCACAGACATTAATTAGACCTCAAGGCTCATGGCATTAGAGATTTTAGTAATTGAACTTATACAAGCTGGTTGCCCAGAGTGGGCTCTATTGCAAATATTTCACTTTTAACTTAAGGCTACTTTGAGGATTGTTAGGTAACATTAGTTCAAACATTTAATTCTCACAAAACCAGTAAAATTGAAAGTTAAAAATGTGAAAATGTGGTGCTATAAAATAGAACTTTATAGAATAGTATTTCAAAGATAGTAAAAAATAATAATGAATTGCTTTTCTTTTTGAAGTTCAGATAAATTCTTGAAGTCCCAGTTAACTGGGAGTCAAGATATCAAACAATAGGAAGGACTGATAAGCATTCAGTAAACTGTCTTCCTTTTAGAATTTATGTTGTATAAATGATCAGTGAACTTTAAAGCATTAGGTTTTCTGTCTCAACCTTTCATCCTTTATAGTCATTTCAAAGAAAGCCTTATGTACCAAGCAAAGATTCAAAGAAAGATGAGAAGATGAGTATTAGATTGCTACTCTTTCCTTGGTACAACGTGTAAGTGGTCTAAAACAAACCAGTCAAATCCACAATATAGAGTTTTGTTACCTTGCTTCCCAGAGCTGAAGGTAAAAAAATAATGCAAACTAATTATTTTTCAATTGAACATGTAAATGCACTTAGGAAAAATAATGTGGGCTATAAATATTTACATACATTTGTACATAATATAGACCCATATATGTCAAATAGCAACCAAATTATGTGACATTGTCTCCATAATTCCCAATAACATTGGAGACAGACTCATTGTATTTTCTTGAGAAAATATTTTTGGAAAATATTCTGCATATTATTATGAACTCATGTTACTGTGATTTGATATAAAAAACCAGGAAGAGTCACTACTATGATGTTTCATGCAGTAAAAATTTTAATATAATGGTTGAGGAGCCTATGATATCATCATCACAGAAAGAATTATTAGAATTTGCTCCAGAGCTTAAAACTAAATTGCCTACTAATATTTAAATGTATAATAATATGCAATGGAAGAATGTTGCTGTTTCTATAAGTCATATATCACAAAACAATGTCTATAATTATTAAAATGAAGAAACTTGGAAAATATTAAGACAAAAAGTGTGTGACCTCAGGGTTTGAACACAGCTCAATGTTTCTGGAAAAAGACTGTGTTAAGAGAAAAAAGAGATGGAGACATGCTGAGGAAAATGCACATTCTATAACATCAGGAATTAAACATGTCTAATTTTTAGGAAAGCTAAAAAAAAAGGAGAGAAATGCTATCTGGTAGACCTTAGTGCCCCCAGAAGGAGGGGTACTCATCCAAATTGATCTATTGCAAAAGTAAATATCTTAAGCCTTCAAATGCCTTCTTTTTTCTTCAAATTCTTTTTTGTCTAGAAAGATCAGTTTTCATCCTTCCTTAAATTTCTTTGAGAAATTTGCATTTTTGTAGGAAAATAATAACTTGGTATTAGTCTAGAACATGAGAGAGTACAGGTGTGGACTGAAATAAGAGGCCAAGAGAAAATATAGAAGAAAAGGGTGAGACCAGACAGAATGAGAAGACTGGGAAACACACATATCTTCCTCATGACATTTAATATCCTCACTCATGTAGCATTAATGAATACTTCCCCCTGAGATCCTGTCTTCCAAGCCCTCAAGATGTTGGAAGTGTTTGTGAAATAGTGAAGAAGTAGAAATGACTGGGTTAATACAGGTGGAATGAAGGCAGTACTCACATATTTAAGAAAATAGAAAAGCTGTGGAAATCAGTGAAGTACTTTAAAAGAAACAAAGAGAGTACTTTCAATAGTCACAAGCTTTAGATTTTGTGGTACAGCCACTGTTAACCAAATTATAAGAGGCAAAGCTACATATCTAGCTGATACCTAGGTTTCATAAATCAGTAAATGTTCATATTCAGTAAAGTCAATATCTTCCATCTTCTTGGTTTGAAAGCATGATTCTCATAATGACTTCCTGATGTATGATTGAGTTTTTGAATCCTCAACTTTTAGGGACCAATCTTAAGCCCTGGTGACCAACAGACTTCTCTCCTTAACATAAATATAATTTTTCTTCTTCTTCTAATTTATTAAGACATAATAAATAAGAACTATTAGCAAGAAGTTAGCCATTATGAGAATGTAGATATAAGTCACTGTTATGCTAAATAAGCAGGTTTTTCAAGAAATTAAGTTTCTTTGAATGTGACTCTGAGCTCTACTTATTTTCATTTTCTCTACGTTTCCTTATGATTTTGTCTGAGAAAATACAGTTATTCCTGGTAGTAGAACTTATGAAAATGAAAGCAAAATGAAATCATTAAAATATAAAATCATTAAAATATGATGGGAGATGATGTAGTAGAGTGAAAGGGAAAAAAAACATCAAACATTGTTTCAGTTGGAATGAATGGGAATGACTGGTGGTGAAAGGCTGCCTGTTGTGTTTGAGATAGAGCAGGTGATAACTTAGGAGCACAGATACTGGATGATTTAAAATTAACCAAATGAAGAGAAACTATTGAGACATGACATTGCATGCACAGATTTATGAACCCTTGGATGTTATCTATTATAAAACATCATGTTCAAGCCCAGGAAAAGAAATAAGTTTTATAAGCCAATAAGTGTAGAAGAAAAAATACAGAGGCATAGCTGACAACTGTAATTGAAGATTATCTTAAAATCTTTAGGCTGTCTTCAAATAATGCCTCCTTAACTAGAAATCATGATTGAATACCACAGTTTGTAAGTGTACATCCCAATACCAAATATAAATGATGCTGAAGAGACATTTAATAAAATAGGAAACATAGGAGCAGATATAAGAGAATGTGCAAGGGAAATACTTAAGGATAAACTCCATAATAAATGCAAGTAGAAAAATGATATCTTCACAGGAAGTGAGGTCAAAGAGGTCCACATACATTCATCAAGTAGCATCCAAAAATGTTTTCCTCTGAAATATAATAGATTTTAATCAAAAATAGGAATACAACAGACATATATAGTAAGTCTTTTATTCCCAAGAAAGCCTCTTCATGTTGGTCTTTCCCCAGCATTTTTCATCCCAGAGTTTGAAAGATTTTGTAATGGAATTCCAGTTTGGAAAATGCAGTGGTCATTATCACCTCTGTAATAATTGGAGTTCTAAGGGAGAGAGGAGCCTGTTTCTGAGTTTGTATCTATCCATAAAATCCACAACGAATTCATTCTCTGCTCTGCCAACATTCAACTCAGGGCCTTTGAGTGAGCAAGGGTATCAGAAATCCAGATTTAAGCAATTATCCTGGCATACTGTAGCTGCCGGCAGTGTACATAGCTTGACACGGTCATTAGTTTTTATGCTGTTTTAGAGCAAATGTATTACCAGAAATGCAATTTACTCCTGACAGAATACTATTAGGCAACCAAAGCATGAGACTGTCAAAGGTTTCCTCTAAGGGAAGCAGGCTGCTGACATCAGGTGCTCTGCTATCAAAAATATATTTATACACTTAGATTTTTTAACTCAATTTCTTTGCTCTCTTATCCACTTTTATAAATATCTCAGTCTTTCTACTCGTGCTATTTAAGATCAGCAAAAAATGCTTCTCCTATGTGAAAGTCCTTACTGCAATGACAGTGGTAGCCCATTTGAAATGATGGGGGGACAGCTGGCCCAGCACGCTGGCACCAAAATAAGAAGAGAAGGAAGGAAAAGCACGCAGAGCAAGAAATAAGGTTCCAAGCAATGAGCTGTGACCAAGAAGAACTTCAGAGCTTCCAAACTCTTTCCAAATGTCTTCACCCCTTCCTCAACTAAATCCTGATATTTGAAACTTCTTCAAACATAAGTTTTAAACACGTTACAATATGACAAATAAATCTCAGCCTGATGAACGAGAGTGTATGATAATATAATGGTGCACTTTTTGACTCTTAAGCAGAAAAATAGCTGAAATACTGATGGTTACACAATCTAGCAGTCACTTATTTTTGTTTAGCATTAAGAAACTTGCTGTGAGATCAGGAAATATTTCTTTTTTCATATATTGCAAGAGATCATTAAAAAAAGAAAGGTGGTGGGGCCAGGCTAATAAGAAGTTATATCAGAAAGAAAGGAAATGGAGAACTATGTTGCTACTACATCTTACTGACAGAGGATGGGATGAAGTTGCTGAGAGAAGACAGAAAATAGGCAGAAGCCAGATCATGGAGAAACCCTAAGACTAGTGAGAAGACTGGCTTCAATCTTCTGTAGAGTGAAAAGATATTGTAAGAAATTCAGCAAGGGTGTATTGTGACCTGATTTGTGTTTTAAAGAGATCAGTCACTGTGGATTAGAGGGAGACAAAAGATGAGAATTTAAAGATTTGTGGCTGTAGTTCAGTAAAGAGATTATGTATCTCGTGAAGATAAAAATGGAAAGATTCCAAATATATCTTATAAGTGGTGTTAAAAATATTCTCAATTATTGCAATTTAAGGATTGAGGTAACAAAAATGTATGAAGGATATCTCTTGGCTTTTGATGAGAAACATTAGGTAAGTATGGTGCCTTTCTACTGAGATGCAGAGGCCCTATTTGTTGCTTTGTGGAACTTATTTCATTCTGTGTCAAAGAGTTATCAACAGAAATAAATGGCTACGTATGGAAGTATCATGATCAGACCCACTTTTTTTTTTCTTATCAGTACCTTGGATTGAACCCAGGGCCTTACACGTGCTAGGCAAGTGATCTACCACTGAGCTAACATTACTCAGCCATTTTATTTTATTTTATTTCACTTTATTTTATGACAGAGTCTAGCTAAGTTGCACAGGCTAGCCTAATACTCAGCCTCCCAAATAGCTGAGATTATAGTCCTGCACTATCACCTCTGTCTCAACTCTGATTTTTATGAGCATTGGTAAGACTGTAGAGAATGTGGGGAAAAACTAGTGTCAAGGAAAACACATTGTATAGTGTTAAAACATTTCCAAGGAGCATAAAAACTCCCAGATGTTGCCTGATTTTATATTTCCTAAATAAAGAAGCAGGAGTAATATATAGAAATACAGTTAATAATTTGGAGACAATTAGCTTTAATTTCTCCAAAATCTAAATGACTCAATTAAGGTCCATTTAAATTACCCACTTTTTAAATTCTAGAAGGTACTTTAATTTTCTGGGCATGAAGATGTAAAGAAAATAATATATAAGGCAGACATTCACAATAAACAAGGGTATGTGTCAAATGAGTGTTTATTTGTTTGTTTGGTACCGGGGATTCAATTCAGGGGCACTGGACCACTGAGCCACATCGCCAGCCCTATTCTGTATTTTATTTAGAGACAGGGTCTCACTGAGTTGCTTAGCACCTTGCTTTTGGCTGAGGCTGGCTTTAAATTGTTATCCTTCTGTCTCAGCCTTCCAAGCCACTGGGATTATAGGCCTGTGCCACCACGCCCAGCAGTACATTTCAAATGAATCCACAATGAGTAAAGTTTTGTTATGCATATTTATAACTAGAATCAGTTATAAATCACTATAGAACAAGGCACCAGGGAAACCTTGTGAAGGCCCTTTTCAAAATCACAATACTATTATAAAATTTTGTGACACAGGTATGATTAGCAGAAAACTATTCCTGATACAATATGATTGCCCACTTCCCATATCAGCAAAGATAATGTTTGGCACAAGGTCATCCCTCACCTTAGGGATATTGACCCAAGAAATAAAATAAGTTGCTGGCAAATCCATTAAAGGGAAAAAATTGGACCTCATAAAATGTAAAGACTTACTCTTGGAATGACCCTGTGAAAAGGATGAAAATTAAGTAACAGACTGGGAGAAAAGATTTGCAAACCACACATAGACTGACAGATTTGTACCTGGAATATTTAAAAACTCTTATGGCTCAAGAGTAAAAACATCAATAATTCAACCAATGAGAAAATATGAAAAAGATGTTTTACTAAATTAATAGCAAATAGGTAGGTGAGAGAGTGTTCTACATTTCCTTACCTATTAAGGAAATGCAAATTAAAACCACAATGCGATATCACTACATACATAATAAGACACCAAACACTTGAGAACATTCAGGAATAGTGGATCCGTCTGACATGGCTGGCCATGTGTAAAAAGGTATAGCCTCTCAGGAAGACAGTTTGGTAGTCCCTTAAAAAACAGAACAAAATAAACTTGAAAAGTCCCTAAGACCAACATGGTTATATTCTTGGGCATTAAACACCAAAAAATGAAAACTTACACCCCCCACAGAAACTTGTACATTAATGTTAATAGCAGATTTCTTTGTAATCGCACCAAACTGAAAAAAAAAAAAAACTTAAATATTCTTTAGTGAGGTGACTGGTTAATCAAAATGTGACATTATACATGTTATGATATACTGTTAAATAAACGTAATGTAAAATATTGTTATTAACTATAGTCACTATGCTGTACAATAGATCTCCTGAATTTATTCCTCTTAACTGGATTTTTGCACCAAAAAAATTATAACTATGGGAGGTAATGCATTGATTAATTGGCTAGCTTTAGTCGTTCCACAATGTGTATATATTTGAAAACATGTAGCACACCACAAAAGCATACAATTTTTATATGTCAATTAAAATTTAAAAAAAAATTACAAAAGACAAAAAGAAATCATTGATACAAGCAGCAATTTGGTTGAATTTCAAGGGAATTATGCTAAATGAACAAAGCCAATTTCAAAAGGTTACCTACTGTATGAGTCCACCTAAATAGCATTTTGAAAACAACAAAATTATAGGGATGGAGAACAGACTAGTGATTGCTGGAGATAATGGAAGGAGACAGCAAAGGAGATGGCTGTGGTCATAAAGGGTTTGATGTAGTATAATTGCATACATGATTATATAATCATATAAGCATAATTATACAATTGTGATGAAACTATTTTGCAGCTGTGATAGTGGTCCCAAAACTCTATACATGAAATAAAATTTCACATAACTAAATACACACACATATGAGTGCATATAAAATTGATGAAATTTGAATGAGGTCAGTGGATTATATATGGAGATCAGTTTTATGGTTGTGATATTGTACTCAATTATGCAAGATGTGTATGAGATTTCTCTGCACTAATTCTTGCAGCTACATATAAATCTAGAATTATCTCAAAACAAACAATTTTTAAAAATTAGCTGTTAGCATCCTGAAGAGAAGGTGAGAGCAGACTCAATAGCTACAGTGTGAATTATGTCAGTGAGAAAATCCATAAAACTAGCTTCTGATTTGAAAGACTAAATCATTTGAATGGCTCATCTCTATGCACTTAGATTGGAGCTGCTTGGGCTGCAAATAAAAGTGGAATTAACTCACTATGGTGCTTATCTATTTTCTTTTAGTGACAGTTATTTTATCTTTGCCTTAAATTATAGCCTCAAGGTGAGTTCTATAAGGGTTATCATATTGTTAGAAGCAATTAATGTACTTCATGATATCTTTCCTGTTTGTCTTATTTAATTTGCAAGTTCTTGTTTGTGACCAGGATTTGACACGGACTTTTTTTCCTAGGATACCTCATCTTTAAATTGGCCCTGAAGGCAATGTAATTATATCTTAAAATATTAGTGAGATATGTTCCATTACATTCTGGTACGTAATTTACGTGCTGTTATTTGATGGGAACTTTAAATGAAATGAAAGTTGATTCATTACCTAGAAATACAGTATAAACATTTTTTGTTGTTTGCGTTATCCCATTTTTGAGTCTGTTAATACTCAGAGATATTAGCTCAGTCAAATGTGAATATATCCCTGACAGGCCTGGAGGGTTCACCAGCTCTGTGCACCTTGGCACAGACACTCGTTGAAAACAAATGTTTTTTTTTTCTCATTCCATTAACATTTTAAGAGAAACTACCTTTATAGAATCACTGTGGTGAATTAGCCTCTAAATGATGTATGAAATGAAATATCCTTGCCAACTTCAGATAATGGGCTGAGTTATTCTATGCTCGGTTACTTCTTGGAATATGTGTATGTTCAATTCTATTTAAATTTCCTTACTTTTGAACTTTAAATGTATTTTTAAAATCTTAAAAAGAAGGTGAGATATTAGAATCATAATTTAGATTTAATAATAGATTTTTGAGATTAACTTGAGAAATTCTATTGTGACATTACCTATATTCCACATATTATTTATATATGATAATATAATATTTTATTCATTTATAAACATTACAAAAACCTTTAAAAGCCACTTTGGTCAGTTCTCTGCTGGGAAACTAACTTTGTTCAAAGAATTCTGAGTCAATTTACCAGCATCTGAAAATTCTTTCACTGAGCTCACAATGAAAGAGTTTAGCCATCTATATTTTTGGTCAACGTTAAGACAGTTGAATTTGGTATTATCTACAGATTTCAAAATTCATTTTCCCAGCATAATGTAGAATTTGAAAGGGAGAAATTCAGTTCAAAATTCAATGTAAAGTTTGTATAATAAAATCCTCCCTCACTATAAAAGTGATACTGAAAATAATATGATCTATCTCCTGTTTTAGTCAGCTTTTTTGCTGCTGTGACTTAAAGGACCCAACCAGAACAATTGTAGAGGAGGGAACCTTTATTTGAGGGCTCACGGTTTCAGAGGTCTTAATCCATAGAAGGCAGGGCTTCATTCCCCAGGGCTTGGGGTGAAGCTGAACATCTTGGTGGAATGTGTGGAAGAGGGAAGCATCTCATAGGAGATCAGGAAGCACAGAGAGAGAAACTACTCTCTAGATACAAACATGTACCCCAAAGCCATGCCGCAATTCCCACCTCCTACAGCCACACTCTACCACTTAAATTGCCACTCAGTTAACCCCTACTAGGAGATTAATTCACTGATTGGGTTAAGACTCATAATCCAATCATTTCTCCTCTGAATCTTTTTGCATTGCCTTACACATGAGCTTTGGGGGAACACATCATATACACATCATAACATATCCAGTAACTATGGATATTTTAAAATATCCAGAACTATAAATATATTTAATCTAATTAAAGTTATAGGTAAATGTCTATAAAAATACTCTTATTGACACCAGAAAGATTGTCAACCCTTTCTTATACAGTATTTTTAATGTACTTTTTTCTAGTCTCCCTATTTCCAGCAACTCAACACATTGTAGAAACTGAGACAGTATCTGCTAAATATTATTGAAGCAATGAATAAAATTGTTGTACAAATTATTAATTCATAATTTCTACCTCATTTTACGTAGATTTCAGAGGAAAATTATTTTAATTGGCCCTCTATCTTTAAATTTCAATGATTTATACAATATTTATGTCAAATTATAAAAATCAATTATTTCTATTTTTATAGAGAAAATTTCAACTACAACTGTAACAAATTAATCTAGTTTGAAAACTCAGATCCAATTCCAGCAGTTTATATAAAATCCATCCCTGTTTTATCCACAAAGAAAAACTATTCAATACAGCTTGAGAAAATATTCTGATGTATGTCACATCTTAGGTCAAGTTTCTTATGGAAAAGACTTGGGGAGAAAATTCTACACAGGAAGATTATTTTGGGAAAAACTTGTGCAAGGGAGGGAGGAAAGTTGAATTGAGCAGAAACTGAACTCCTCTGCATTTGGAGCAGAGGTCAACTCGATCTTTGGAGAAGCCCTGGAGCTGAGTTTACCCTTAAGGGAAACCTTCTTCCTATCCCCACACTGACCAATTACTGGATGTGGTGTGCCTCTTTAACTAAATGCAATTTCCCCTGAGGGTCTCCTCTGTGAAATATTAGTTCAAATGAGTGGTTTGGTCCTGAAGCAGAACTCAAGGTGGGTTGTCATCCACAACAGTCCACCCAGTGCTGCTGACTGAGCATGTCATTTGCTTCATACAGTAATTTCGTAGAATCAGGGAGCAGCTCATTCAGAATTATCTTTTTTATTTTTCCTAAGAAGCATACAAGAAGCAAATTAGTGGGATGAATTTCAGGCCTGTCTATACAGCAGTTCTAAAGGTCACTAAAGATCTTCATCACCTAAGTCCTTATCTCAAACTAGAATCCCCTCACTCTTGATTAGCTCATCTTCTGGTTTAGGAGGCTCGATACATAGGATAACCTAGATTCTCTCCCTCTGGGAGTCTGAAACTTATTCCATTAAATTTATCTTTTTACCATAAAATTGGGCCAAAGATTATCAACTGAGTCTCAAATACATAACCTGGTTATAAAAGTCTTTCTTCCTATGTTAGAACAGCAGCCTCATCTTCTCTTAATGATCAGTTAATCATGCCTTTCCTTTGGTAACTCATTTCCTTTCCTGTGATCTTTTGCCACAAGGAACTCAGTGTAGCCAGTACTAGCTGTAGCTTAAAGTTTAATGGAACTTTTACTCTAGTAAAAGTTTAATGGAACTTTTACATTTTAGTAGCAGTATTTCTACTCTGGGAGTCAGAGTAAACCCACAGAGTTTAGAGCTGAACATTACTCAAGTGGGTCAATGGGTATGACATTAAGTGGAGCTATTCCTATTTCTACCCATTGTTTCCAGGATCCACATATTCTAATATTCTGCCTAGTGAGGATATATATACAATGCTTGTTAAGTTTATATACGTATTTTTTCTATCATCACAACATTGTTTTCTCCATGTTAACAATACAATTGTTATTTGTTATAATACAAATTTGTATATTTGTTATAATACAAATGTTTCTTTTAAAAGGACATTCATTAGTTCAGAGATATCAGAGGGTGACTTTGAAATCCTCCCACCAAATAAACTATCTGCAATCTCTGAGTGGGAGAGATAGACTATACTCATTGGTATCTTGTGAGTACAGTCAAGTGATCCAGTGATGCAAACAAATAAATATTCTATAACACACTATTAGAGCCCACACACAAGAAGGTGTTATTTGGCCCAAAATGTTAATAGTGCAGAGGTTGGAAAGCTCTGAATGCATTAGCCTACTAGTCCAGAAGCTTCTAATAAGTATGGAATGTAATGTTATTACTAAACCCTATGGCTTTGTCAATCACTATTTCTCTTTGTCATAATGTAGCTTCTTTGCTCAGAGATATTATGCAGTGTGGTATGAATGATCTTGCTGGATCAAGTATCTTATAAGAAGTTTATAGATAATAATTCTGTCATGACATTAGCAGTATGAAAGGCAAACTCAAACCTAGAATACATGTCATGTTTATCTCAGTCAATAATAAGTACTGCTTTTTCAGGGTGTAAAGGGTCTGATGTAAATGACTAGTTGACCTTCACAAAGGATGAAGTTCAGTTAGGGACTCAGCATTGGCTTCTGTTTGTTCAGGTTTTGATTTAGCACGCTAACAGCACTAAATCCGGCTTGGAGAATAAGAGTTTAAGCTGTTTAGCACTTTCATAGACTCCACCCCTGGCAATCATACCTATTTCATTCATGAGTCTATTGTTCTCTGAGAGATGATGAAATAGGCAGATTGAAATCAAGGGGATGGGTTGGATACACTAACTAAAGCTGCTTCTGTTGAACAAAAGCTCAGCACAGTGGGAATGTTTCACTTCAGCATCACTTTTCAGAGTCACCTCTGATTGTACAATGAAGTAGAAATATGCTTCTTTATTGCACCTGCATCATCCATGAACTGCCTTTGGCATTTTCCTTATTCATTTTCAGAGACAGCCTTTTCCCCTACCTTTATGCATATAGGTATAAGTTGAAAGATCTATAATTTCATTATAACTCAAATGATAATATAAGAACTATGCAACTATGTACTAGATTTATTGAAAGAATGAAATGGATTGTGAATGTGTAAAATGCATTGGAATAAGGGCACTGTGCTATTGTTAATACATTTATCATATATCAAAATAAAAATAATATGATGAGAGGTTCCATAAGTAGATATCTATCTGATCCTTGAAATCTTGAGTTAAAATACAAAGAAAAAAGTTAACATTAGTGCTAGGGCTTCTACATATATTATATGAAATGATGCAAGGGGTAATTGCTGTAAATATAAGGAGCTAGCTACGTTAATATGTAATGTACTACTTTCTTCATCAACAAAGTCTTGATAAGACATTTTTACTATTGTCTAAATGTTTGGGTCTCCTAAAAAATCATACTGAAATTCTAACACTTGAGGTCATGCTATTATGAGGTGGGGCTTTGGGGAGGTGACTGGGTCATGAAGTGGAGCCCTCATTAATGTGTTAGTGACCTTAATAAAAGACCACAGAGAGATCTTTTGCTGGTTTCACCGTGTGAGCACACAGTGGGAAGTCACCACTTACCATACCAGGAAGACCCTCACTAGAAACCAAATCTATAAGTAACCTTGATCTTGAACTTCTCAGCCTTTACAATGTGAGAAATAAATATCTGGTTTTTATAAGCTACCCAGTTTGTGATATTTGTTAAAACAGCATGAATAAGACAGAGACAAATAAACAAACAAAATACCAGTGAAGTGACGTACCTGCAAATACTAAATTCTCCCAAGACAAAATCATATTACTCTAGGCATTTTTTGCTTCTTCAATCCAAGGAGGAAGACATTTTAGGCTTTCAAAGCAGATATTCACTAGTAGTTGCCACAAGTGAATTCCTCATTACATGTGAAGCACTTCATCTATGCACACACACATACATACAACCTATAAATTATTTCCTTATTTAAAATGTCCATGAGCAAACCAAAATTGTGCAATACACATTATTTATAGGCATGTGAGAGCAAATAAAGCTCTAATATGTTTGCATTGATGCCTCTGATAAAATGTGCAATAGAAAGCCAGATGTGCATTTATCTTTATTGAATAATGTCGCAATGTGTCTTCCAACACACATTAATATTCCAACACATATTAATCCCTTTATTTATAATTGATCTGTACATGTACAAATTAGTGTATATGTATCATTCCTTTCAGTATATGTTAACTTTTTATTTTTTTATTTTCAATAATACTAAGGTTGAATAACAGCTTTAAAGGTTGTATTGGCTAGACAGCTTACTGAGTGGTATGAAATCAAATTGAAGGTAATAATTAGTTTAAATACTATGAAATTGACAAAACTGCACATGTATAGCTAAATTAATGATATTCTGTCTAAAACACTACAGAGTTAATGGTTTAGAGTTGATGAGTTTTTAGATTCTTTGCTCTTCCAGAATGTGAAGATCAATAATTTCAATTAAAATAATTCTCTCTGATCACATTATTTTCTCTCAAGGAAGTTTTATTTTTGCTGATGGCAAAACTACTTTTGCTTCTGTAAAATTACAAATCTTTTTAAGTTACCTTATGTTTTCCTCTAACAATTTATATACTAGGTTGTATTAACTACTTTTCCTTGGTTAGAGAAAATTAGAAAATCTACATTGTATTTTCTTCTTCTAATGGGTGATTATTCTCAAAGATAGATGTGATTTTAGTGTTTTGGTGCAGTCAAAACAATTTAAAGTACTTGCAGTAAAATCATGTCTTCTGGAAACATAATCTTGAATATAGTCCTTTTCTGCAAGTTATATACATTTTTCTTTATTTAAATTTGGATGTTTCAGCCTACAGATTACAGTTCATGTGGATGAAATATGAAAAATAAAATACAAAGGATCATGCTTAAAAATTAATTGACTTTTAATCCCTCTGGATGATTTCTAATCATTAGAATTCTGATTTTTGTTATTGAATTATTTATATATAAACATTGAAGCAATATGTACTGTCAGGGTTATTTATAGCATTTTATTCATGTCAAGATTCCGTCTAAGGAAGAACTGGTCCTTGGAGTGATAAGTCAACCAGTAAAAAACAAAAACAAAAAACACTACATGAAGAGTATATTTAAGAATAACTTTATTATTTTATGATTGGCAAACTCATATTTCATAAATGCACAGTAGACAACATTTTCAGTAATAATAGTTCTACTATACACTTAGAAAAATAAAGCTATTTCCAGCTGCCTATTAATAGTTACCATAAAAAAGAATGCCTCATACAGATTTTCTTCTTTCCTGAACAAAAGTAAGGCATTAGTTATACTCTGCCTGGTTAATATGCTTTTTGTAGAATTACAAGATTTAATTCTCAATGGAAATGAACTAAATTCTAAGTACATTACCTAAGGTATTGTTCTCCTGAGCCTAAATTTCAGTTAGTGAAGCAAAGCCAATGCAGATGCATCTATTCTATTCACAAAGGGAACAGACTCATGGGGTGAGAAAAATTGGCTATTTACCAAAAATACCCATGCTAAATCTTAAACTGAACAATCTCCAGTATAAATAGCTTAAATACTTTGAATGTGAGGATGTTAATATAAGGAGGTCACCAATTCTTAAAGAATGGATTGAAGTTAATTTTTCTGGCATTTTCTAGCATTAATATACTATCATAAAACTAAAAATTATTTTTTTAAAAAGAGATTTTAAACTGAATTCTATACCAGAAACAAAAGTCCAAACCAAAAGACAGAATTGTGTGGTGTTGAGGAAAAAACATTTTTTGAGAGAGCTTATGACAATATTTCATTTCATTTTTGCAAAGACTATCATTAGCATTTAAAAGACAGGTCAAATATGTTCTGCTAGAGAGATTAAGATAAGCTTTTTCATTCATTTTTCCTAAGTGTACTGGTAAAAATAAGATATAGAACTGAATTTATAATTTATTTCAAATGCAGGCATTTTTTCTGTGAAAGTGTTACATGATTACACTTAAATTCATGAGGGCTAGGACAGAATATAACATTGCCCTCAAAGACTGTGAAGTGTTATCCAATAACTCACCATTTATTAGTCTGTTCACTTGCATGCTCTCTGAAGTCCTGAGTGGTTTCTTAGCACCTACCTAGGGAAGACCTGGTGTTCCCTACCTCATCAGTAGGTATCTGGGAAAACATCATCTTCTATTTCTCAAAATATAGACCAATCCAACAGGTCCTGTAATGCCTACAGATGAACTTTAATAGGAGTCTATTTTCATTGCAAGATGAGGGAGAGGTGAAAGTAGCATTATTATTTTTTTCATTCTATTGTGAAAAAACTAAAAAGGGAACTCTAGATATCCCTATGCTGGACTGTTTTCCAAACAGCACCATTTCCACTTTCAGTAGCAAAGCATGAGAGTTCTAGTTACTCTACAGCTGCATCAACATTTGTTGTTAGTCTTTCTAATTCTGGCAATTCTGGTTGGTGTAGAATTTTAGTTCAAAGTAGTTTAACATCCATTCCTGATGACTATGAAGTCAATCATATTTTCATAAGCTTATTTGATATTTATTTATTTCCTTGTATGTGAAGTATACATCCCAGGTCTTTCCCTCCATTTTATCAGGTTATTTATCTTTTTATGATTAAAGTTGTAGGAGAAATCTATATATTCTGGATATCAACATTTTTTCCAAGCATGGATATGAAACATTTTCTTTCAGTGAAACTTGTTTCCTCACTTTTATAAATATGTCTTTAAAATAGAAGCCTGCAAACTACAACCTATAGACTAAATCCAGCTTGCCCCTTGCTTTTGTAATAAGTTTGAGTTGGAACACAGCCTTAACCAGACACTTACCTATTATGTATGACTGTCTTCACTCTAAAACAGCACAGTAAATGGTGTGACAAAGGACCATGTGTCCCACAAAACCTATAATATTTACTCTGTGGCACTCTGTAGCGAAAGAATTGCAAACTTCTGCTTTAAAAGATCAGAACTATTTTTTTAAAATATTCAATTACCACATTTTCTTGTATGTTTTATTTTCACTCTATCTATACAAAAACTTTGTCTAAAACACCACAAGTAGATATTCTCCTAAATTTGTGTCTAAAAGTTTTATTATTTCAGATTTTATGTTTAGGTATAAGTTTCTTCTTGAACTAATTTTTAAATGTGACTTGAGTTAGAAAATAAAATCTTTTCTGTCCCCTAAGGGGATATCAAGGCTTTCCAGCACCATATGTTAAAAAGGCTGTTATCCTCCTATTAAATCACCTACATATGCATGTATGTATATTTGGTTACTACCACTTCTACCCTCTATACGCTTAACATTTTTTGTGTGACATCACATAAACATCAAAGAATCTTAATTTCTATAAATTTATATAAAGCATTGAAATCATGAAGTTGTTTTATTATTTATTGTAGTTCCTCTGAATTTTCATGATTTTCACTTTTGTCATTTTTTTAAGAGTCTGATAGCATGCTCAAAGGATGACCTTTAATCTATATATCAACTTGTGAGAAATAATCATCCTAATAACAGTGATTCTCTCAATAAATGAACATATTTTAACATTAAGTAGATATTTTATTAGTTATTATTTATTTATTTACCATGATGACATAAAAGGCTTGAATTTCTTTCATAGGAAGAAGAGGGCTAAATTTTCTATCACTTTAGACAATAGTAAACCAAATAAACATATAAAGCATAAGTTTTCAGATGCTGGACAGGAGGCTTTACAAGTCAGTGTTCTTTGATAAAGCTTAGAAGTTTATAAATTAGGTCTCAGATATAAATTACATCTCCTACTATTTAAAAAGAGCATAAAATGTTATGGATTGATCAAATCCTTTCTTTTTATTGAAGAAGCACATAGTACTGTTAGAGCAGTAAAGTGGGGAATAAGCAACTATTAGTATCCTGGAATGCTTTGTAAAGGAGAGTTTATAGTGACAAGATTTCAGAAACTTCAGTGGAACTCTCTAGAGAGTAACAGATCTGGGTCAAGCTCTCAATTTTGACAGAACACACAAAATCACTTCAATAGCCTTAAGAAGGCATGAAAACATTGCCAATTCTAATCAGCTAAGAGAGGTGGAAATAATTTATTGATTCTTTCTAAGAACTAAGTTCATAGAGTTTTATATATTTCTTTTGTTAATCTTGGGATAACAAGTTATAAGCATACTTGCTTCTTTTTGGACTCTGTTTCATTGTCATTTTTCTTAATTTGCTCCAAAATGAGTAAACAACTTATGTTAAGTTCCCTCATCCTCAGCCACCACAAAACTAGACTTTAGTGCATCCTAAGTAAATCATGTCCTCCTAAGAAGGAGCACCTCTACATAAACAAGATAATAGGTTGATTTTCCTGCAGAAAAAGTGAGAAAATATTTTGTTGGTTTCACCAAAAACCAGCTGCATTTTTCTTCTGCTTGCTTTGATTACTGCTAGAGTTGCTACTCTTAGAAGAAGTATAGGAGAAACAGAAAACCCTGTTTACAGCATCAGAATCTGAGACAGTCAAACCCAGGACTGATAATTCAGGCATCTCTTCTATTTGTGACTTTTTACTGTTCATAAATTAATTAAAGATGAAGACAAGTTTGAACAATCAAATACGATGAATCTAGAGTTATATCCTGAAAACTGACCCCGTGAAATAGATACTAAGATTTGGGGCAGTTAGTAATTAATTTCCCACTAATCCTGGGTGAGTGAGATGTAAGTCCACAGTGTGGAGAAGGAAATGATCAGGAGAAGGGATAAGTTAGTGTTATCCAAGATGGTAGTCCTAAGTCCAAGGGAAACTGAGTTTGTGCTTTCTGTAAGATGCATTTAGAAAGCAAAAGTTAAACTGAATCCATAAATCTAGAGACATGGGCAAAGCAAAGAAACTGATTCTAAAAGAAAATTTTTAAGACATTAGTACAGTCTGAAAAGAAAAAGCAAATGAGTTCATAAATTGCAACTTTGAAGACTTATTTGAAGAAACAGTACAAGTAAGTTAAAGTTATCATAGAACTACTATACTTAAGATCGGTAAAAATAAGGCACTTGTTGAGACACCAACAGGAATTGTTTCATTGACATGGGGCAGGCCTAAATTTAGACTGGTAGTCTGTTACTAATAAACATATACCTGTTAGAGATCATTTCTTTTTAATGTATTTCAATAAATTTTTAGTTTGTGTGTTTTAACATTAAATGTAATTAGCTATGTAAATGTTTAATAAAATGAGAAGGCATTTCTGGGAGTATTCTGATTGAAAATACAAGTGAGCTTATGAAATATGTAAAAAATTCATTTTGATATACCTAGGGAAAACTAAAATTAATCTAATTTATCACTTGGGTTAACTGGAGTAGGATGTAATGAGAAGTCTGGATGTTAGCTACCAGAGAGCATATACTGTGTCTATAAAAATGCCAGAGGACAATGAGACATATATTTTTAACATATTCCTTAAATCAAGTGAAAAATATGTAATGTACAAAATGCAAGTGTTATTGAATTGAAAAGTCCCTCAACTTGAAGCATGTTCTGTATTGTCTCCCCAAGGTAAATAATGGCTAATTATTTTCCTGAACTAGGTAAGCAAGTTAGAACAGAATATACCTAAGCCATTAGGGAATGGCTTTGAGTTTCTATATTTAAACAGCTGTAGAAGTATTTGGATTACATGGATTTTTTCCATAATATTAAAAAAAAATCTGCTTACTGTATATTCTCCTTTCTCCATGAAGTACAAAAAGACTTCTAAACTTCAGAACAAAATATTTATTCCATTTTCTAATGCCACATTTTAGCTAAGTGACATTGTATTGACAAAATACTGGTGGCATAGTTAACTAAGCTGTTATAATAAAATCTACAAAACAGAACTATTTTGAGGGCTAAATTATTGAAAAACAACTGTTATAGAGTACAGCTTATTTTTCGGTAAGATGAGTGTCAGGCAACATTTTAGATGATCTTTCTTACCTTTTCTATATTTACTCTGACAAAGACATTCGACATTTGACCATTTCTTCTCAAGAAGAAATGCTTTAAATTTTGGGGTGGTTTGTGGCTTCTAGGGAATCTTCACCTAAAAGAAACTATTTTGTGGGCACAAAATATATATTCAAAGTATATATTGGAGTTCAAAATATATTTTATTTTGAGTAATGCTAAGAGAGTTCAAACTAACCCTGCAAAAGAGAAACAAAAAATTTGTGTAATGCATTTGATCGTATTCAAAAATTATGGATAGCTAATAAGATCATCATCTTATTTTAGCTGCATAAAATAAGATTCAAGAATTGAGGACAGTTGCTATTGTTTTAAATAATTATTAATTATTGGGTCTGGGCTACTCGCTCTGTTAAATGTTTCAAATATGCAAGTTTGAGTCCAATGGCAGAAGGAAGAAAATACTAAATGTGTGTGGTGGAGGGAGGAGAGGGAGGCAGAAAGAAAATTAATGAGAGTTTGTATGTGCGTGTGAGTGTGGCTGTGAATATGTGATTATGTATTAAATAGTGATGCCTGAGAATGAAATTATACAATTTAAGAAAAATCAAAGTCAAAAAACTGATAATGTTGAAGGAAACCAAATGTGAATTTAAAGGATAGTTGCTTTTCTCAATGAAAAATTGTTATGTATTTACTCATTTTGTTACAATGATTACTAAACTTAAATTATGCATTAATTTTAAGACCAAATAAATTTTGAATCCATATTCCTACTGTGATATAAATGGTATACTAATTTAAAATACAGAGAATTGATGTGAATTTGTAAAAGTATTCTCATTCCATGTGTGACATATTTGTCTGTTATTATGAAAATATCCCATTTCCATTATGTCAAAATGAATCTACATTCTCAGTCCTTAGTGCAAATATAATTAATAAAGATATATCCCTATTTATAATGTGTTTTTATAAAATCTAGATTCACTAATTCAACAATAGTTTAAAATAATATTTTGTAGATTTTAGTAAGTCAATTTCTTCACATGACTATAATGTTATGTCTATAAATACAACACAGAAAATGCACATACTTTATTCAAAATCAACAGCATTACTCATAGAATGAGAAATGAATTATTTAAATATTTCTATAATTTAATCTTGGAATTTAGTGATAGAAATGAATCTTAGAGTTGAACTAATCTTGTCATTGCACTTTATGCAGGAAACTGAAAGCCTCTTATTAGTTAAATAAATTGCTCTTTGTGGAAAACAGATTTAATACTAAAGTCCCATAATTTTCAATTGATGTCATACTTGTCTGCCTTTGGACAATTTAGGATTTTGCAAATTTGAGTTGTTAAGCACTTTGCCCCTTTTTTTGTTCCAGAAAAGAATTTTTTAAAAGCAAAATTTGCTAATGACTCTTTGAGTTTTACATAACTCTTAAAAATCATATATATCCTATCGTGTGGTGTGAGTTTTGACGTGTGGGTGAGATGTAAGGCTCTATATGTAGATATGGGACATACGCTTGGATATGAGTGGATGTAGGAGGAGGACTCTGCTTTTTTACTGAATTGTGAAAAGTTATAAAATTATTACTGTCTACCCAGGTAGTTATAAAAGATATTGTTTAAAGTCAATTTATATAGAAGCATTACTTTATCAATATGTTGAAAAATCCAAAATTAGCATTCTACAGAAAAACCTCTTGAGTACCAGGCCTATTTATATAACTATCTGGTGACTACTTCCATGTGGATATCTCAAGTTTATCACACACCAAAACCTCCCCTACTTTCTTCAAATCTATGCTAACTAGATCTTTGTGTTAATACCATGACTTATCCAATCAATGAATTAAGAAGCTCAAACTTAAGAGTTATCTTTTATGTCTCTCTTCTTTCCAATCCAACCAAACCCTAGTACTTTATGTCCTAAATATTTATTGCATATTCTCTTTTGACTTTAGTTTAAGGTCATACTAGTATTTTTCAAGTGGATTACTTTAGTAGTTTTTTAGCATTTTTTTCTGATTTTAAATGTACTCTCAGTAAAATGGTTAATTATTTTTAATTGTAAATACTTAATAATTATATTATTTTACATAATATTCTTACAATATAATCCACCATATAATAAAAGAAATCTAAGCTTCTCTAAATGAAATTCAAGACTTTTCTTGGTTCATAGTTTTCTTAAGAAATCAGGGACATGTCCATACACTGTTTCTGTCTTAGTTCCATAAAGTTGAGGTATTTGTAGAGGACTGAGCCCTCCACAATCTGAAAGCTCTACATATTTGGCACATGCTTCATCGCTTGGTGAATCTCTTGATATTTATAGATATTTAGGAACTGTTACCTGCTGTGTTCTTCTCTCACATATGTACATTAGATGTTCTTCTGTGTTGTACCTTGGTTCTCCTTTGTGTACATGGTATTTAATGAAACTATTGTGCTCTACTATGATCATCTTCTATACTGACTAGGAAACTGTTCAAAATGAATAGAAGAAGAGTGTTAAGGGAAATATCATGTAATTGAAATATTACAAGATGAACTGAATTTTGGCCAAATTTATGGTACTATATTCAATATAAGCTAAATTCTTTTGATGAATGAGATATTTAATTACAAAGACAATACAGATCAAAAAGTATATTAATACTTGAAGACAAAAAGAACAATATGCATGTTTCTCAGAGAATTTAATAAGGGAAACAAGTCTGGATGAAGAGGAAAACTTGAGGTTTCATCATATTTACAATTTGCAAGTATCTAACTATTTATACTGTGCCTTTGACTAGTTTCACTAGCTTGTGAGCCAGGATGGTGACTGTCACGATGTGCATAGTGACTACCATATACAATGTTTTTTACTTTGGTTGGGTCACAGCGAAGCATTTCTACCTTGCTGTACTTATCATATTACTAATCTACACCTTTGTACTTCTTACTGTTGATAGGTTACTTGAACCAGGTTATCAGTTGCTTGTTTTATTTAATAGTTTTGATTTGCATATAGATTTCATTCAATTCATAGCATCTTTGCTCTGTGATAAATGTAATACATTTAGAGACATTTGAAGAATGTTTAGAACATAAACATGACTAATAATACTTCCTTCCAAATTTCTATTGATAAACAAAAAAATATAAGTATAGTCTTGCAAATCCAGAACCTAGCAAAATCATTCATGGAAAATTAATTTTATACAACTTGAAAATATGACTTCTTGATACCACAATTCTATAAAATACTGATGATTCACCCATCAACATTAAGACAGATAAATAGAGGCCAAGGCCCAGGATTGCCTCCAGGGACCTCTGCAGGAGCTCAGCCAAGGTCAGGCCTATGACTGCCACTCGCCTATCCCCCAACACACATGAAAACCCAGACCCAGGTGCAGGACCGCTTCCAGAGACCCCTGTGGGAGCCCAGGCCTAAGTCAGGCCCAAGACCATACCCACCGTTCTGCACCAGAGCCCTTGCCAACCTGAAGCAGCCCAGACCCACTACCTGGGACCCCCGCAGGAGCCAAAGCCAAGGTGAGGCCTCAGACCACCCCAAAAGGCCTTTGTGAGAGCCCAGGCCTAGGACCACTTTTGCTCAGAGTGGAGGTCCATGCTGTCACTCCCTTCCTTCTTGTATCCATCTTGGGACACTGTAGCCATTGCCATAGCTCTCCCCATGTAGTACCTTCCATCTTGGGACAACAGACAGGGCCAGGAGGCATCGCCCTGCTACAGCTCAGCATGCCACAGTGCTGCATTTCTGATCAATCAGCCCAAATCCATTGTAAATCCTACCCTTTCAGCCCCATCTCTGAAAGTTTTGCATTCATCTTGAGCCATTCCCACTGCTATCTTGAGTTACCTCTGTCACTACCAAATTCAGTTGCAATAGCATCCATCTGTGGACACCTGCTAGAGACTGGAAGTAAACTCCAAGGTGAGGTACATGTAATCGGTAGGGTTGCTACAAGATTATAAAATAGAAAACACAATAACTTTGATATGCACTGCAAGAAAGCAAGACACATAATCAACATGAAAGAAAAAGCAAGGGAAGAAATTGCTCCAAACAAACTAAGATACTACAATAATAGAATCCATTGACAACACAGTTGATGATAAACAAAAGTTATCATACTAAACAAAAATGATAAACAAAAGTTAAAAGAATTTATTGCAAGAAAGCCTGCACTACACAGCATTCTCAGCAAAATATTCTAAGAGGAGGAAATGATAATCAACAATGAAAATCTGCAAAGAGAGGAACTACACAAAAGAAAAGGCCAAAGGAGAAACCAAGTCAAGGTAAAATAAATAAATAAATAAAAATAAACCAAAATAACCAGGTAATAATAATATTACCTGGTTAATATTAACCAAATAATAGCCGGGCGCGGTGGCTCAAGCCTGTAATCCCAGCACTTAGGGAGGCTGAGACAGGAGAATCGCGAGTTCAAAGCCAGCCTCAGCAACGGCGAGGCGCTAAGCAACTCAGTGAGACCCTGTCTCTACATAAAACACAAAATAGGGCTGGGGATGTGGCTCAGTGGTCGAGTGCCCCTGAATTCAATCCCCAGTACCACAAAAAAAAAAAAAATATTAACCAAATAATAAACCAAAATAACCAATAATAATACTGAATGTGAAAAGCATAAACTCATAAATTAAAAGACATAGACTGACAGACTGGATTAAAAAAAAAAAACCAATAATATGCTGCATTCAAGAGACTCATCTCAGAGGAAAAGATATCCACAGACTAAAAATGAAAGGGTGGGAAAAAACATATCACTCACATGAACTGTGCAAACATTCCACCCTCATATCAGATAAAGTGGACTTCAAACCAAAGTTAGTGAAGAGGGATAAAGAAGGACATTTCATACTCCTTAAGAGAATCATACATCAACAAGACATAAAAATTATAAATATTTATGCCCCAAACAAACCCTTCCCAACTACAAGAATCAAATAGACCACAACACAAGAATACTGGGTGACTTTAACATACCTATTTCACCACTGGGTAGATCTTCCAAACAAAAACTAAACAAAGAAACCATAGAACTCAATAAAACAATCAATAACTTAGACTTAATGGATATATACAGAATATTCCATCCATCAATTAGTGAATACACTTTTTTCTCAGCAGCACATAAATGCTTCTCCAAAATAGATCATATGTTATGCCACAAAACAAGTCTTAGCAAATACAAAAAAATAGAGATACTACCCTGCATTCTATCTGACCATAATGGAATAAAGTTAGAAATCAATAACAGATTAAAAAGTAGAAACTGCTACAAACCTGGAGACTAAACAATATACTATTGAATTATGCATGGATAACAGAGGACATAAGGGAAGAGATAAAAAAAAATTATTAGAGGTAAATGAGAACTCCAGTACAACATATCAAAATCTCTGGAGCACTGTGAAGGCAGTGGTAAAAGGAAACTTCATTGCATTAAACTCACTTATTAAAAGAAGAAAAAGTCAACAAATAAATGACCTGACACTAAATCTCATAGCCCTAGAAAAAGAAGAACAAACCAACACCAGAAAACATAGAAGACAGGAAATAATTAAAATCACAGCTGAAATCAATGAAATTTAAACAAAAGAAACAATTCAAAAAATTGACAAAACAAATAGCCGGTTCTTTGAAAAAATAAATAAAACTGACAAACCCTTAGGCACCCTAATGAAAAGAAGGAGAGAGAAAACCCAAATTATTAAAATTTGTGATGCAAAAGGAAATATGACAGACATTATTGAAATACAGAAGATAATTAGAAACTATTTTGAAAAATTTATACTCCAGTAAAATAGATGACCCTGAAGACACTAACAAATTTCTAGAGGCATATGACCTACCCAAATTGAACCAGGTCATACACAATTTAAACAGATTAATTTCAAGCAAGGAAATAAAAGACATCATCAAAAACCTATCAACTGAGAAAAGCCCAGGACCAGATGGATTCTCCACCAAGTTCTACAAGAACTACAAAGAAGAAGAATACTAATACTCTTCAAATTATTCCATGAAACAGAAAAGGAGGGAACCCTTTCAAACTCATTCTATGAGGCTAGTATCACCTTGATGCTAAACCCAGACAGAGACACACATCAAAGAAAGAAAATTTCAGACCAATATCCCTGATGAACATAGATGCAAAAATTCTCAATAAAATCTTGGCAAATCACATACAAAAACATATTTAAAAAATTGCACCATAATCAAGTGAGGTTTATTCCAGGGATGTAAAGTGGGTTTAACATACAGAAATCAATTAACATAATCCATCACATCAATAAACATAAATATAAGAATCATATGATTTTATCAATTGGTTCAGAGAAAGCATTTGACAAAATACAGCACCCTTTAATTTTAAAAACGGTACAAAAACTAGGGAGAGTAGGAAAATATCTCAACATTGTAAAAGTTATCTGTGCTAAACAGAAGGCCAACATCATCCTAAATGGAGAAAAATTGGAAGCATTCCCTCTAAAAATAGGAACAAGACAGGGATGCTCTGTTTCACCACTGCTATTCAACATAGTCCTTGAAACACTAGCCAGAGCAATTAGACAAATGAAAAAAATTAAAGGAATACAAATAGGAAAAGAAGAATATAAAGTACCATTATCTGATGATGACATGATTCTATACTTAGAGAATACAAAAAATTCCACAAGAAAACTTCTAGAATTAATTAATTCAGAAAAGTAGCAGGATATAAAATCAACACCCATAAATCAAATGCATGTCTATACATCAGTGACAAATCCTCTGAAAGAGAAATTAGAAAAACTACCCCATTCTCAATAGCCTCAAAAAATAAATAAAATAAAATACTTGGGTATTAATATAATAAAAGAGGTGAAAGACATCTACAATGAAAACTACAGGACACCAAAGAAAGAAATTGTAGAACATCTTAGAAGATGGAACGATGTCCCATGCTCCTGGATAGGCAGAATCAATACTGTTAAAATGGTCATAGTATCCAAAGCACTACACAAATTCAATGTGATTCCAATTAAAATCCTAATGTTGTTTCTTATAGAAATAGAAACGGCAATTATTAAATTCATTTGGAAGAATATGAGACACAGAATAGCCAAAGCAATCCTTAGCAAGAACAGTGAAGCAAGAGGCATTGCAATACGAGACCTTAAACTATACTAAAAAGCTATAGTAACAAAAATGGCATGGTACTAGCACCAAAATTGGTAGGCCAATGGTACAGAATAGAAGACACAGAGACAAACTCACATAAATACAGTTATCTCATACTAGACAAAGGTGCCAAAAACACATTGGAGAAAAGATAACCTCTTCAACAAATGGTGCTGGGAAAACTGGAAATCCATATGCAGCAAAATGAAACTAAACCCCTTTAACCATGCACAAAACTCAATTCAAGGTGGATCAAGGACCTAGGAATTAGGCCAGAGAGCCTGTGCCTAATAGAAGGCCCAATCCTTCTTCACATGGGATTAGGCCCCAACTTCCTTAACAAGACTCCTAAATCTCAAGAAATAAAATCAAGAATCAATAAATTGGATGGATTCAAACTAAAAAGCTTCTTCTCAGCAAAAGAAACAATCAATGAAGTGAAGAGAGAGCCTACATTCTGGGAGCAAATTTTTGCCATATGCACATAATCTCCAGGATATATAAAAATCTCAAAAAACTTAACACCCAGAAAACCAACAATTCAATCAATAAATGGGCTATTGAGCTGAACAGAAACTTCTCAAAAGAAGATATAAAACCGATCAACAAACATGAAAAAATGTTTATCTCTAGCAATTAAAGAAAAGCAAATTAAAACTACTCTATGATTTCATCTAACTTCAGTCATAATGGCAGTTATCAAGAATACAAACAACAATAAATATTGGTAAGGACATGGGAGAAAAAGCATGCTCATACATTGCTGGTGGGACTGCAAATTGATGCAATCAATCTTGAAAGCAATATGGAGATTCCTTAGAAAACCTGGAATGGAACCACCATTTGACCCAACTATCCCACACCTCTGTATATGCCCAAAGGACTTAAAAACAGCATACTACAGTGACACAGACACTTCAATATTTATAGCAGCTCAAAGGGAAAAATTTCAGGAGTGATGTCTGGGGAAAATAGAAGTTAGTTTCCAAGGATCCTCTCCAGAAGTGTCACATTGGACACAATTAACCCATCAGTGTGTAAATACAAATGTGAACTGTTGTCAACTAGGGTAATTCATGAGAGACTCAATGCCCAGAGTGTTTATTGGAAGCTGATCACAGAGGCACTCCTGCTTGGTGAGTACTCAAACTCCAAACTCCTACAAGGAAAGCAGGCATTCAGTATAAACAATATTGTTTGTTCAAATAGTTTAGACAGAGTAAAACACACTTACAAATTAGTGCTAGTAACCCTTCTAAAATCTAAGTTCCAGGAGCCAGTCAAGAGCTAATCTTGTGTATTAATCAGTGTTTTAGTCAGATTTTTCACTGGTGTGACTGAAAGATCTGACAAGAACAATTAAAGGAGGAAAAGTTTATTTGGGGGCTCACAGTTACAGAGGTCTTGCTCCATAGATAGCTGACTCGAATCTTTGGGGCTTAAAGTGAGGCAGACCATCATGGTAGAAAAATGTGGTGGAGGAAAGCAGGTAAGAACATGTCCACTAAGAAGAAGAGAGAACTCTCTCACCACAGACAAAATATATATCCCAAAGACATGCCCCCAGGGACCCACCTCCTCCAGACACACCCTACCTTCTTATAATTACCACCAAGTTTAATCCCTATCAGCAGATTATATAGTTGTCTCATACTAGACAAAGGCACCAAAAACATACACTGGAGAAAAGATAGCCTCTTCAACAAATGGTGCTGGGAAAACTGAAAATTCATATGCAGCAAAATGAAACTAAACCCCTATCTTTAACCATGCACAAAACTCAACTCAAAGTGGATCAAAGACCTAGGAATTAGACTAGAGACCTTGTGCCTAATAGAAGAAAAAGTAGGCCCAAATCTTCATCATGTTGGATTAGGTCCTGACTTCCCTAACCAGGCCCCTAAAGTGTAAGAAATAAAATCAAGAATTAATAAGTGGGATGGATTCAAACTAAGAAGCTTCTTCTCAGCAAAGGAAACAATAACATGAAAAGAGTGCCCACAGAATGGGAGAACATCTTTACTACATGCACATCAAATAGAGCACCAATCTTCAGGATATATAAAGAATTCAAAAAACAACACCAAAAAAACAAGCAACCCAATCAATAAATGGGCTAAGGAACTCAACGAATATTTCCTATCAGCAGATTAATGGACTGATTAGATTAAGACTGTCATAACCCAATCATTTTACTTTTAAACCTTCTTACATTGTTTCATATATTAGCTTTTGGGGAATATCACATATGTAAGCCATAACAGAAGATGAATGCATTGATTAGGCTAAAACTCTCATAAAAAGTCATGTCACTTCTAAACTTGCCTGCACTCAAACATGTGTTTTGGGGGGACATCCCACATTCAAATCATAGGAGTTATCATTTCATTGTTGTGACAAAATATCTGAGAAAATCAGCTTGGAGAAACAAAACATTATTTTGGCTCACTGTTTCAAAAGTTTCCGCCCATGGTCACTTTGCTCCTTTGTTTCTGGGCCTTTAGTAAGGCAGATCATCACGATGAGGAATGTGTGGCAGAGCAAAGATGCTTACCTCATCTCAGCTTGGAAGCAAGGAGAGAGAAAGGTGGCCCTGGAGATATGATATAGTCCTCAGGGCATGCCTCCAAGGACCCACTTCCTTCAATAAGATCCCACCTCCTAGTTTCTACCACCTCTGGATAGTACAAATTATGACACCATTAGTGAACGACTCCATTGAATTCTTATGAGTCAATCATTTCCTGAAAACCTACCTCTGTTCATTGCTGTATTGTAGACCAAGTCTTTAACATATGAGCTTTAGGGGGACATTCCAGATTCAAACCATAACATCTTATAAATGAACCTTTTAAAAAATAGCAGTCAGACCTTCTACGTCAACTCCTTTCTGCATATCCTAATATTAATAAAGTGATTAAAAATGTAACTGAACAAGTGCAAGAACTATAGCCACTGATGTCAAGACCCAAAGTTCAAGTAATACCTTTTAGTTTAGGAATGTTTGGGAAAATAGAGTGATGCTTCTCTCCTTCTGGGACTTGATAAGATCACTGCTCTTATGTAAAGTAGCTGATGGGCATATGGTTTAGCAGATTTTTCTCAGCTTGAAAGACATTGGTTTCATAGCTGATGTCCCAATTTTATACATTTAACTGAGGCACTATCTCTAGAATTAGAGTATTTAATTCTGGTTTAATCTTTTTGTTGGTTTTTTTGCTCTTATGAAAATAAAAATTGTGTTTTAGCTCAGTTCATGAATACTTTGAAACCATCTACACAGTCATAACCTCTTTACTATACCTGTCTAGCTGTTAGGTATTTCCTCCTCTGGGTGCCTGTAGCTATTTCAATGGAATCTATGACAATATATTGCATTATAATGTCCAAATCCCAAAAACAATATTTAATGACTATAAGATATTAAAATATTCGTTTTCTAATGAATAGATTCTCTCTACAGTATATATCTGTTTGTACTGATGTAATGGCTGGCATAATGAACTAGTCATTAGAAAAGTAACCAATCAAACCTTGAAAACCTAGAATAAAATGAGATAAGATAATAATGTAGACAACATAGTAAATGAAAATATACAATATGTACAGTATGCATATTATGTTTATTTTTTTAATTTTTTAGTTGTAAATGAACACAATGGTTTTGTTTTATTATTTTTATTTATTTTTATGTGGTGCTGATGATTGAACTCAGTGCCTTACATATGCCAGGCAAGCACTCTACCACTGAGCTACAACCCAGCCCCAGCTATGTTTATTTTTGTGTGATTTATTTTAAAAGCTTTAGGACAGCCATTTTCTCATTTGAAAATAAGTACAATCTTTAAATATTTCATGATATTTTTAAAAAGTTGGTAGTAGGGCCATAGATTACAAACATACTGGAAATATTTAAACTGTAAAACTAAAAATAAAAGAAAATAATAAATTTTATAAGCCCAATCACAAGGAAGATTATAGTTCAAATAACTTCTAAGTATACTCTAGCTACATGAAGTGGAGATAGGAAAGAAATTTTTTTTCTCAAATTAGAGACTGTTCTCTTTCCACCAAGAGCCAGAAAATCTTATATAAGCCCTCCCACAACAGCAGGCATTTAGAATCATACGTTCCTTGGTATTTACGAGCAGCTGTAGTTAGCAGAACTGGAGGAGAGTTCTACCTCCTGGAGTTCTAGAATTTGCACAGATCTGTGCATAACAAATAGGAACAGAAATAACTGGAGCTATGAAATGCACTTGATGAAAAAAGTTCTTAAAATTGTTACTTGAATAAATCCAACCTTAGTGACTGAGAATTCTGTGCAGCTACAATACCAGTCTTCTTACAAGGGCTTGACCACTTAATGAGACACTTACCAGGATGCATCAAAATAAGGGATATGACAAATTAGAAAAATGGTACAACAAAATTGTTCATTTCTTCAAGTATCCCTTAGCTAAAGGTTTTTATTATTACCTAGTATAGATTTTTTGGTAATACATGTCAGAACACTCTTCTAATTATGTCTGTTTTTCTTAAGGATTAGTAGCTATGAATTCTTTAATTTTTTTCAATTTTACATACTTAATTACAACTTCTATATTTCTTAGAAAATATACAAATATATACAAAATTATTTTCTAACAAAATCCAGGTATAAATAATGCATTTCCTTCCATTATAAAAAAAGTTACATTTTTTTCTCCAGCATATTGGAAAAGAGAAATGTATTTTTCTTATATGTGCTCCGGATTCAGCCACTTAGTAGCCATACTTTCTGGCTTTTCCACTGGGCATTTTGGGCCCTTTTCCACTGGGCATTCTTGGTTCCACTCACATGGGCCCTAAAGAGATTTCTGTTCATCTTCTCTCTATTTTTTCAGCAGTGGAATTATTCAGATGTGTAATGTAAAATGTCTATACATTAGTAGAACCAAAGGACTTAAATAAAAAAGCAACAGCTTTCAGCTAGAGTCCTGTTTCATTTCCACACTCACTCAACTTTGAGAACTTGTTAATTTTTACTTGTTCAGTTGTTTCTTGAAGAAGCTACCTATTAATTTCTAAAGAAATGTTTATAGAGATATCTCATTTTATTTAATTCAGATTTTATATATTGACTTTATGCTATGGTGGGTGAGGATTTAGCTCATATATATTGTCAATTTTTCCACATAGCTGTTACCTTAATAGTTCTGCCAATATTTTTTATTAAATCATTCTTCCATTAATTTTATATGTTTAAATATTTTAAAAGTATTTTTATTTTGTGTCACATATCCTGAAAATAACATATTTTGCCATTTTATTAACAAAACAAAGAAACTGGAATTGCTTTCCTACAATTTGGCTTTCATTTTCTTATTTATTAATTTCTGTCATCTGTACTTTTACTGTAGTATACCTAAATCGAATAATATTTCCATGGTGTTTTTCCCCACATTTTTCTTGGAGCATTATAGTTGTAAATAATGATTGGAAGTGTTGTAACATATTCATACATGCATACAATACATGATATAATAATATAATTGGGTCAATATTACTACGTAGCAGTTGCCCCTTCTCTCCCCATCTTCCACCCCTTGGACTTTTTTTACTCTCTGATCTTCCTTTGATTGTCATGAGATCCCTGCTCCCATCTATCTTTTCCTTTTTCCTCTTTCATGTTCACATAAGAGAGAAAGCATACAACCCTTTACCTTCTGAGTTTGACTTACTTTATTAACATAATGATCTCTGGTTCCATCCATTTTCCTGCAAATGACATAATTTCATTTTTCTTTGTGGCTGAATAAAACTCCAATTTGAATATATATATATATATATATACACACACACACACAAACACACACATACATATCACATTTTCTTTTTTGAATTTTTTATTTGTTCTAATTAGTTATGGATGACAATAGAATGCATTTTGACACATCATAAATAAATGGACTATAACTTCTCATTCCTCTGTACATGACGTAGAGTTATACAAGTCATGTAATCATATATACAGATAGGGTAATAATGTCTGATTCATTCTACTATTCTTCTTACCCCATAACCACTTCCCTCCCTTCACTTTCCTCTGTCTAATCCCCACCCCCCTTGTTGTGAATTAGCATCCACATATCAGAGAAAACATTTGGCCTTTGGTTCTTTAGGATCAGCTTATTTTGCTTAGCATAATATTCTCCAGTTCCATCCATTTACCGGCAAATGCCATAATTTCATTATTCTTTGTGGCTTAGTAATATTTCATTGTGTATATATACCACAATTTCTTTATCCATTCATCTGTTGAAGGACATCTAAATTGGTTCCATCATTTAGCTATTGTGAATGGAGCTGCTATAAACATTGATGTGGCTGTGTCACTGTAGTATGCTGATTTTAAGTCCTTTGGGTATAAACCTAGGAGTGCGATAGCTGGGTCAAATGGTGATTCTATTCCAAGTTTTCTGAGGAATTTCCATACTGCTTTCCATAGTGGTTGCACCAATCTGTAGTCCCACCAGCAATGTATGAGTGAACCTCATTTCCCATATTCTTGCCAACATTTATTGTTGCTTATATTCTTGATAATTGCTACTCTGACTGGGGTGAGATAGAATCTGAGTGTAGTTTTTATTTGAATCTCTCTAATTGCTAGAGATGTTGAACACTTTTTCACATATTTGTTGATTGATTGTATTTCTTCTTAAGTGTCTGTTTAGTTTCTTAGTCCATTTACTGATTGGGTTATTTACTTTTCTGGTAGAGTTTTGAGTTCTTTATATATCTGGAGGTTAGTGCTCTATCTGAGATGTGTGTGGTAATGATTTTCTCCCATTCTGTAGGCACTCTCTTCACATTACTGATTGTGTCCTTTGATGTATATCACATTTTCTTTATCTGCCCATCTACTGATGAACATCTAGGCTGGTTCCATAGTTTGGCTATTGTGAACATTGCTGCTAAAACATAGTTATACATGTCTCACTATAGTATGCTGACTTTAAAAGAAATACTGAGAGGTGGTACAGCTGAGTCATATGGTAGTAACATGCCTAGTCTTTTGAGGAAACTCTGTGCTGATTTCCATAATGGTTATACTAATTTGTAATCCCACTAATAGTTTGAAAGAGTTCCTTTTTCTCCACATCTTTTCCAGTATTTATTAGTTGTATTCTTTTTTTTTCTTTTTTGGTACTAGGGATTGAACTCAGCGGCACTCAACCACTGAGCCACATCCCCAGCCCTATTTTGTGTTGTATGTAGAGACAAGGTCTCACTGAGTTGCTTAGCACCTCGAGGATGCTGAGGTTGGCTTTGAACTCACAATTCTCCTGTCTCAGCCTCCCTAGGTGCTGGGATTACTATTTGTATTCTTGATGACTGTCATTCTGTCTTGTATGAGATAAAATCTAGTGTAGTTTTGATTTGTATTTCCTTAATTACTAATTGTGTTGAACATTTTTTTCATATATTTATTGGCCAATTGAATATATTCTTTTGAGAACTGTCTTTTTAATGTATTTGCTCATTTATTGTGTTATTTGGGTTTTTTGGTGTGAAGTTTTTTGAGTTCTTTATATATTCTAGATATTAATCCTCTGTCAGAAGACTAGCAAATTTTCACCCATTTTTGTGAGTTCTCTCTTCATATTCCTAAATATTTCTGTGCTGTTCAGAAGCTTTTTAATTTAATGCCATCCCAAATATTAATTCTTGGCATTATGTACTGAGTTTTAGGGGTCATATGGAGAAAGTTGTCTATGCCTATATGCCGGAGTGTTGAGCCCATGTTTTCTTCTAGGAGTTGCATAGTTTCTGTCTAATTCCTAGGACATTGATCCATTTTGACTTTACTTTTGTGCAGGGTGAGAGATAAAGGCCTAGATTCATTATTCTACATATGGAAAACAATTTTCCCAGCACCATTTGTTAAAAAAAGCTGTATTTTCTCCAATGTATGTTTTTGGCACCTTTCTCAAGGATCAGATGACTGTAGATGCATGGGTTTGTCTCTGTTTCTTCTATTCTGTGCCATGAGTATACATGTCTTGTTTTACACCAATACCATGCAGGTTTTATAACAATAGGTCTGTAGTATAATTTGAAGTTAGGTATTTTAATGTCACCAGCATTGCTTTTTTGGCTTAGATATCTTTGGGTAATTGGGATTTTTTATTCTTCCAAATGAATTTTAGGACTGCTTTTTTCTATTCTGTGAATAATATCATTGGTATTTTGATGGGGATTTCATTGATTCTACATTGCTTTTGGTAGTACAGTCATTTTAACAATATTAATTCTGCCTATCCACAAACATAGGAGCTCTTTCAATCTTCTGAGGTCTTCTTCAATTTTTTCTTTAGTATTTTATAGTTTCCATTGTATGGGTCTTTTACCTCCTTAGTTAGATTTATTCCAAGGTGCTTTTTGTTGTTGTTGTTTGTTTGCTGCTTTTTTGAGGGTATTTTAAATGGAATTATTTTCCTGATTTCTTTCTTAGTAGATTTGTTGTTGGTATATAGAAAGGCTATTGGTTTTTATATGTTGACTTTATAACCTGAAACTTTGCCATATTTGGTTATTAATTCTAGAAGTATTTTGGTGGAGATCTTAAAGATCTTCTTTTAAAGAAGATCTTTAAACATATCATCTGCAAACAGTGATAACTTCCTCCTTTCCTATTTACCTCCCTTTTATTTCATTTTCTTTTCTAATTTCTCTAATTAGAATTTATAGCACCATATTAAGCAGGAGTGGTGAGAGTGGAAATCCTTGTCTTCTCCCAGATTTTAAAGGAAATACTTTCAGTTTTTCCCCATTTACTATGAGGTTGGCTTTAGGTTTTTCATATATGACCTTTATCTACCTTGAGGTAGATTCCTTCTATCCATAGTTCCTTCAGTGCTAAATTTTGTCAAAAGCATTTTCTGCTTATATTGAGATGACGAACTGATTTTTTAAAAATTTTGTGTAGTGAATTACACTTATCGATTTACATATATTACAATATCCTTGCATCTCTGGAATAAAACCAACTTGTTGGGGTGTACAATTCTTCTTAATATGTTGTTAAAAATGATTTGATAATATTTTATTAAATGTTTTGGCATCTATGTTCATCAGGGATTTTTGTCTGTAGTTTTATTTCCTTGATGTGCCCTTGTCTGGTTTTGGTATAGTGTGATACTGGGTTCATAGAATGACTTGGTAGTATTCTATACCTTTCTCTTTCATGGAATAATTTGAGGGGTATTGGCATTAGTTCCTCTTTAAAGTTTTGTTAGAACTAAGATGAGAATCCATCTAGTCATGGGCTTTCTTTTGTTGGAAGTTTTTTTTTATTACTGCTTCTATTTCATTGCTAGTTTTTGGTCTGTTTAAGTTTTCTATGTGCTCTTGATTCAATTTTGCCAGATCGTTTTTGTCTAGAAATGTGTCTGTCCATTTCTTCAAGGTTTTCAATTTATTGCAGTATAAATTTTCAAAATAGTCCATCTCTGATTTATTGATCCTTTTTATTGTTGTTTTTATTCTCAATTTCATTAATTTTGTCTCTGATCTTAATTAGTTCCTTTCTCATTTTCATATTTAATTACTTCCTTTCTTCTACTAATTTTGGAATTGATTTGTTCTACATTTGTAAGGACATTGATATGTATCATTAATTTTTTCCCTGGGATTTTTCTGATTTTTTTATATAGTCATGCTAATCCATGTATTTTCCTCTTTCAACTGCCTCATACTGTCTCAGAGTTTCTAATATGTTGTCTCACTATTCTCATTGAGTGTAAGAATTTTTAAAATTTCTCCCTTGCTTTCTTTTATCAGTTAGTCATCATTCAAAAATGTATTATTCAATCTCCATGTGTTTATGTAGTTTCTGTAGGATTTTGTCATGTTTATTTCTAATTTTATACCATTATAATCTGAAAAGATGAATGGAATTTTATATATTTGTATACATATATTTATATTTGTTGAGAGTTGCTTTGTGGACTAAAATATGTTCTATTCTGGAGAAGATTCTATGAGCTACTAAGAAAAAAGTGTATTCAACTGTCTTGGATTAAATATTCTATAGATGTCTGTGAAGTCTATTTGATTTATAATATTTTTTTATGTTCAAAGAGACTTTACTAAGTTTATAAATGGATGAACTATCTAATTGTGAGAGCAGTGTGTTGAAATCATCCAATATTACTGTACTGGTGTCTATATTGTGCTTAAACTGGAATACTGTCCCTTTCGTATAATTACTCAAACCCATGTTTGGTGCATAAATATTTATTATTGTTATATCTTCTTGTTGGATTGTTCCCTTTACCAATATGAAATGATCTTCTTTGTCTCTTCTGATAAATTTGGTTTGATGTCTGCTTTGTCATATTTGAGAATAGCTATTCCTTCTTTTTTTTCAGATTCCATTCACATTGTATGTCAATTTCTACCCTCTCACTTTCAGCCCAAGGCTCTCCTTGCCTATAAAGTATATCTCTTGCAAAAAATATCTACTTGAGTCTTGTTTTTTTATATCTATTCTGCCTGCACATGTCTTTTAATTGGAGAGTTGAGACCATTTACATTCAATGTTATTGAAGAGAGATGTTTATTCATTACTGCCATTTTTATTTATTTATAATATTTAATTTGTTTCTGTTTCTCATTTGCTTACTTACTCTTCAAATGAGATTTGTTCATTTGTAAACTCTGGAGCTTGTTCTTAATTTCTTCTCTGTATAGTATTTCATTAAGTTCTATAGTACCAGTGTAGTTGTCATGAATGCTTTTAATATCTGCTTATCTTGGAAAGTTTTCATTTTACTTTGATTTTGAAAAATAGCTTTGATTTTATATAAAAATCTTGGTTAACACTTATTTTTTTTCAGCACCTGGAACACATCATTCAAAGTGCTTCTTGCATTTAGACCTTCTTGCATTTAAAGTTTGTGCTAGGGAATCAGAAGTCATTCTGATAGGCTTGCCACTCAGTATTACCTGACATTTTTTTCTTTTGCTGCTTTGAAGATTCTGTCCTTCTTTTGTATGTTAGGCATTTTAATTATAATGTGTCATGGAAAAGTTCTTTTTTTATATTGTCTATTTGGGGTACTGAATGCATCCTTTATCTGGATGTTCATCTCATTTTCAAGGTTTGGAAATTTTTCTGTTATTATTACCCTAAAGACATTGTCAGTTTTGTTAGTCTGCATTTCACAATCCTCAATTCCAGTGATTATTAAATTTGATCTCTTGATGTTGTCCCAGATGTCTTGTAGATTCTGATCATGGTTACTCATTTTCTTTTCTTTAAACCCATCTGAATGTTCAAGTCTGACCCCATTGTCTTTCAGTTCTGAGATGCTGCCTTTGGCATAGCCTATGATATTAGAGAGACTTTCAACTGAACATTTTATTTGATTTATTGTCTTTCATTTCCAAGATTTATGTTTTGGTTTTTGTTTGTTTTTTGTTTTGATGTTTCTATCTCCTTGTTGATTTTTCATTCATGTCCGGTATTGACTTCCTTAATTCATTCAGCTGTTTTTTTATTCTTTTGGAATTCTTTAATCATTTTATAATGATTCTTTTCAATTCTTTATCTGATATTTCATTCACTTCAATATATTTGGGGTCAGTTGCTGGTAAATTATGAACTTTAGAAGGTGTCATGTTTTCCTGTTTTTTCATGTTTCTTGTATTTCTGTGTTGGATTTTATAAGTCAATTCTAAGTTATTTGTTTTCTGCTCTTATGTGGGAATTTTTAAGGCACAGTGTTTATATTCTAAGGTATCCTAAAGTGAGCTGGATTGAGACCCCCCTCATAGGTGTGGTATCCACAGTCTTGTGTTAATTCTATTTTTGCTGTAGCAGTGGATGTCCATAGTTGGAACCTGGGGACACACCACTATCCATTTCTATTTGAGGACTGGTCATTAGATTGTGTTTCTGTCTCTTCTTTGTATTAAAGTATAGCTGAAGATTAAGTGTCATTAATTTGTGTGTAAAGCAAGGTGCACTTTCTTTTGGCTTAGCTCAGCAACAAAGTCTCTACCCTGTGAACTTTTAGTATCCCTGTAGATTTCCATCACCTCACAAAATAGGGCAAAACAATAATAGTGACAACTAATGCAAACAATATATAGTATTTTAAAAAACCCAGCTCCTACTATGATAGCTACAACATTAATTAACACACACACATACACACATACACAAACAAAAACCAAAAAAAACAGAAATGGTATAGTCAGCAATTGTCAATAGCAAAAACAATAGCCATGAATTAGATCTGGCTTTAGTGCAAATAGCAGGTGTCAACTATGTCATCCATGGCAGTAATAATTCCATCACCATTAATGGTAGGGACAGGAGTTATATAAAGCAATTCTAAAAAATGGTAAAAATACAATTAGTTAAGTGAAAAAATGCACTAGGAAGGTAGAAATGAGTTTACAATTTCAAAAAGTAAACACAGAGAATGCAGAAGAGATGTATCAGGTGATGATTATAAGTAAGAAAGAGATAAAATAGGAGAAGAAAACTAAAGTGAGAGAGAAAATGAGAAAAACAGAATTTTGCTGTTAGCAGAAATAAGAGAAATAAAAGGAACAAAAAAAAGAAAACAATACAAAAGAAAACCAAATATACAAAACAAAAAAACCCTAACCCTCAAAAGACAAGGCAAGAAAAAAATAACTACATTAAAAAATGTTAAAAGTGTGAATAAAAAGAAACAGACATATACATATATATGTGCTGAACCAATCAGCACATCAAAAATGATCTCTCCCCCCAACCACACACACAAATGAAAGGAAGAAAAAGAAAAGATGGTCAATGAAAAATGATAGAATTGTCTCTACTGAGGGGTGAAAAGAGTCAAGTAAATGGATGGTCACGGTCTGCACCAAACTGTCTCTCTTTCCATTTTTTCTTGACCTATGTACTGAGAACAAGAGCAATGGCTGAGGTTGTTAAACCCTTCCTTTTTTTGCATGTTGCTTTCTGAGCTTCCAGTTGAAGTAGCCTAAGCCTGAAGCTGGGTGAAATAACTCCCAGCTTCTCTTACCAATATAAGGTAAGATGGAGTATTATGTACTAATAGTTGGAGCTTTTTCCACACAGATCTGATCAGTGCATCCCAGGGCAAGGCTGCTGCTGAGTTCTAGGAAAGGAGTTCCAGCAGGTGGGGCTTAGGTCTCATCAGGCCTCAGGGGCTTTGTCGGGTGGTATCTGCTCTGGAGAGATTAGATCAACACATCCCTGAGACCTGACAGTTGCAGATCTTTGTTGGAGGTCTTGATCTCAGGAGCCTTTCCAAAAATTGTACTGGTGGAGTATGGAAAGAATCTGTTGCCCAGGAATACTTCCTTCTCACACTTAGTCCTTGAGTGTATTCACATCTGCCTATTCAGATACCCAACCCACTTCAGCTGTTCATGTGAACTGTCAGACTCAAAGGAGAAGTGAGTTAGGCTTCCCTTCACTTTTCCAACTTAAATACCCCTGGGTACAATCCTTTGTGCCTGCTTCACTTATGTTCTGCTAGGTCCACCCTAGGCCACACAGCAGGTGCTTGGTGGGAGAGTGTGGCAGTGATTGCTATGATCTCCCAGCTGACTTAATATCCAGTGCAGTGTGGCACCTTTATTCTCCATAGCCAGTTGGAAAACACAAGAGCACCTTTCCAGCACCAGTGCAGAGTGCAACATCTGGATCAGATAAGTTTTGGTCTCTTTACTCATATCAGGTTTTTCCATTCCAAATCTGTGTTTCTCTGTATTCTCCTCCTTCTGTGGTGAGCCAGCATTGCTACAACTGCTGCTGCAGTAACCAGTTTGACTCCAATGTACTCTTTCTTTGTTTAATATGCCCAAATTTCTGAGTCTCTAAGACACTTTATCCAATATTGAATTTTTGTGAAATCCCCCTTTCACTCACTTCACTGAGGAATAGTACTTGTACTGCTTTAATATTGAGCCATGGAGCAACTAGGAGTGCAGCCTTCTTCTAAACCACCATCTGGAGTCTCATTTCCATGCTTTAAAAAAAATTTTGTATTTTATGTCTGGGCTGACTCTAAAATCCTATTTACTTTCCAATTATTATACAGTTTTTCTTTTATGAAGGCAACATCTTAAAAACCTATCTTGGAATAATAATTTTTATTATTTAAAAATACATATAATTTTTCATTAAGTATATTTATCTTTATAAAAATGCATTTATTTCTGTAAAAACATTGATTTCTGTTCACATACTTTATGTATTTATTATGATTTTCTGTGTTACTTTTAGGGCTTTCCCTTTTCTTTTGAAGATAAATAAAGCTATCCCTACATGCTTTATACATGTTTAGAATTTAAAATTCAGGTTTCTTAGAATAAATAATACTGAGAAAGACAGACAATGTGTTCTAGAATGAAAGTTGCAGAGTATCTGCCCCTGTTTGCTCCAATATCTGTTGAATATGTTTAGAAAAGAATCTTTGTTAATTACCCTACAGATCAAACACTCAACTAACAAAATACATTTCTTTAGAATTTCTCCTAAGTTATAATGTGGTGAGGACAAAGTATTTATTAAGTTACCACAAAGCCCAGTGAATCAGCAGTTGATAAATTAATAATATATGTGGCAAATATTCATTAAAATTGAGAATGATTCTTCAGAATTTCTTGGTGGTATCATACAGATAAGAAAAATGTGTCAGATACCACAGGATAACTGCCATAGTAGCTTGTGAGTGCATGTGTACTTGTATTTTCAAATATTGAATAAACATCAACTATAATAAGAATGCTAGGCTTTGATATGTGCAATGTTAATGTGATACATTATTTGCACAAAGGAGCTTCAAGTACATTTGAGTGACTAAAAATTAGATCAACAATTAGAGTTATATTTCATAAATGCTATACTTGAGGTATGCACATGTCTGCCGCTCTATGATAACTATTAAAAATAATACGGCAGGTGGGGGGGGGCAGTCTTTGCAGACAGATGAAGCCCTGCACTAGGATCTAAGAGAATTCAGTGAAATATCATCAATTTATATACAGGTAGATTGCTTTCTTGTAATGCAAAAACAATACTTGCAAGGTGAGAATTACAATGCTTAAAGATGGACTTAGTTAACAGGTTAAGTATCTTTGCATGCTGCACACTACTGCACTAATAAAGATTCTCTATCAGCTTCTTATACAGTGTGATGAATCTTCTAAATTGTTAGTTATTGAAAATGTTGAGACCTGCATATGAATTTGGTGTGTGTTTGTGTTCCAGTGCTTGTCTGAAAGCCATATGTTTTAAGCAAAATTGCTTCCACTTTTTAAATTTTGGATCACAGATTATGTGATTAAAAAGAAACATAATTGTGTTATGTTTCTTCTGTCATTAGGAATAAAACTGTCTTCCCAGATGATTTAAATGTCCTCCTTATTTTTATCTATCCATAAAAATGTGAAGTATATGTAAAACATAGTTCTAGCAAGTGTTTTGTTTTTGTTTTGTTCTGCTATAAAAGGTTGCAGCAGCAAGATGGCCATGCAAATTTCCAAGAGGAAGTTTGTCGCTGATGACATCTTCAAAGCTGAGTTAAATGAGTTTCTCATTCGGGAGCTAGCTGAAGATGGCTACTCTGGAGTGGAGGTCCAAGTTACACCAACCAGGGCAGAAATCATTATTTTAGGCACCAGGACACAGAATGCTTTTGGTGAGAAGAGGCCGCGGATCTGGAAATTGATTGACTTTGGTAGTTCAGAAGAGATTTGGCTTCCCTGTGGGCAGCATAGAACTTTATGCTGAAAAGGTGGCCACAAGAGGTCTGTGTGCCATTGCCCAGGCAGAGTCACTAGGATACAAACTCCTAGGAGGGCCACATCCCCAGCCCTATTTTGTATTTTATGTAGAGACAGGGTCTCACTGAGTTGCTTAGTGCCTCGCTTTTGCTGCGGCTGGGTTTGAGCTCATGATCCTCCTGTCTCAGCCTCCCAAGCCACTGGGATTACAGACATGTGCCACCTTACCCAGTAATATTTTCTTTGAATAGGTTATGTAAATCTGTTTCTGTTTATTGCTAAGGCTGATATTTGATCTCAATTTTATCATAAGATTTTATAATTACGTGAGCATTTTATATTTTATTTTATACAAGATAATCATTTATTAATCATTATTAATTATCTATATAAACTATTTCAAACATTTTCACATTCCTCCTCCCTCCCAATTTGCTTCCTCTACTCACCTTCCTTCTATCTATGTACCTATTTATTTTTAACTGGTACATTATAATTATACATAAACATGAGACTCGTAACATATTTAAAAACAGCATGGCATTGACAAAAAAACACATAAAGACAAATGGAACAAAATATAAGACCCAGAAAAAACCCACACAGATATGGTCATTTCATCCTTGGCAAGGATGCCAAAAACAAACAATGGAGAAATGACAGCCTTTATATCAAATGATACTTGGGAAATTGTATATTCATATGTACGAGACTGAAACTAGTTCCCTATCCCTGCACAGAAGCCAACTCAAAGTGAGTCAAATACCTAGGATTTAGATCATAAATTGTGCAACTGACAGAATAAAACATAAGGTCAATACTCTAACACAGACATAGGCATTAATTTTCTTAATAAAACTCTTAACACTCAAGAAATAAAACCAAAAATCAGTAAGTGTGATGGAACCAAATTAAAAAGCTTCTTCACAGCAAAGGAAACAATTAACAACATGAAAAAGAGCCTACACAATGAGAGAAAATCTTTGTCAACTACTCTTCTGAAAGATGATTAATAGCCAAAATATATGAAGAACTAAAAAATCACCTTAACTATCCACACACACACATACACAAAATCTTAATCAATAAATGAGAAAATCAACTAAAAAGTATTTCTCAAAAAGCAATGCAAACGGCCAACAAACATATTTAAAAAAATGTTCTACATTCTTAGCAATTAGGTGAATGCAAATCAAAACTATACTAAAGTTTCAGCCAGATATGATGGCACACACCTGTAATCTCAGCACTTTGGGAGGTTGAGACAGGAAAACCACGAGTTCAAAGCCAGCCTCAGCAACAGTGAGGCACTAAGCAATTCAGTGAGACCTTGTCTCTAAATAAAACACAAAACAGGGCTGGGGACATGGCTCAGTGGTCAAGTACCCCTGAGTTCAATTCCCAGTACAAAAAAATATAGATATACTAAAGTTTCATCCTAACCTGCTTAGAACAGCAACCATCAAGAACATGGAGAAAAGGGAGAAAGAAACATTTATACATTGTTGTTAGGATTTAAAATTAGTACAACCACTACGGAAATTAGTATGAAGATTCCTCAAAAGACTAGGAATGGAACCACTGTAGGACTCAGCTATTATATCCCTTGGTATTTACTTAAAAGACCTGAAATCATAGTATAGTTACACATGCATTCCTATGTTTATAGTAACATAGTTCACAATAGCCAAGTTATGGAAAAAGCCAGAGTGTCTGTCAACAGATAAATAGATAAAGAAAATATGGTATATATGCATAATGGAGTTTTGCTCAGCTATAAAAAATGACATCATGTCATTTGCTGGTTAATGAGTAGAACTGGAGAACATCATGCTAAGTGAAATAAGCCAGAAATAAGTCAAGGGTTGAATGTTTTCTCTCACATGCAGAAGTCAGAGAGAATTAAGAATTTTTTAAAAAAGGCAGAGGGGAGAGATCTCCTGAAAGTAAAAGAAAGAACAGTAGAATAGAAGAAGAGGATCAAGGGGGAAAAGGGATGAAGGGAGGGGAAGGGGAAGAACTGTGGAAGGAAATCTACCAATTTATCCTGTGTACAGGCATATTAACTTTCTATTACTGTCATGAGAAATTATTTCAACTTGCCGAAATTATTACAACTTATTTACATACAAATTTATCATATTACAATTGTATAAATCAGAAGTATAATCCAGGCATCACTGGAATACACTCAAGTTGTTTAGTACGCTGTGTTTCTATTTGGATGTCCCAAAGGAGAATCTCTTTCCTGTTAATGTTGTTTCTGTACGTCATTCAACTCCTTCAGTTATAGGACTGAGATCCTCATTTCTCTACTGGCTGTGAACTGAGCTCATTATCAGCTTCTTGATGTTGCCACATATCTTAGATCATGCCCCTTCTTCCAAAAGCACCTATGGTAGGTCAAGTCCTTCTTACATCACATCTCTCTAAGATACTCTGGTACCTTCCTTTTCTACTTCTAAAGATTCATGTTTAGATTTGGCTTATATGATTTAATCTCAACATCACAAAGCATAATCATATCTACAATTTCCATTTATTTGTTATATGACAGATTTGTTATATGACAAGTTTCAGAGATTAGGTTTTGAACATCTATGGGGCCTATTAATCTTTCTACCATAATTAATTTTGTTTGTACTTTAACTATTTTAATGCCCCAAATCCCTTTATCTTATTAACTTACTATGTTTTAATCAGATTTTTAAATTATTTTTCAGTATTTTCATTATGATTTAACATACATGGTGTCTATATAATGCTTTTCCTATATTTTTGTTTCTTCATTCTCTTCCTATGTATTTACATTATTCCTATTTTGTCACAAAATATAACATTTGTAAATGTTATATTCTCTACTTCATATCACCTTTACTTTGATTCTACACATAAATCTAATATGTTTTAAAGTGCTACCATCATTTCTTTTGCTGAGTTTTCCCAGTCACAATTTGGTTGGATGAAGCCCATTTTCTAGTAAGTTCTTTAAGAAGGACCAATTTTAAAATTCCCTACATTATAGGTTGAAATACATATAAAATACTTTGAATGAATGGCTCTATTTCTGCCTTGTATTTTGTTTTTGAATGGTTTGATACTACTATACTTTGGAAATTATCTTTTGTCTGAGACAATGAAGATTGCATCTTTATCTTTGAAGTCATGAAGTTTTATTTAGAGATGATTGTTTTAGGTTAATTTTTTTTTTTGGTATCCTGGATGCCCTGTATACATGTAATTTTTAAACATATTTCATTGATTATAGTTTTTAAACATTAGCTCTTTTCCATTGATTTTCTTTGCTTTTCAATGATTAATAAGATGTAACATTCTTTCTTTGCCTGTACCTTTCTTTCATTTTCTTGTTTTTTTCCTACTTTTCTTCAATATCCTTTATTAAATTTTTATTTTAATACATTCTCCATTGGGTATCTTATAATTATTTTTCAATTTTGAGATAATTTTGATTTTTCTTTCCTATGTCAAATAAACTCTTCTAACTTATCTTTATGTTTTTCCTGACCTGATTTTTTATTTCTAAATTTCTGTCACATGGTGATTTTTAATATGTTTAAAAGCTTAATTGTGTAGATTTAATTCTGTGTGGTGAGCAGAAATCATTTAACTTTTCCATGATTGTTTGCAAGAGTGAATTTTCCTCATTTGATTTTTGTATACATTTTTTTTCAGATTTTCTGTAATAAAGTTTTTATGGACATTATTTTTCTTTTATTCTTTTTTTATGCCATTGAAGTGTTTTACAAGGTTGTAGTTCACTAACTTGTTTTCAGTTAATCTTGTGACATCCAGGCACTTTGGTTGAGTGGCTGTTTCACTGCTTGTTTTAGTGATGGGAGCTCGACTGTGTGATTTTTACATCCTCTGATCTGCCTCTACTTTGCCTTCCACAACCCTCCGTTTTCTGTTTCATCTTCTTTTTTCTTCACTACCCAATTGTCAAAGGGCACTGCTTCTTTCTATTTTTCCTATTTTCTCACCTAGAAGCTAATATTTGGAAGACCATTCTCTTAAATCCTGGTTATTCTTTCAAAACAAGCTCACCATAGAATTTGTCCCTTTAAACAAGGTAAGTAAAACTGCAATAAATCTATCCTGCAACATAATGACTATAGTTAATAACAATATATTGCATTTTTGACAAATGCTGAGAGGACATTTTAAGTGTTCTCACTAATAAATAAATATGTGAGATAACACATATATTAGTCCAATTTAGTCATTTCATAATGTACATGCACTTCAAAACACCATCTTGTACATGACAAACATACAATTTTGTCTATTTAAAAGTGAGATAAAGTAAAACACTTTTTACAGCCCAAAATTAATAGAGACAGGCTTGGGGTAAAGTGTAAATTAAGTAGATTTTGTCCCTTTAAATGAACAACCAGGTCCTGTGTATGGCACCTGTCTTTTTACATGCCACTTTTTTCCCTTTGTATAGCTTCTGTACTTTCATAGTGAATGTTCTTTCCATATTCTTTCTTGATAGCATGTACTGCTTTTGAATGTATTATGTAGATTGCAGAATCAGCAGAACAGTTCACAGAGCCAGCAGATCAAAGCTGCTACTTTATAATGTTTCTAATTTGCTTCTGAATGCTTAGTGAATTTTTAAAATGTGTGTAATTTAGGAAAAGGAGAACAACAGAGGGAATAAAATCAAAGTATTAAGATAGCCTTTTCGGGGCTGGGGTTATGGCACAGTGGTAGCGTGCTCGCCTAGCATACATGAGGCACTGGGTTCGATCCTCAGCACCACATAAAAATAAAATAAAGATATTCTGTCAGCCTACAACTAAAAAATAAATATTTTTTAAAAAAAGATAGCCTTTTCCTGTCAGTGAAGTATATTGTCAGTAGCAATAATTTTTCAGAGTTAGAAATATGATTGAGAGTCTAGAAATATCTTGATAGCAAATTCATGTTTTATTATATTTATACCTCATTCATGTCAACATTAAGCACTGAACTCTTTATTTTATTTCATGAAGATCAAAAAGTATATTTCCAAAGTACTAATTCTATTTCTTACAATGTGAATCATATAATCTTCATATGGGCAAAAGCAAAATGTGAACTATGTACAGATAGGCAGAGGAAGCTCTGAAGCATCCTTCTATCCTTAGCATTTCATAACAAGCAAAAACAAATCATGACAGATTAAAGGATGGTTTTCTAGTTAGTCATTGCAGAAAAGGTTGAATTTTGGCAAATTTTGAAATGTTTTTCTTATGTAGTTGATCAAAATTTGACTATTGACAAACCATAGTTACTATGAAAAAGATTTTTTAAATCTTTTTTAGAAATGAAGAACTAAGGCAGAGGCCATTTCTTTAATGTTACATATAGTAGTTGCCAGCTGCCTTGCTTAATATCAAGAGGCTTTATCATTTAAACTCATCACCCATTTCATTAGCCACATGATGCCTTCTTCAGAGAAATGATGTGTGACCTCTGAGAAATGGAGTTGATTCATCAAAGGATTGTGAGCAATGTCATAGATACTTATATCTTAAGTTTTAAGAATTGTCAAGTACGTTTTTAAATATTAATGATGAACTTAGGTTGCTTGTTTTTTTCCACTGTTAATATCAAATGCTTGCTTTTCTCTCAAAACACAGTAGAGTTTGTTCAATAGTGGTGAATAAAGGTTCTAACCTTAAGTGGGTTTACAAGTATGCAATTGTATACTATTCTGATTTTCATATATTAAAAAATAATAAAGCATAAGAAAAAAATTAAAACAGAATTAAACCAAAGGAGAGATTTGCAGGCTGTCATTTCATATTGCTGTTGGTAATATAAAAATAATCATAATTAGTACATAGAGGAAATAAATCAACTGGTATAAAATGAACAGAAATACAATGCAAGCCTGCACAAAACTGAAACTTTCAATTGCAAGCATTATAATGGTTATGTTCTGTGCAAAGTGTTTGACATTACCAGTGACAAAACTGATGATGAAAGGGTTAACATTCTTAAATTATGATGAGCAAAGAATACATTCAACATTGATTTTCTTCCCCATTTATAATGTAGATTTAGAAAAGTTTTAATCTAACCAGGTGTGGTGGCGCAAGCCTGTAATCCCAGCACTTAAGGAGGCTGAGACAGGAGAATCGCGAGTTCAAAGCCAGCCTCAACAACGGTGAGGAGTTCAAAGCCAGCCTCAACAATGGTGAGGCGTGAAGCAATTCAGTGAGACCCTGTCTCTACATAAAACACAAAATAGGGCTGGGGAGGTGGCTCAGTGGTTGAGTGACCCTGAGTTCAATCTCCAGTACCAAAAAAAAAAAAAAAAAGTTTTAATCTTCTGTCTTTATCTCAAACTATAAAATGGTGATATAATCTTCCCTTTGAGATATTTTTGTGTTTTTTTCCTCATTCTTCAGAAATGCTTAGTATTGCATTTTCCAGTCAGAAATAGCATTACTTCAATACCTATAGCTCTTACATCACCATGAAAAGGAAAAGCAAGGAAAAGCACCAATGAGGAAAGTTATGTATTTAAAATATTTATAAATGTAAAGTGGGGCTTAGATATATTGACAAAACTGCAAGTTGATTTTTATAAAATATTTGAAGGATATCCTACTTTTCAATTCCCTTCATCATACCACAAACATTTAAAATGATTATAAATATCAATAAATATTTTTATCTAAGAACTTAAAATATTAACCCTCATATGAAATACCAATAAACATTTTTTGTTCTCTATTCTTCCGAGAGAAGAATAAAAACCATATTCTTAAAAAGTATTATTTTCATTTTTGTTGTCTAGGTTTTTGGTGACCTTTCAAGGCAAAACCATGGACATCATTACTACAAATGCAAAACTGGCAAGGCTCCTCATAAAATCTGTCAAGAAAAATGAAGACCTTCACAGGCCCACCTTTGGCTTCAGTAAGCCATAATGATTGCAAACTTCCTCACCTCACCCGTGTCCACTGCTCCTGACGCTGAGAACAGTTAATCAGAAAGTGCTGGTTAGGCCAATTTAAAACTGTAGATTTGGTTCCAAGATGGCGGCCTAGACGAACTCCTCGTGCTAGTCTCTCCAGGACTGGTGCTTGAAGAAGTGGAAATACCGTCTCCCAGCCAGTGTCTTGACATCATCCTACGGCTTATCATCCCCCGCAGGAATTTCACTCGTGCGCGCACGCAGGGCCACCAGGCAGCAGCCATTGCCACAAGCAGCGTGACTTCCGCAGCCAGCAGCGGAACACAGCTGCGGCGCAGGGCCCCAGCCCAGGGCTCCAGCTCAGGATTTGCCCTGGGTAGGCGGGGCCTGCTTCTACACGGAGTTCCTGGCTCCAGCGCCCACCCAACCGCACAGGGCCCCTAGCAGTTGCTCCTGTGGACAAACATCTCCCGCGCGGGACCCTCGGCTACTGTTCTTTGTGGATCTACATCTACCATACCAGGGCAGAACTTCCTGTACCAGGGGACACCGAACAGCATCTGGGGACAAACTTCTACTTCAACACATCACACCATGCAACAGCATCTCCACTGCATCCAAGACCACCAGCGGCCCAGGCCTTCACCCTGTTGCTGAAGCAGATGGCTTCTTTGTGAGACCCTCACCTATGACATTCTTCACCCAGCAGGGAAATTCCAGTAAGCAACAGACAACACCACCTACTGGAGGTGAAAGAAAGCAGACCTGTTTATTTACATTGAGACTTTTTATTTTTTATTTATTTTTTCTTATTTTTTTATTTTATCCTTTATCTTTTTCTACTAATATTCCTTTTGTTTAATCTTTTTGTTTTATTTCTCCGCTCTTTTCTTCTTTCCTTTTTTTTTCCTTTCCTCTTTTCTCGCTAGCTCTTTTCTCACCCTCTAATCCCCAATAGTTGTGAAACCAAGTATTTGTTATACAGTAGGATATGGTAGACTGGGATTTCTGAACAGTATACTAGAGTGGTATTATATAGCCTTGTAACTTCCACTTGCATATGTTTTATTTTTCTTACTATCATGTCTCCTTGCTAGCTGTACTCTCTTTTCTTCCTCCTTACTGGTCTTCCCGAAGTCTCTTTCGCTCTCTCTACTAATATCCAACTTCTCTTGGATTCCTTTTTCATGCTTTCTAAGGTCTAATAGCCATACCCTCACTTCCTACTACCCTAACATTCTATCCTACACCCCACACTCAAGTTTATCTAGCCCACCAACAGAAATTATACACCCTTGTGCAAACCTATTGTTTACATATTAGATTTTAAAGGAACTCATAAGTGTTGTATATTGTGACTAAACTGTAAATGTATTTAGGAGCTACTTGGTTTGAAACTATATATTGTTTGTATTGAGATCAATAAATATTGGTCTCCCCTTTAAAGGAGAGGTATTGAAACCCTGCAGGGAAACTATAACCCTATAGGAGTAAAAACTATAACACCTTGGATCAGCAGAGCTAGAAGTAAAGACACACAAACACCATGAAAAAACAAGGGAAGAAAGTGCCTCAAACAAACCAAGATACTACATTATTAGAATCCATGGTCAGTACAGCAGAAGAAATGACAGAACAGGAATTCAGGATGTACATAATTAAAGTGGTCGGTGACTTAAAAATGATATAAGAGAGCATGCCCAGTCAGCAAAAGATCATTTTGATAAAGAGATACATAGGCAAATACAGGAAGTAAAAGAGTAGTTCAATAAGGAGGTAGAGATTCTGAAAAGGAACCAGACAGAAATCCTTGAAATGAAAGAAACAATAAATCAAATTAAAAACTCAATAGAAAGCATCACCAACAGATTAGACTACTTGGAAGACAGAACCTCAGATACTGCAGACAAAATATTTAACTTTGAGAATAGAGTTGACCACACAGTGAAGACAGTAAGAAACCATCAACAGAACATCCAAGAACTATGGGATAACATTAAAAGACCAAACTTAAGAATTATTGGGATAAAGGAAGGTATAGAATTCCAAACCAAAGGAATGAGCAATCTATTCAATGAAATAATATCAGAAAAATTTCCAAATATTAATAATGAATTGGATAATCAAATACAAGAGGCTTACAGGACACCAAATGTACAAAATCCCAACAGATCTACACCAAGGCACATCACAATGAAAATGCCTAACATTTAGAATAAGGAGAGAATCTTAAAAGCCACAAGAGAAAGGAATCAGATTACATATAGGGGGAAGCCACTTAGGATCACTGAAGACTTCTCAACCCAGACCCTGAGAGCAAGAAGATTATGGAACAGCATTTACCAAGCACTAAAAGACAGCAGATGCCAACCAAGAATCTTATATCCAGCAAAATTAAGTTTTAGGTTTGAAGATGAAATAAAAAAATTCCAATATAAACAAAAATTAAAAGAATTCACAGCAAGAAAGGTGGCACTACAGAACATTCTTGATAAAATATTCCATGAGGAGGAAATGAAAAAAGACAAAACCTGCAGAGGGAGGAGCTACACTAAAGGCCAATCAAGGAGAAACTCAGTCAAGTTAAAAACTAAGAATAAACCAAAATGACTGGGAATACAAACCATGTCTCCATAATAACATTGAATGTCAATGGCTTAAACTCAGCAATTAAAAGACACAGATTGGCAGATTGGATTTTATAAAAGGACCCAACAATATGATGCCTCAAAGAGACTCATCTCATAGAAAGAGACACTCACAGATTGAAGATGAAAGGATAGAAAAAAATTATCATTCACATGGACTGCGTAAATAAGCAGGAGTTTCCATCCTCATTTCAGATAAAGTGGGCTTCAAACCAAAGTTAGTGAAAAGGGATTAAAGAGGTCATTTCATACTGCTTAAGGGAATCATACATCAATAAGACAAAACAATTTTAAATATCTATGCCCCAAACAATGGGGCAGCCATGTTTGTCAAACAAACTCTTCTCAAATTCAAGAATCAAATAGACCTCAACACAATAGTATTGGGTGACTTTAACACATCTCTCTCACCACAGGATATTTCTTCCAAACAAAAACTAAACAAAGATTCTGCAAGATTTAATAGAACAATCAATGGTCTAGATTTAATGTATATATATACTATCCCATCCTTCAACAAGCAAATACACTTTGTCTCAGCAGCACATGGATCCTTCTCCAAAATAGATCATATGCTATGCCACAAAGCAAGTCTTAGTAAATACAAAAAAATAGAGATACTACCCTGCATTCTATCTGACCATAATGGAATAAAACTAGAAATTACTAACAGTTTAAAAAAAAGAAGCCACTACAGCAACTGGAGACTCAATAATTTGCTATTGAACAATGCATGGGTAACAGAAGACATCAGGGAAGAGATAAAAAATTCTTGGAAGTAAATGAGAACTCTGATACAACATACCAAAATCTCTGGGACACTATGAAGGCAGTGCTAAGAGGAAAGTTCATTGCATTAAGCTCATATATTCAAAGATGTAAAAGTCAACAAATCAATGACTTAACACTACAACTCAAAGCCCTAGAAAAAGAAGAACAATGTAACACTAAAAGAAGTAGAATACAGAAAATAATTAGAATCAGGGCTGAAATCAATGAAATTGAAACACAAGAAACAATTCAAAAAATTGGTAAAACAAAAAGCTGGTTCTTTGAAAAAATAAACAAAATTGACAAACCCTTAACCACCATAACAAAAAGGAGAGAGAAAACCCAAATTACTAAAATTTGTGATGAAAAAGCAAATATCACAACAAACCCTGCTGAAATACAGAGGATAATTAGAAACTATTTTGAAAACTTATATTCCAGCAAAATAGAAAACCCTAAAGACACTGACAAATTCCTAGAGACATATGACCTACCCAAACTGAACCAGGAGGACATTCATGACTTAAACAGATCAATTACAAGCAAGGAAATAGAAGAGACCATCAAGAGCCTTCCAACCAAGAAAAGCCCTGGACCAGATGGATTCTCAGCCAAGTTCTACAAGACCTACAAAGAAGAACTAACTCCAATACTCCTCAAATTATTCCACAAAATAGAAAGGGAAGGAACCATTCCAAACTCATTCTAAGGGGCTAGTATCACCTTGATTCCAAAACCAGACAGAGACACGTCAAAAAAGGAAAATTTCAGACCAATATCCCTGATGAATACAGATGCAAAAATTCTCAATAAAATTTTGGCAAATCACATACAAAAGCATATTAAAAAACTAGTGCACCATGATCAAGTGAGGTTCATTCCAGGGGTGCAAGGATGGTTCAACATATGGAAATCAATAAATGTAATCCATCACATCAGTAGACTTAAAGTTATGAATCACATGATTATATCAATTTATGCAGAGAAAGCATTTGACAAAATACAGCACCCTTTCATGTTCAAAACACTAGAAAAACTAGGGATAGTAGGAACATACCTCAACATTGTTAAAGTAGTATATGATAAGCCTAAGGCCAACATCATCTTAAATGGAGAAAACTTGAAAGCATTTCCTCTAAAAACTGGAACAAGACAGGGATGCCCTCTCTCACCACTCTTATTCAATATAGTCCTTGAAACTCTAGCCAGAGCTATTAGACAGATGAAAGAAATTAAAGGGATATGAATAGGAAAAGAAGAACTCAAAGCATCATTATTTGCAGATGACATGATTCTATATTTAGAGGACCCAAAATGTTCCACCAAAAAACTTCTAAACTAATAAATGAATTCAGCAAAGTTGCAGGATATAAAATCAATATCCATAAATCAAATTCATTCCTATACATTATCAATGAGTCCTCTGAGAGAAAAATTAGGAAAATGACTCCATTCACAATAGCCTCCAAAAAATAAAATACTTGGGAATCAATCTAACAAGAGTGGTGAAAGACCTCTACAATGAAAATTACAAGATGAATTCCTGATGAATATAGATGCAAAAATTCTCAATAAAGAAAATATTGATGCAATAAAGATTATAGATGCAAAAATTCTCACTAAAGAAAGAAATTGAAGAAGATCTTAGAAGATGGAAAGACCTCCCATGCTCTTGGATAGGCAGAATCAATATTATTAAAATGGCCATACTACCCAAAGTGCTATACAGATTCAATGCAATCCCAATTAAAATCTCAAAGTCCTTTCTTATAGAAATAGAAAAGGCAATCATGAAATTCATTTGGAAGAATAAGAGACCCAGAGTAGCCAAAGCAATTCTGAGCAAAAAGAGTGAAGCATGAGGCATCACAATACCAGACCTTAAACTTTACTACAAAGCTATAGTAAAAAAACAGCATGGTACTGGCACCAAAATAGACATGTAGATCAATGGTACAGAATAGAAGACACAGAGATTAATTCACATAAATACAACTATCTCATACTAGACAAAGGTGCCAAAAACATACATTGGAGAAAAGATAGCCTTTTCAACAAATAGTGATGGGAAAACTGGAAATCCATTTGCAGTAAAATGAAACTAAACCCCTATCTCTCACCATGCACAAAACTCAACTCAAAGTGGATCAAAGACCTAGGAATCAGATCAGAGACCCTGCATCTAACTGAGGAGAAAGTAGGTCCATATCTTCATCATGTTGGATTAGGCCCCGAATTCCTTAACAAGACTCCAAAAGCACAATAAATAAAAGCAAGAATCAATAAATAGGATGGACTTAAACTAAAAAGCTGCTTCTCAGCAAAAAAAAACTATCAATGAGGTGAACAGAGAGTCTACAATCTGAGAGCAAATTTTTGCCACACGCACATCAGATGGAGCACTGATCTCCAGGATATATAAAGAACTCAAAAACTTAACACCAAAAAAATAAACAATCCAATCAACAAATGGGCTAAGGAGCTGAATAAAAACCTCTCAGAAGAAGATACACAATAAATAAATAAATATATGAAGAAATGTTCAACATCTCTAGCCATTAGAGAAATGCAAATGAAAACTACTCTTAGATTTCATCTCACCCCAGTCAGAATGGCAGCTATCCAAATACCAGCAACAATAAGTGCTGGCGAGGATGTGGTGAAAAAGGTACACTCAAACATTACTGGTGGGACTGCAAACTGGTGCAACCAATCTGGAAAGCAGTATGGAGATTCCTTAAAAAACTTGGAATGGAACCACCATTTGATCCAGCTATTCTGCTCCTTGGCCTATATCCTAAATATTTAAAAACAGCATACTGCAGTGATGCAGCCACTTCAATGTTTATAGCAGCACAATTCACAATTGCAAAACTGTGGAAGCAACCCAGATGCCCTTCAATAGATGAATGGATAAAGAAACTGTGGTACATATACACAATGGAATATTATTCAGCAATAAAAGAGAATAAAATTATGGCATTTTCAGTTAAATGGATGGAATTGGAGAACATTATACTAAGTGAAGTAAGCCAATCCCAAAAAACCAAATGCCGAACGTTCTCTCTGATTAGTAGATGCTGATACATCGGGGGGTGGGAATGGGGAACATAGGAGAAATGGAGGAACTCTGGATGAGGCAGGAGGGAGGTGGGAGGAGGGAAAGAGGAATAGGTGTAGTAAAGATGGTTGAATGTGATGGTCATCACTACCCTAGGTGCATGTATGAAGACACAAATGGTGTGACTCTATCTGGTTTGCTACCAGAGAAATGGAAATGTTGAGCTCTATATATGTACTATGACTTTAAATGCATTTAAATAAATTAATTTTTTTAAAAAAACTGTGTAGATGCTGGGCGTGGTGGTACACGTCTGTAATCCCAGCACTTTCGGAGGCTGAGACAGGAAAATTGCAAGTACAAAGCCAGCCTCAACAACAGCAAGGTGCTAACCAACTCAGTGAGACCCTGTCTCTAAATAAAACACACAGAAAATAGGGCTGGGGATGTGGCTCAGTGGTCGAGTACCCCTGAGTTCAATCCCCAGTACCAAAACAAAAACCAAAAAAACAAAAAGCAAAAAACTGTATAGGTTTACAATAAATCTTCAAAACATATCTGACACTCAAGACCAGTCACAGGCCATCTTAGTATCAATTTATTCTAAATACACAGGAATATTCTTGACATGCCCCATCAAGTGTAGTGATTATAATGACAGCATTGACTGAAATGAAATCATTTTTTTAGTACATATTTCCTTTCCAACTCAATGAAGGACAGATCATCTCCATAAGTAAAAACTATTTGACACATTAAAAAAGTCCTATATATTTGCCAAACATTATCATCAAAGTAATATGTTCTTTGTTAAAATAGGATTACCATGGTATGAATACTGACCGAAAGCTATAAATTCATGCTTTTTCAAAGTCAGTTCACTCAATAATTTTAGCTTTAAAAAGTGAGAATTTTTCCAGCTTCTCCCCCAAGCTCTTGGGTTCTCTAAGGTCAATTTGTATTTGCCTCATCTTTCTTTCATTACATCATAAGTTCATATTAGCCATCCCTGCATACACAGCTCCTAAATTCTTAGTTTTATGCAGTCAGTGTCAACAAATGTTAGTTGGACTATATTGCATTTATGAGATAATTATAAATGTCAAGTTTGTGGGCTTTTTCCTCCTGAATATTTTCAGCAAGAGATAAGAAATATGCTGATCCTCATGACTGAAAACTGTCATGTTTTAACTAGTTGAATTACTTGAGATTTCAAAAATTCTCTGAAGATGACTATCAGCCAAGTCCATTTTTTGCAATAAATCTCTTCATCCATGTAGCTGATCCAGTTGAACAGGTGCTCTATCATTCTGTCTCCAGATACTGTAGCAGCACTTAAGATTACTAGTTGAAGCACTAATATGATATAAAAAGAAGAAGAAGAGAAGCCAGTTGTTATACCTTGCCACATGCCTACCTATTCTGCCACTTTACACTTGGGGCACTGACATGGGGAAGTCCTGTTTAGAGTTTTCTAGAACCCAAAGTTCCTGACAGGTCTTTTATCCTTATTGAGATCATGGCTTTCTTAACTCAATTTAATTGTACACTAAGAGTTATTTTCTACATATTTATGAGAATACTATTAATTATTTAAAAATATAGCAAATCATACATTACACACAGACTACATAACTGACTATAATCCACAATTCCAATGCCATATGCTTTTCAATTTTGTTTAATGAATAATTCTTTTTCATTTGATTATTTCCATTTCCTTCCCTCCTAAATAATTTCTAGAAAGCTTTAAACTTTTCCTTCTGTATTTATTCTAATCAGTTCCTAAAGAAACTCAGAGCTACTACAGGAGGCATTTTAATAAAGAGAAGTAGTCACACACTATATTTGTGCATCATAGTGTTCAAATACAATATTTAAAACTATACTGGCAAATGAATATTATTTTAAAATAAGCATTTAGTAAGTATTTATGCCTTCTGAAAATATTTGCTGACAACTATTCTAATGGACAGTGAGATGGTACTCATGTTGAAGACAGTGGAATAATGGCATTGTGCTCAGGTTTGAATCTGGGTTCTAAAATTTGTGTGACTTCATTCAAGTAACTTTACCTTCTGTGATTAGTTTCTTTATAAGTAAGATGGCTATTATGAAAGAATCTACCTCAAAGAATGTCATATACCACTTTGAAAATTATCCAGCATATAAGTTTATAAGTGGTGTTCCTACACCTAAGGAATTTACCTTATGAAATCATATATTTATTAAGAAAATATTGTCAGAATAGGAAATAATGAAGGAGAAGAATGAGGGGAATGTGGAAGTGTATCCAAAGGGCAATATCTTGCAGTTGACATAATAAACTCTTGGTAATCACTAATTAAATTAGACTGAACTGAACAAAACTGATCTTTTCTGCATTTGAAATACATGCTGGTCCCCATGTTTTTTCAGATGAAGAGACTATGACTTGATGTGATGTAACCACTTCCTAAATTTGGTATAAAAATTGTAGCAAGGCCACAAATTGAGCCTTCACTCTTAGCTGCTTCATCTGGAAATCACTCTCTATAATCTTACATGAACCATTTGGTGTGCTATGTTAGCAAATGGTCTTCCCAACATTCAAGATCAATGTATTGAACCAAAGAAAGAAAACACAATTGTCCTGCCTAAAATGTACCTTGCTGTGTCTCAGGTGCCATTCCAGCGCTCTGGGAATCTTAGCACACATTTAGCTTCCTGGATCTCATTTGTAATTAAGGAAAAAGAAAACAAAGCGAAACAAAAAAAGCTAATAAAGAGAAAAACCTCAAATATTTAAAAAAATCATGTATAAGAAAGCATATATTAGACCCAGTAATAGTGGCAAAAGTCTCACTTAAAAAAATGTTCTTTTCTTAAGAATTCATGATTTTTCACTGCATAATAACTAAAAGTAATTGGAACATAACTCAGTTGTTTTTCTTTTCTTTTTTTATTAAATTTTTTTTAGTTGTTGATGGATCTTTATTTTATTCATTTATTATTTATATGTGGTGCTGAGGATCGAACCCAGTGCCTCATGCATGCCAGGCAAGCGCACTACCACTGAGCTACAGCCCCAGCCCCTCAGTTGTTTTTCTATTAACAATGTTGATCAATTTTTATACCTTATTCTGGCTATTAAAGAATAATACCTTCTGACACTTAATTGGTAGTAAACAATATTCTTAAAACATTTCTAAAATTATTTGTTCAGTAGATCTTTCCCAATAATTGTTATTCTGATCATTTTAATATAAAGAAGATAATGAATAAGAAAATAGGTGGCAGCATACTTACTCTAAGCATGTTTCCTTATTCTAAACATAAATTTACACTGTATTTGCAACCTTAGAAGAAAAGAATTTCATCTAAAAGACTGTGATCATCACTATTAATAAATATTCAAAAATTATGCAGGAAACCTACAATTTTTTTCATAGAATGTTTGATGTTTACTCCGTTAACATGTAGCTTGAGTTTTGCCTTCAATATATAAAATTTAACTTGAGAACATTTTGTTAAGTGAAATAAATCAAACTGAGAAAGTCAAGGGTCATATGTTTTCTTTCATATGCGGAAGCTAGAGAGTAAAAAGGAAAAGAAAGGTGAAATATGATGAGACCTCAAAAACCAAAGGGAGATCAGTAGAGAAAAGGGACCAGGGAGAAATGGGAGGAGAGGGAAAGAGGAAATACTAGGGAATGGTAATGGCCAAATTATACTATTATATTGTGTGCACATATGATTATATAATATTGAATCCCACCATTATGTAAAATTATAATGCACCAATAAAAAGTATGGGAAAAAGAAAAATATAAAATGCACTTTTTATATATTTCCCTCTTAGTTCAAGTGCTCTTAATTTAGCTTTCTACTCAAATGTTTAGTTCAATGAGTATGTCTCCTGGGACATAATTACAAACCACAAAGCTCCCTATTACTATTATGAGTAAAAGAAAAATCCATTCAATTGTAAAGGGAGTTCACAAATCTTTTTCAGTGCCAGAGATCTAGGCCAGTCATTTACATGGTCAAGAAATACGGCCAAAATATACCACTTATCTGTCCTAAGAAACAATGTACTTCACTTGCTGCTGGCACAAGAACAAAAGACACTAATACAGTGTGCTTTTAGAATGTCACCCTTCACTATGCCTTTACCCTAAGAATCTATATTTCCATCACATCACGACAATGGTTTCTGTGCAGTGTCTGTTCTGTCTCTCTAGTTTTCATCTACATCTCATGGGAATGTGTGCACATTGTGAAGTCTGTATAAAATATCTGATGTTGGCATCCCCAGAGCTGGGAATGTATAGCTGGTTTCTACTTTAGGAAGAAAGTAAAATTTAGATAAATGCTGAAAATGTCCTGGATGGGCCAAAAGCATGAGATATTTGGCCAAAGTAATGAAATTTGATGGTGATTTATATTTAAAAATCTAAAAATATTTTCAAAACTATTTATAACATCATGGTATCAAAATCATAAAAATGGTAGCAGCGGCATCTGTAGTGGGAAAATTAGTTATGAAACTGCCACACTGGTTGCATGGTCTGGGCAAAAGCAAAGAGAGGCTGAATGGTAATGCCATTACTGATGACAGGGAGAGTGGATCACTAAATGCATTATTAGGAGAATCATTATCTTCACTTGAGGCATGAATAGTTTGGCCTTAAGCACTGACAACCTTGACTTAAACATTAAGAGACTCAGCAGAGGCAACAACAAAACAGTTGCTTTGATAACTTTGAGGAGTGAAAGCATTGTTCCTAAGGGTCAATAGTGGAAGAGCCATCATGGAGCCTAGGGTGTAGCTCAGTGGCAAAGCACTTGCCTGGCATGTGAGAGGCTCTGGGTTTGATCCCCAGCACCACCAAAATAATAATAAAATATATAAGAACTATCATGTTGAAGCAGACCAGGTACACCCACCTTTACCTTAAGTAAGTTTTCCCAGAAACCCCCACCATATTTGTAACATATAAGCTTCTCCTCTTGTCAGAAAGATTCTTACTAAGGATGTCAGCAGGGTTTCTGCAGAGGGTATTGTGGTTTGAAGCTTTCTCTTTCTTGTAAATGCCCGGTTTGCAAACAAAAATTGTGATAACATCTGTCTCAATGAGACTTATTGCTATGCAAAAGATACTATCTCTGTTTTCTTCGTAAAAACTTGTAAAACCTCTGACTAGCCTAAGAATATGGGGCAAAGAGTAACTGTTATGTACCCACCCACTGACATGTAACCACTCCACTGAGTATAAAGTTTAAAGAATTTCCAGACTTGGGGTCCAGAGATTTTTAGACTTAGCCCCTCTGGACCACTGCAACTAAAATTAGCCTGCTTCCTGAAAATTCCTCAGGTGTCCAGCCTCATCTGTCCTACATCAGTGCCTTGAACAGACATGAATACAATTGTCTACAGTGTAGGCCATAATTGCTACAGAGAACAATTCTAAGAACTTTACATATTGCAGACAGCTATTTTCGATGAACCAATGAGGGACTTCTGAGAGATTCTAATCATATCTGCAAAGGAAATGAGGTAAACTTGAAGCCCTCACAAAGCAAACAGTATTGAGATGCTATTTCGAACCTGAGGTTCATGAGGTCTGACATTCACGTTGATTTCAATGTGTTGAAGTGGCTACATTGGCATATTGTGAAGAAAATTGCCACCAATAAATCACAGAATTAAATCTCTATATATCCTGAAATGTCTGGGTAGTCATATAAAATATTGACTTATATTTTTAATAAAATTGAAATACTGTAGGAACCTAACATAAAAAAGAATTAAATACATAGTTGCTCTGAATGAAGCAGGGTTTAAGGACGTGAAAACAGATCTGTCTTCCCTCACTCCATCTGTAATTTGTCTCTAATTTCTGTTTCTCTCTTTCTCTCTCTCTTTCTCTCTCTCCCCCTCTCTTTCTTCTCCCCTCTCTCTTCCTCCCTCTCTCCCTTCATCTTCTTTCCATAAAATTTTCTCAGACACTTCCCAAGAGCCTCTCTCAGAATTTGAAAACCAATTATATAATGAGTTTAAACTGAAGCTTCAAATAATACATAAAATGTCATTAGTAGAAGAGGAAGCATATTGTTGGCATGGATCCTCAGTACAGGTTTAGGGGTCCAAACACAATGGAAGTAAATTTCAACTTAATATTTAGAACTTTAAAATTTATAGGACTTTCTGAAAATGGAATAAGTAACTTTTGAGATTAACTTCCTGATCACTGGACATGTTCAGAGACTAGATGATTACTAATGGTGTTCAAGGGAATTTAAATAATCAGTACTATGGTCATCCTTAGATTCTATCATTACATGAATTCATTCTGCACATCATCTGTAATTGACCCTACAGTCACCTTCTGCCATGAGCATCAAGTAAATTATTTTGAAACATTTTTATATATTATTTTAATATCTCAATAATATAAAAACTCTATATTTCTCTATTTCTTGTTACATAGGACTTTTATTTCTTTGAAATTCAGCACCATGAAAAGGAATAATTATCTTCTAAATGCTTCCAAAGAACATAAGCCATAAGAGGAGGTAAAATATCAGTGCATTTCCCCAGGTACGTTGTACTGCATAGGCACATTTTTTTATTCATATACAGGATCTTCCGAAGAAAGAAAAAATATTTGTGTGCAACATGAGATAAGCTAAGAAGCACTGAAGCATTAAAAGATAACATCAGTTTATCCAATAAACCAATTCAGGAGCCATATTACTTTATTTTTGAAAGTAATAGATACAGAGTTGCCAGGTAACAAAAAATAGTGTATTTCTTGCTTTTGAAAGACTAGGATGCTTTTTCTGTGATTACACTCCATCTCTTTGCTTCAGTAAAAATGAAAACTCTAGTTCTTTACATATATCATCTTGTACTACTATGGTATCCCAATTATTTTGTGAGTTGCTTTACATAAAAGCCTACTTATTGTATGTAAAATGTAAGAAAAAACATCCTAATAACAAGGTAAAAATTTTATCAAAAAACATATATTGGACCAAAGATTTGCTTACATATTGACATACAGCTTTCATTGATTTAAGCTACTATAATTTAGCTTTTATAACTGACTTTTCATTTGTCTCCTCCACTTATGGTTTATTTATTTATTTATTTTGGGGGAAGCATTTAGAAGATAATTATTCTTTTTGACAGTGCTGAATTTCAAAGAAATAAAATTCTTCATGTAATGAGAGAAATATGGAATTTTTATGCCATTGGGATGTTAATATATATAGAAAATGTTTCAAAATAATTTCCAATTTACCCAATGCTCATGGCAGGAGGTGACTGTAGGGTGAATTAGAGATGATGTGCAGAACAAATTCATATAATGATAGAATCTAAGGATGACCACTGTACTGATTATTTAAATTTCCTTAAACACATTTAGTAACAGTCTTCTTAATTTTGCCTTTAACTCTATTTCATAAAAGTAAACATTACTACAGTTAATGTTTTGTATCATTATTATATTATTTAGTATTTCCTGCACATATTTGTATAGAATTAAAATTGTCCTGAAGACAGAGAGCAAGTTCTGGCTAGAAACTAGGAAAACAATGATCTTTTTAAAAGACTGAAACTCCTTTAGGGAAGGAAAAATCAGCGTCTCTGTGGGTAGGACCATTGTTTTTAAACATTAATACACAAAGACACTTTTGTCAGAGAGCTATTAAGTTGTGTCATGCTGGAACTATCATGGCTAGCACAGTGGAGATCGATTTTATACTTGAAGTGATTTTTTTCAGTGAAGAGAATTTAAATAACCCTCTAATGCCCACAAGAGCTGCCACACTTATGCAGAAAATATGTCTTCCACATGATATACTGATTTATAACATTGGGCTTAGGTAGAGAGTGGGGAGAAAGAGAGAATCAAGAGCCATCTGGCTCTTTATAGGGACTTGCTGCTTGAGACCTTAATGCCTCATCATCAGTGCAGGTCAGTTTGTCCACTTTCACAACTTTCTCTTGAAGAGGATTATCTTCATGGCTATTATAGTGGCACAGCATGGCTGTCCATAGGGCTGGGATTTAATGATGGAGGATTGTAGAAAATAAGAATAAGAATGATAAAGTGAGGAAGATATAAGTAAAGAGGTTAGGAATACAATGTTTTGTTGTTATTGTTTCTTTTTAAATTTATCCCATTATTGAAGATATGAGTTTGTCACTCACTGGTTACAATGAGCATTTATATCAGAGCAGTCCCATCCCTTTTTCCTCAATCTCATCAAAATCTTTCATGGTCCAATTTTCCCAGTTTTGCTTTGCTACTCGTGGCTCCTGCTTTTGATTCTAGATGTAATTTTTCTAGGGCTTATAATAAATTATTTCACTGCTTTTAAAACTGTGTCCCACAAAGCTTTAGAGTAACATTCAGAAATTCCAGGCCAAGCAGAGGCAACTTCAGGTACTCATCCATATTCATCCCACATATATATGTCTGATATCTTTTGTTATTTAAAGAAAAAATATTTAAATAAACAAATTTTTAGAGTTGCTAATTTAGGGTAATTCTTTTCTTCTTGGTACCATTAATATTTTCTAAATAGGTTGCAATATAATTTGCAGTTTATTTCACTATTTAAGATATTTTCTTCAATCCTTTAAATAAACCATTTAATTAATTCATTCATTGATCATGAGTCTCAATACCTTAAGAAACTCTCTGCAAAGTAAGGATATTATTTATCCCTTATACTTCACTTGTGTGTTTTGCCTGGATAAAATTAGGGAAATGTTCTGTGAAGGTTATTGTGTCAGACAAATTATTTTAGTGTAATGGAGAAAAATCCACTCTTACACTACAAAATTATTTTATGTAGGGTCATTATAATTAATACTTGCTTGAAAATAAATTCTGTACTGCTATAAAACAATATTTTATAGGAAAGTGAGAAGAACAGGGAAATATAGGGGACATTTTCCTAATCTTAAATTGTGAGATGACCCTGGCAGACTGAAAGAGATTTAATTGCAAAGAAATTTTGGAAATTTGGAACAAAGAAGGGATAGTAATTTGCAGTCATCAAGGCTGGTGCAAAGCCAAAGCATCCAAACACTGGCTCTTACCCTCTTACATTACCATCATTGACCTAGAGAGGTGAAAACAAAAGCTTGTTTCAGGGAAACAGATGGTGTGGGAGGAAATCCTTTTGTCTTGGCAGCCCAACAATTTTTTTATTGCATCTATAGAATTGTGAAATCATAAGAAACAATTATTCTGTAGCATCTTCCAGTCTCATTCCTTAGTCCCACCTACATAAGATTTCCTTAATCCCACCTGAAGTATAAAAGAAAAAGAAAATCATTCACGGTGAAAAATCATTCACCACCAACTGCCTCCTCTTCCACTCTCCCCCTCCAAGATGTATCAATCTAGATGATGAAGTATACTGTTAAGATGATATTACAGGCTTTAGAAGCAAAAAAAATTCCAATTGTAGCTTTGTCCATTTTTATATATATCACACATGGGGCAATTGAAGAAGATTTGAAATTTAGGAATTAAGGATTTGAGGTCTCAAACCAGATGCCTTTTTCAAATTAAGGTTTGGCACTTGCTGGTTGCTTAGCTATGGGCAAATTGCTTAATGACTTTAAGCCTCATTTTATTTTTCTCCATTTCTCAAAGTGAGTGGTAATGACAAGTGCACTTACTTCATAGGGTTCTCGTGAAGACTGAATTATCTAAGGCTGTTATGTGCTTTTCTACATAGCAGTTGATCAATGTGATACTGATTATTATATAACTATATATTATTCTGTCAAAGTTTCCTTAAATATAAAATGTAGAAAGTTATAACCTTAGCTTTATAACAAATGGACTATCGTAAAATTCATTTATCATTTTAATAGATATTTGAACAATAATTATCACTTTCTTAATCTTACAAAGGTTCAATTACTAATCTCTCATAGGATATTCAAAATGCTATTGAATTTAAGTGCTTATATTGGGTTCTTAATTTCTGGCCACAAAAACTATTATTTTGTTTTTATCCTTTATCTTTTGCTGTTTGTACTGTTGTGAACTATTTATCCAGATCCTCTGAGGAACTTTTTTTTTTTTTGGTACTGGAGTTTGAACTCAGGGGTACTTGACCACTGAGCACATCCCCAGCCCTATTTTGTGTTTTATATACAGGATCTCAGATAGAGAGGTAATCAAATATTAGTATTTATCAACCACAGACCTACAGTTTAAAACTCAGTAAAAATTAAGTATGAATTGTAGAGTTTGGACTAAATAAATCAAAGCTTTGAAATTATTGCCATATGTTCAAAGGACCATTATAAGCAAGCCAAAAAAGTATTAAATGTATGCAGACATAAAAACAAAAAGTCAAGAATATCAAGGTTGATATCAATCTTATTATTATTATTATTATTTTTGGTACTGGGGATTGAACTCAGGGGCACTCGACCACTGAATCACATCCCCAGCCCTATTTTGTGTTTTATTTAGAGACAGGGTCTCACTGAGTTGCTTAGCGCCTCGCCGTTGCTGAGGCTGGCTTTGAACTCGCAATTCTCCTATCTCAGCCTCCCTAAGTGCTGGGATTACAGGCTTGAGCCACTGCGCCCGGCTCAATCTTCTTTAAAAGTTTTAAAATTTACTTCCTTTTATGGTGCTGGGGATAAAACCCAGGGCTGAGTACATGCTAGACAAGTGCTCTACAACTGAGCTACACCCTCAGCCCCACTGCTGTTGTCAGTCTTAATGGAGAATTTACCTTTTATCCTCTGATGAAAAAAGCAATTAAATCATCCCACAGAAGTAGTTTTTTCATTCCTTCCTATTATTAAAATTCTTTAGTGAGACACTTTGCATGATCTCCCTTGGTTATTGTCAGAAACCTACAATTTTCATGTGTTTGAAAAACAACTTATTTTATTCACTTCACTTTAGAGATTACAGATATTCTAGGCCAGCAAGAGCCTTCTATTTCACACTTGAAGCCCATGCATTTTTATTATTTTAAGACTTTACCTTTCAAATCTCCCCAAGTTTGTCAGTTTGCTCCTTGTTTACACAGCAAGAATGTTCTCTGTTGATGATGGGTGAGTAAAGGTCTAGAGTCTTATAAATATGTAGAATGAGTGACTTCTAGTCCAGTGCTCTCTCGTAAATGTATAGCATTTATAAATTTTGGTTTAAAACTGAAACTTCATGATAGCTAAATATTATTTGTCTAGAAGTCTTAGAAAACTTCTCTGACTTAGGTAAAATATGAATCTGTTGGAGAATACCCCACTTACAGATGAGATGACTAGATATCACGAATCACTAGAGAAGGCAGAAACCAAATGCCCCCCAGGACCCCTACAGCAGAAAGAGATAGAATACCAGAAGTACAATTCCATTCAAATTTACTCAATCTTTGAGTCTTTTTTCTCAAGCTTCAAATTCTATGTAATAAAACGATGTATAGTCTCTATTCTTATCTAATACTTGTCATTGATGTTATTCTTTCCTAACTATGCATTCATGTTATTTTCTAGTGTCACCTCCTTTTAGCTCAAGACATCCTTTTTTCTACAGTAATTATAAATTCTCTCGATTTATATGTAGTATTGTTATTTTACTTTCATATTTTAAAGATAAATTTTCTAGTTATATAATTCCTAGTTGTCAGTTACTTTGTTTTTATTCTTTAAAAATGCCCATGTATTGCCTTTGGGTTTCCATTTTTTCTAATAAAAAATGATGATATTTTGTTCTCTTGTACATGATGAATTATATTTTTCTTGCTGCTTTAAAGATTTGCTTTTATTCTTGGATTTAATTAACCTGACCCTGATATGTCTCCGTGAATCCCTTGTTCAGTTTATTTTCATGTGTTTATTTTTATGACTGGTTTCCTATGGGTTGTCCCCGTACCTGAATGTCCTATGTTCAGCCAGAAGTTGATCAGAGGCTGCACTAAGCATCTCAAGTCAGTAGGAATTTCACTCTCTGAAGAAGAAGCTTGGTGTGTCCTGTATAGTGTATCCAAACACTAGGCCATGTCCAGGTCTTTCGTTTCTACCAATCAGTCTGTGTGTGTGTGTATGTGTGTGGACTTGCAAGTGTTTTCTTTGCATTTATGTAACTCATGTCAACTTGACATATTGGGCAAGTTTATCAACTTTGCATGCTTCTTCCTGTGAAATCCCCTCTAGTCTACTAGTGTGCTTCCTGTACCAAATGGTATCATTAGCTCAGGCCAACAGAAGTGCTGGTCTTCCTTACTCATTTGTGACTGAGACTACCACCGGAACTGATAACACTCTATTCCAAAATGGTCCCCTCTGACACTAGCAGCAAGATTGAGGATTTTCATAGCCTGAGTCAATCCAGAATGAACTACCTGATACAGTGGGAGTGGGGGGTGAAGCATAGGATCTATCTTCATCAAGAACACCATAGAATCACATTATTTCTACATAAACATCAGCAATTTTCATGATTAAATTGATTTTCTGTTTATTGTATATCTTTGATCAATTTGTAGAATGCTAAAATAACTTTTTTTATACCTGGGTCTACATTAAGTTATTCCTGAGGAGAGGATTTCTTACCCACTTAGGTCTCAGTACTACACAATCTTAAGTTTAATGGCACTACTTAAAATCTGACTAGATTAGTTAGTCTAATTAAGTCTATGATTCTACTCTGATTGTTTTCCACACTACAAGAAAGGAAAGTAAGCAATAGTAAATTAGGAGCCCAAGGAAAGGTATGGATAACCAAGATGAAACACCAAGAATAAAAAGTTCTACAGCACCAGACATTTTGCTCATAGAAGAAATTTCCCCCTAATAAACCATATTGATATCAATTTTTCTGTTATATTTTCCAGCTTCTTGTTGGTATATAAACATTAAATTTTTATACAGCAATCTTTAATTCTTTATTTTTAAAAATTCAACAATTTTTCTTTAGTTTTTTTTGTTTTCTATGTGAGCAATAATACAATTTTAATTATTATGAAATAGTATTAATAATTGAGGCCAATTTTGCTTTTCCTTCTTACTTTCTTACTGTCGATTATTCCTTCTTGTCTAGGTACCTACAATGTTTTTGAATAATGCCAAATACACCTGATGTGAGCAGTATGCTTTTTCCTGATTTTTAAAAAAGTCTCTAAAATATATCAGCATTAAAAATGATACAGATTGTAAACTTATGCTACATTTTTTTCAGGGAAAGAAAGTTTTATCCTAGTCCTGGTTTATTAAGAGATTTTATCATTAATGGATATTATACTTGATATACTTTTCTATTAGTTAAAATAAAATAATTACACACACTTTCTTCTTTAAAGTGCTAAATTATATTTTCTAATGTCAAATTATTCTTCTGTTTTTCATTCAAATAAAATATTCTATATTTTATATACTTTGAGACACATGATTTTATTTGGGAATTTTTTAGTACTCTATATACATAAACAGTAATTTGGAGATTTTCTACTTTTCTAATAATTTTTATTTAGTAAAATGTAGATGTATATATTTTAACATATTCATTAGTGTATATAATAGCAATTTTATTACTCAACTTTTTAATTAACTTTTCTTGTTAACTGTATTTTTGCTAGAAATGATGAATATTTCTAAGATTTTACACTTATTTACCTAAACTGTTTTATAATACCATCTAATAATTTGATCTTTCTGTTTTTCTTTTTCATTTCTAATATAGTTCATTAGTGACTTCCTTTTACTGTCTTATCAACTCTCCTTATTTTTGTCTCATACTTTCAAAGAACCATAATTTGGTAGTATTTAACCTTTTCATTGTTTTTTTTTTATTTCTCATGTTAGTGTTCAGAAGTTAACACTCTATATTGTTGATACCCCCACCACTTTCACCCCACTATGACATTCCATGGGTTATGATGTCATAGTTGGATCTTTCTTTAGTATTTTAAATTTTTGTTATCACTTTTTCTTTGGACAAAGAGTCCTATAAAATGCTTAAAATTTGAAATTGTATACATACATATGGGTACATTTTTTGATTTATAGAATGTTCTATGTATGTTAATTTGGGTATATTTGCTTTGATAATTATTGTGATTGATGTGTTATAATTTCCCACTATGATTATATAACTGTCCATTTTTTCTCTCAATTGTCAATGTTTGTTTCAAATCTTTAGATACTCTGTAAGTTCATGGAAAAATTTCTATATAGAGGGTGTTTTGCTCTTGCCAGCTAACTAAGAATCCCTTAAAACATTTATCTAATATAAATTGGTCTTTGATCCAGTAAACTACTCAAAAATTATAAACTCAAACCAATATCTGTATGAGGCCAGGCATATCTTTATAAATGGCCCACAATATGTTTCTTTTTCTATTTTTTGAATTCTACTTTGAATCCAGGCTGATAGAGAATATATGTTATTGTTGTCTAATATTGCCTGTGGGATGATTTTTGAACTATATTTTCCTCAAGTTGCCCATTTCCAATAGTCTTATTTTACGCAGAACTGTTTTTCTAGGTAACCTCCTTATACGTTCCAAAAGCCTTGCCTCCTATTGCTTCTGCAGACATTAAAATCCAAGATTCAGGCTACTGAACTGAGTAAATGCCCTCAGGGCATCATGATTCCAGGGCTCACTTAACACGATGATTTTCAGCTTCTTTTTCATTTTCTATTTCTGGTATTTTCCTCAATAGCTTGCAAGATCAGCTATGCATTGAGAAAGCATTTCTATGTATTCTATGCCACTATTTTCTTTCCCAGGATGTAAAGTCAGCACTGCTGCTGGAAATAAAAGTCATAATATAGCTTTTCAACAAAGAGTAGAAAGTTTTGTTTTTCCCCAAGATGTAAGCATAGCTATTTAAAAAAAATAAAAACTTATAAATCATTATTTCTTCTTCCCAATTATGGACACAATCACAAAGAAAAGTAAAATATGAATAGAATCATTAATAGACTATCACATGTGATTTAAGCAGGGTCTTCTTCCATAAAAATGAACAATTCTGTTTTTGCTAAAGATATTTTAATTGTTTTTATTCAGAGATATGTCCCCAAGATTCCAGGCTCTACTGGGTGTGGTGTGGAATGATAAATCTTATAGGAGTTGAATTACCACACACTTAGCTATTGGATTAGTATTTAAGATCCACATTCAGGCAAGCAATAAAATAGTCTTTGGCAGTCTTAGTGTGATGCATACTACTTCAGAAAAGATGACCAAACTAATGTTCAAAGAAAAAAATTAAGCTTTGGTTTCATATGCTTGCTTGTTTTCTGTGAACGGTCCACATCAAGAAGTAATTGGAAACTAGAGCTCCATGAATGAAATGTCTTCTTTTCTTCACTGTTTACCCACATCCCTATGTAAAGTAAACCCTCCATGTTGATGGACTGCATCATCCCACCCGTTATTGTCATAGTTAAGACTCTCAAAATTTGTCACCATGAAAATAATCACCATGACTTTCTAATAGCCTCTGCATGTTTATAAACATCATCAACAATAAGGCTACCTAGAAGTACTTATACTGTTCAATGTTTTTGTAAAACATCAGTAGTTCTTAAAATTGTATGCACTAACACATTTGATTGATGCTGGGTTAAGTCAATATTGTGAGATTCTTTTACCTTAAGAAACTCAGAATATTCCTTAGGAAGATGTGTGTGATCAGTTGAATATGATTTATCTCAAACATATTTAACTACAGAACCTGTTTTTCAAGGGAACTTTTCCAGAATTCTCCACTTCTGTATCTTGGACCATTTCTACATCACAATCATCTTAAGAAACACTTTACTTTCACCCAAAGCTCATCATAATCCTGTCCAGAATAAAAATTCTTAACCCCTCATTTCCTATAAATATGGTATAAGACTATTTGCATCTTGCCCAAAATACTAAACCAGCATCATTTCCATCCTTCACTTTTTGGTTTTCACTCGAACAAACTTTCCTCTCTTTCTCTTTGCTTGTGAACACATAGCTCTTTCTGGTTGAATAAGCTTTTGCTATTCTATTCCTGCCAAACTTCTACTCATCTTTCAACTACCCCTCAAGTATTGCCTTCTTTTTAAGAATTACCTTATATAACCAGGAAGAATTATTCTTTTAATCTTCTGCGGATCTCAGAGTAAGTATTTCATGTGTCATTAAAACAAGTATCATGCTGTTAGCAATTATTGTATGCTAATTTTTTCTTACAATGTGAACACCTATATAGTAAGCTTCTATTCATCACTACATAAAAGAGTGCTAGAAATAGTAGTCTCTCAGTTTTAGCTCAGATCCTAAGATAAGTGCCAAATACTTTTATACTATAAATGCTGTTATAAGCAACCAATATTGAATCTGCATAGGAACTGCATGAAAATTACACCATTGTCTATGTAAGTGAAATTATTTCAATAAGGATTTTGTAAATTTGAATATTTGCACAGATTTTGCCTTGAATAACAACCCAAATGCCCATGAGTAAGAAAAGTCAGTTTTCCTCACTTTAAATCTGGCAGTGGAGGCACTAATAAAAAACAAAAAACTAAAGTGAGTTTAACTGAAGTCACATGTGGCAGCACACAAAGCTCTGTGTTTAGATGAATAAGACATTTCTGTCGCTGCTGATTTAGAAGTGTGTTTCCCAAAGATCATATGTGGCCATGTGAGAAATAAATAAAATTTGCTTGTAATTTCCTTAAATAAATTTGACTTAGAAGATTTCCTAGACTGTGTGTTCTCACAGAGATCCCCTGAGTGTGAACAGACTGACATGCTGAGTAGTCACAGGGAAATACACAAGGGCGAACAACACACTCGTATGACCTACCTTTTATAGTGTGTATTAGGTAAGTGATGGCCAGAAATTTGGGGATGTCTTAAATGAGCCCACAAGTCACTCTGAAGGAGAAAGTGTATTTTTCAGTATCTGACACAGCAAAGAGAAACCAGTATTAGTTCAAATCTGTATTAAGTCTAATAAGACTTTTCCTGGTTGATCACCCCTCTTATTTTTGGACAAAAGTCACAGTATGGCTAACAAGAAAGGCTAGCTTAAAAAAAAAAACAAAACAGAAAAGTCAATCATGACCCTCTTTTTCTACTGCTGACAAAAGTAGAACAGGAGGAAATCATTTCATTCGAATAAAATTTGTATATTTGACTATTCCTGCAATAAGATTATGCTTGTGAATCAGAAGTGACAGGAGGAATTTCTATCATCTGAGCATGACTGCATAAATCATATGACTTGACCTAGATTTTATTTAAGGGTCAGGAAAATGCTGGATAGAGGAAAGGAAAAGAGAAGAATTATTCTGTCTTCAATTCAAATTATTGAGGTTTGATTTATGAAGATTACTTCTGTAATGCTAGGATCTAGCATAGAGTCTGATATATTATAGGCACTTAAAAAATTATTTGTTGATTGAATGCTCTTCTAGTGCTATAGAATTAACACCAAGTTTCAGATATAACTATAAAATCATTCTTAAATTAAGAAGATTTTATATTTTTTAAAAAATAGAATATTTAATAATAAATCTAGTTGAAATTTTTTTGTGAATCAGAAATGGTTTATTTTTGCATCCAGGCTTGAAAACTATGCCAAGAAGCTATTGAGTATATTTTATGAGGTAAAAGCAGTGCTAGCTGTTGTGAATATAGATCAACAAATAGCCAGTCTTGATTAAAGACTGTTAAGGAAATCAGATACATAGAAAAGTGTTTTAAAGATATCATAGGTTCAGTTTTTCAATATGTACTCAGTTTATACTGGGTATAAAAATGTAAGCAATAAATTCTTTCTTGGTCATTAGTATGTCAAAAATTCCTTTGTAGGTTTGCTATATATGAACTACACATGAAAATAAAGCTTAGAGTATGGGAAATGTCAATAAAAAATGTTGAGAGAATATTTGAGACAAAGGATCTAATGGGTAATTGCCTCTGATTCAAAATCTGAAAATCATGGAGGTATACAGTTAGGAAGAAAAAAATTAGGAACAAACCCATCCACCCAGAGAAAGATGCCTTACTCATAGGTAAGATGTCATTCCTAAGCATCTGTAACCAAAATCCCATCCTTTCATGCATTGTTGGCCTGAATTCATATTATATTGTCCATACCAACATTATTTTGGTTATTTAGTTATTTAGAAGTACCTGTCCAGTTCTTTGCTCATTTATTAATTGGGTTATTTGGTTTTTTGGTATTAAGTTTTTTGGGTTCTTTATATATCCTGGAGATTAATGCTCTGTCTGAGGTGCAGGTGACAAAGATTTTCCCCCATTCTGTAGACTCTCTCTTCACATTCCTGACTATTTCCTTTGCTGTGAAGAAGCTTAAAGAGAAATTAGGAAAATTAGCCTATTCACAATAGCATCCAAAAAAATTGGGTAATCAATCTAATAAAAGTGGTGAAACACCTCTACGATAAAAAACTAAAGAACACTAAAGAAAGAAATTGAAGACCTTAGAAGATGAAAAGATCTCCCATGTTCTTGAATAGGCAGAATTAATATTGTCAAAATGGCCATACTACCAAAAGCCCTATACAGATTTAATACAATTCCTATTAAAATCCCTATGACATTCTTCATAGAAATAGAAAAAGCAGTTGTGGAATTCATTTGGAAGAATAAAGGCCCAAAATAGCAATCCTTAGCAAGAAATGTTAAGCAGGAGGCATCACAATACCAGATCTTAAATTGTACTATAGAGCTATAGTAACAAAAACAGCATGGTATTGTCACTAAAACATACATGAAGACCAATGGAACAAATTAGAAGACACAGAATCAGACCCACATAAATACAGTTATCTCATACTAGATAAAGGCACCAAAAACATACATGGGAGAAAAGATAACATCTTTAACAAATGGTGCTGGGAAAATTGGAAATCCATGTAGTAGAATGAAATTGAACCTCTCTTTCACCCTGCACAAAACTCAACTCAAAGCGAATCAAGGACTTAGGCCTTAGACCAGAGGCTCTGTGCCTACTAGAAGAAAAAGTAGGCCTAACTCTCCACGACATTGACTTAGGAACCAACTTACTCAATAAGACTCCTAAAGCACAAGAAATAAGATCAAGAATCAATAAATGAGAAAGAATCAAACTAAAAATCTTCTTGACAGCAAAGGAAACAATCAAGAATGTGAACAGAGAGCCTACAGAATGGGGGAAAATCTTTACCATCTGCACCTCAGATAGAGCATTAATCTCCATACATACAAAGAGCTCAAAAAACTTAACACCAAAAAAACAAATAACCCAATCAATAAATGGGCTAAGGAACTGAACAGGTATTCTACAGAAGAAATACAAATGGTAAACAAATATATGAAAAAATGTTCAACATCTCTAGCTATTAGAGAAATGCAAATCAAAACTACACTCAGATTTCATCTCACCCGAGTGGCGATTATCAAGAATACAAGCAACAATAAGTATTGGAGAGGATGTGGGGAAAGAGGTTCACTCATATATTGCTGGTAGGACTGCAAATTTTTGGAACTACTCTGGAAAGCACTGTGGAGATTCCTTGGAAAACTTGGAATGGAACCACTATTTGACCCTCTTATCCCACTCTTCAGTATATACCCAAAGGACTTAAAGTCAGCATACTATAGTGACACAGACACTTCAAAGTTTATAGCAGCTCAATTCACAACAACGAAGCTATGGAACCAACCTAGGCTCCTTACAACAGATGAATGGATAAAGAAAATGTGGTACACATATACAATGGAATATTACTCATCAATAAAGAAGAATCAAATTATGGCATTTGCTGGTAAATGGATGAAACTGAAGAATATCATGCTAAGTGAAATAAGACAGTTCCCGAAAACCAAAGGAAGAATGTTCTCTCTGATATGTTGATGTTAACACACAAGGAAGGAGGAGAATATTAGAAGTTCAGTGGACTAGACAAAGGGGAGTAAAGGGAAGAGAGGAAGGATGGTAATAGGAAAGACAGTAGAGTTAATCAGGCATGACTGTCCCATATTCATATATGAATACACGGGCAGTGTAACTCCACATTGTGTACAACAATAATGGGATCCTGCTTGAAACAAATTATACTTAGTCTATGTGTGCATAATATTTCAAAATATACTATATTGTCATGTAAAAAATAATAAAAGGTCTAAAAAGTGAATTTAAATATGAATAAAATAGGATAGTATTAAAATAATGAAAGAGATTTAGGAAAAAAACAGTAGAAATAACAAATGTAATTATAATACTATGATTTTTTTAAAAATTCTCAATGGATGATTTTAGGACTGATCCAAAAAGCTAAATAAAGAATCAGCAACTGGAATAGATATTTAAAAAAATTCTATGTGGAACACAAGACAAAATCATATGAAATATAAAGATATATTTACATATACATGGGTTAAAGTTAAAGACAAAAGTATCACATTTAAAAGCATTCTGCCAAACAATAAAATATTAGTTTTATAAAATTATAAAAATTTAAAATATTTTCGAAGTGAAATATTTACTTATTGCACAATGGTATCAGATTTTGTGGGATTAGCAAAGTCATCAATTTTGTACTTTTTGAATCAGGTGGACTTGCTGTAATTTCTGTGGTAACCACAAAAAAACATTAAAAAAGAGAGAGAGAGAGAGAGAGTATCATTTCCAAACAGGAGAAGTGAAAAACAGAATGAAATAAAGTATTCAATCTCTAGCAAAGCACAGAACCTAAAAATAGGGAAAAATATGAGTAAAAGTAATCATAAGATAAAATGAAAAAAAGATATGGGTGATAAGAACTAAAGTCAATGAGGTGATTACTCCAGTTAAAGGAGATTTTCAGACTGGATTTAAAAAAAATTCAACTGTGTATTTTTTGTTTGACATATATCTTTGAAAATAACACATAGTTGAAAATAAGAATATGACAATATGAATACTAACCCAAATATTTGATGTGACTATATGAACTACTGAAATATTAAAGCAATTTAAGAAAAACAATTTCTAGAGATAAAATGGGTCCTTTGATCCCTTGATATATTTGCTAACATTGAAGTATACTTGTATTCATGAGATTTTTAAACATGTTTTCAGATAAATATGAAGCTTGACCAATAAAAAATTCTGCTTTTACTTCAACATGATCAGATCACAGTGTAGCAACACTTAAGGAGATACATTTATAAGACAAGGAAGTAGGCCAATCGTGGAGAAAATTACTCTGGTTCCTTATTCCTGCATAACAAATTTTTTCAAATCCATTGATTATGTTCATCAATTTTATATAGCAGGAATTCCCAGAGGTATGGGTTACAGTGTTTTTGTTTTTGTTGTTGTTGTTTTGTTTTTTCGTAATGCACAAAATCTAAGGTTGCAAGACTTAAAGACCAGGGTGACAATCCCTAGAAACTGATTATTGTCAGGTCCACTCACTCACGTGTGATCACTCACAGGATCTTCAGTGATACCAGTTTACAATTTGAATTTTCACAAGGGCTTCTTTGCATGATGCCTATATGGGGACACTCCAAGGTACCTGGGTTCACAATAGGGATTGGTTTTCAAGGATGAATATCCCAATATAGAGACAGAAGGAAATGTATTGCCTTTTCTTAACCGCAGAATTTAAACAGCATCGCTTCTTTCTCAAGTCATAATGATCCATCAAGTTTTAGTGAGGGAGTACTAGAATTCAAATAATGACTTTGGAAGGTTATAAGAGAACTGAAATATTGTTTCACCTATAAAATAATTTTGGCCTATTGTTTGTATAATAAAAATTATTGAAAGGTTTTAGCATAGACACATGGTCAGATTTGTGTTTGAGTTAGAAAATTCTGAATCTTCTTAAGTGCTAAGACTGAGGAAAGGAAAACACACGAGAAATCAACAGTCATAATCAAATGACCCATGAGAGTCTAAACTAAGTATTGTGTTATGTAAGGAGATGAAATTGCAAAACATCACAAAAACAGAACCAATAAAGCTCAGAAACCTACGTGAAGATTAAGTGAAGAGGTAAAGAGTAGTTTTCAGGTTTCTGACAAGGCTAAGTGAACAGATGGCAGTGCCATGTGCTTAGATACAGGAGGAAAAAAATAGCTATTTTTTGCACATATTGAATTTGAGTATTTCCCAGGAAAACCCAGGAAGAGATGTAAATGGTGAGATATATGAACCAGAAGCTTGAAGAAATTCAGGGGTAGCAATTTTTACAGAAATGAAAATGTGGATTTTTAAATAAAAATGAATGCATTTAATAATCAGAAGAATACATACAGTAAGATTGCCAAAAACAACCATTTTGTGAACAACACTGGGCAAATAGGGAAGCTTGTCAAAAACACAGAAGGAAATGCAGAAACATATGAGGAGAATCATGACAAGAGAGAGCATGAAGGCCAAAGAGAGAAAGACCTATGGAGAAAGAAGAGTCCTTTTATTTAATGAAGGAGAAATCTGAGCATATTAATTTTCTGAAGCAAAAACATGTATATTTTCAGGTAAAAGGTTGACAATATAGGAATGAAAGCACCTGATAGTGCAAAGTCCAGAGACCATATTTTTTGAAGGATACAGCTTCCGAGTACAAAGTTAGGCATTTTAATTTTAGGTACTTAATGGGAAGAAATGAAAAAAAAAAGACAAATTATGGAAAAGACCGAGAATTACAGCACACATTGCCAAAGTACAAATTCCAATCTGCCTTTGGCAAGGAGTCAGAGTGGTAGCCTACAACTCATTCTGCCCATATAACCTGATAAGAGAACATTAGAACACAACCAACATAATTTAGCTGCTTGCCACATAAAGGCTAAGGCCAAACTATTAGCTTCCATTCCTTGAAAATTTCTCTTCCAAGTGAAGTTTTGAAGTTTTTATTGTTAAAATATTTTTCAAAGCTTTCTTTCCGTGAATCTCTGATCCACCTGTTTGTGGTACTGTCTTCTTGGTGAGTTATACAATAGAAATCTCTATATTAATTTCTGCATACCAAATCAAAGCTATACATATTTGTGTGTGTGTGTGAATGTATGTGTGTCAGTATGGGTCTGAATTCTTAAAATGAAAAGATCATCTAAATATTAAAACGGAAAAACATTTGCATTTAGTTGAGAAATATTCATGTAGTATTTACTTGATTAATCAAGGTTCTCTTCTGTAAACTAGTGTCATTCTTATTAAACTTTCAAAAAAATTCACACAATTTTTATTGAAGGTTACTTAATATGATCCTGATTGCTAGCACAAATCGCCTTTTATTTTAAAAGTTTGCTTCAATACCCACCACATGAAATTTTTTTCAGTTATATAACTCCATTAACTTTTGACGGCAAAATTATTGTGAGTATACTAAATAAATTGATTACATAAAAAGATTAGGATTTTGACAGTTTTTAAACAAGTAAGGTTTTTACAGTTTGGAATTTCATAGCAACAGCTACTTGCTATAGTTGAGCAAAAGTAAAGTGAGCAGAGGATCAGATCAGTCAACAGTGACAGGTAGAAGGTGCTCAGAGTGATATGCCTTGGAATTACTCATCTAGAATGAAATGCTAGTAGCTGCAATCATGTAATAATTAAGATGAAAGATCTCTGAAATGCTTTGGCAAAGACGACTGATTGAGATCATCTTTTCATTTTACTAGAAAACAGGCTCATGATTGAATGATCAATAAAAAATGAACTTTTGTTACTTAGTTTTAGAGATGCACTGTCCTTCCTGAGGTTAACATGGCAACAAAATTGTGGCTTTGATTTTGAATTGTGGAGTAGGTGGTGGGAGTGGCTGGTTGGGAGAATGCAAAGTGTTTCCTCCTACGACGTGAATGTAATGCATTTAAGAAGCTAAGATTGATATTTTTGGCATGTCAATGTTCTAGAGATTCCACAAGTTTGAACTTTTATACTGATCATATTTCTCAGATCCAGGCATGATGAGAATAAGATTAAATTCGGAGAAAATTGGAAAAGAAGATATGGTAGTTAAGAGGGGAAGGACAGAGGTTAAGCAATGTTGTCTTTGGAATGTTGTCTGATACCAAATGTAATTTATGAAGCCATGGGTGTGCTTTCTGCTTCCGTAATTGGCCTGTATACAGGTAGTTTTGCTTGGCTTAAAATACTGAGCATTTAAAAGTCTGGAATAACACACTTTTAAAAATCTGTTAAAAAATAAGTTGAAAGTAACAGCTGGTTGGGGCTCTAACCAAGAGGTTAGTTAATAAAAGGAAAGAGTAGGAAGGAATTCTAATTAGTGAGTTAAGTATTAAAAATACTTGACACAGGCTGTCACAGAGAAGGGTAAAGGCTGCATTTAATTTATTAAGTAACAAATTAATCTCAAAGCTACTGTGCAGGATTTATGCATTGGTCAAGAAACTTTATAAACATGATAAATATAAAAATGTTGAATGATTCATATATATGAAATTTGAAATTAACTGGGCAAAATAATTGTTCAGGGTTCATGATATCCATCAAATATACAAGTTATAACCATCTTGAGGGGTGTGGAATTACTGCTGTCTTGCAGAGAGAGAGGTTTCTAAAGGATAGTTTAAAACATGAATAGCTATAATACTTTTTGCCCTATCTTTCTGAAATCTAACCTGTGATTTAAAATGTAAACAAGAGGTAGGCTGGGGATATAGCTCAGTTGGTAGAGTGTTTGCCCTGCATGCACAAGGCCCTGGGTTCAATCCCCAGCACCACACACACACAAAAAAAAAAATGTAAACAAGAGACTTGTAAAAGGGGCATGTGGGACCTCACATGACTAGAAGCTGTGCACAGTCTATCAGAATCTTCTGCTCATTTTGTGGAATTCAGCATTTATTCCTGCTTCTACTGGTGCTATCATATTTGTGATTCATCAGCCCCACCATGCCATCAGCACTGCAGAATTTGTCAGTGCCTTACCACGTCTCCAGGTTTGCTGAAGTACAACGTTCTTTGTGGTACAAAATATCTTACATCTGTACTACTCACATTATCATGTACTGATATTTTTAATGAATATTAATCATTTACACATTCATTGTTTTATTTATTTATTCATTACATAATTTATTTAGAAGAACAGTAAGTACCTGTTAGCTTATTTGGAGATAGAAAGCGACACATGAATATAAGTCATTAGTTGTTATGTGTATGATGATAGAAATGCATTTAAGACAAAATTGATGAACAAAATATACTGTGGTCAATTTAGTAAAGCAGGTAAAGTGTGGTGGACAGACCCTAGGAGACCCCTGATAGTTCCTATGTCCTGGTATCTATGACATTCTGTACTTGCCATTCCTTGATAATGTGCAGAAATTGATTTGATCTAGCCAATAAAATATGGTAACAGTAAAAAAAAAAAAGAGACATCTAAGGTTATAATACATTACACAAGGCTACATTTTAGCAGGTTGAAGTGAGAAACTCATCCACCAGCCTTAGAAAAGCATGCTGCTATGAAATAAACTACCCATTGAAAAAAGCTGAGTGCTATAGAACTGTAGGCAGCCTTCAGTAGTTGAGGACTTCAGTCCTCCAACCTCAAAGTGCTGAATTCTGCCAACAACTGTGTGATCTTGAAAGAGGATTCCCAGCTTCAGATCGGCTTGCAGCTTCTGCTGACATCTTGACTAGAGCCCATGAGATCCTGATCAGAAGACTAGAGTAGGTCATGATAGAACTCCTGGTGCACAGAAACTGAGAATAAATGTGTGCTATTTTTAGCGAACTTAGGTTTGTTGTAATGTATTACCCAGCAATAGAAAATAAATGCACAAAGAGAACCAGCAAAAAAATTTTCATTTGTCAAGTCTTTCCTGAGAAAAGAGCTCTCTCTCTCTGAATCTAAAGAACAATTATTATAAAGACAGACATCTACAGAGTGTTTCAAACATAAAACAAATATTTCCATTTGATACATTTGCATAAGCCATTTTAAGTACCTGGAATAATATGCCTGCTCTGGTCCTGGTCTTGTAAGAGGAATTTTGAAATAATTGAAATGACCCTGGCACTTAGTCAAAAGAAATCATTCATATGTGCAACTTATATGCATCAGAAGAAAAAAAATAGTTGGGACATGAGATACCCCTATTTGTGAATTCATTGGTCATCTTAAATCATTACTTCCTGCTTCTTCTCAAATATCAACTTCTATTTCCTTATTTCCAGACCTGAATTGATCATGTTTTCCTGACTTGCTAAGTGATTAAAGAAGTATCATTTATGTGATCCAGAAAGACAGATCAAGATACTCTGATTACATATTTATATGCATTCAATTTATCTCAGACATGTGAAACACTGCAGTTGATTTTATGGCATGACTGTACAAGGTATTGAGATATATGTATAGTCTTACTTAAGGTAGTAGAGGATATATATGTATCTGTGTGTTATTTTTCCACACAGTTGTGAAAACACACACACATCTCATGTGAACTTTGTGTGCTACACTGAGTACCTTTTGGAAATGTACTCTCTCCCTCTTCTCTAACAGATTTGGTCCTGGAGACTGAATTAGAGAAAATTATATTCTATGATTTTATAATGATGTCAAAATTAAACCTAATGTTATGTATAAAAAGAACCAATTAAAAATGTTTGGAGTCTTTTTATCTTTCCTAGATTGTTCCTTAGAAAATATTAATCCTCTTTTTTTATTATTCTACAGAAAAAATTTAAAACTATATTTTCATGCTTGAGCATGTGATCCAGAAATCTCACTCTCTTCCAGATGGGTAAAAGAAATTTATTACAAATGGATATGAAGTTTTCATCAGAAGACTACTGGGACTTACCAAGAAATTAGTACCTTTGGACCATTTTGAGTAGCTACCTTCGTTATGCAGAAACTACTCAGACAAGAAAAAGCTTGAATTACTCAAGTCATTGATGGTGGAGCTCTATTTTCCTAGAAAAGTACCAGCAATCTGAAGTCCAGTTTTTTAATACACATCAAGGGGCATTTGCTAGATCAGTGATGATTTTGCCTCAGAAAAACAAGTTCCTCTTTGAAGCACCCTGAATGTCTTAACTGTATGCTATTTCACCTTTTCTTGATATGTACTTCTGATTTGGGCTAAAAATAATAAATCGTTACAAGTAATAGGTAATCTAGGAAAATCTTCATGTTCTGAAGAGTAAGAAATTTATCAAATATTAATACTGATATATTATTCCTTAGCATTAAGGAAGGAGTTAGAAATAAAATTCTAAACTTATTAGCGGTTTAATAACCACATTTTGATGCTTGAGCATCAAACTCATAACTGTAACTCATACTGAAATTGTATAACTTGTAATGAAAGGAGTGACCCATTAAGTTCTGTTTTAAGAATTTAGACTTTCTTCAGAAGAAACAGTGAATAAAAAGAGTAGTAACTAAAAGAAAAAAAAATTTAAAAACAAGAATTATTTAAAAAAGGAAGAAAATACCATACTGAAATGGGAGATATGTGATGGAACTTTGGAAGTCAAAAGACAGAATGTGATGCTTCCACTAGCAGAGTAGCTTTCTCAGCTGGCCAGCCTAATTAAAATTTTGATGCTGACCAGATGTGGACCTTGGGCAAGTTTTAATCCATTAATTTTAGTGTTCCTATATTTAAAACAGGCATCTATCTTGTAATGTTGTTATATGACTAAATGAATGTTTAGAATAGTATCTAGAACATAGTAATCATTATTAATAGTTCTTGTTATTTTTCCATTGATATAAGGAGTTGAGGTTAAGAAAACATAATATTAAGTGAAAGAGTGAAAATAGGGCATAGGACAGTAGAGAAAAGGAAAACAGAAAAGACAATCCCTTGATCTCGTGGTCAAATGTCATTGTACTAGAAGAATTTAATGATGACAGCACTTGTCTTTCCTTTGTAATTTCTTATGAGAGGGTAAGAATTTTTTCTTAATGGAAAGAGTTATAGCAAAGTATGATAACTGCATTAAAAATTATAAAGACCTAACAGAGGATCAAATTGAGAGAAGAATTATTTCCAGTTCTCACACACAGGTGCACACACACAAATGTGGCAAAGGTCAGGGATGTGTGCTTTGGAGCTGCAGTTATTAAATTGAAGCCAGTTTATTTGAATAGAATAGTGTACTAGAAAGTCTCTTTTATTTTGCAGTCATTTCTCAGTTATCTTCAAAAGAAAATGGAAAATTTACAATATCAAATTGGCTATCTCTCATCACCCAGTTACATCTTTGGGTTGCTTGACAATGTTTGCTTAATGAAACAGGCAGTAAACTAAATTATTAATTTTAAGGATATTTACCATGGCATAAAAGAAACAACTTTGGGACAATTATGAAGAAATAGAGTTATGTTGGCATCAATGAGTAAGTGATAAAAATTAGGACAGATACTAAGTGCTGTTGCAATTTAAAAAAGAAAAAAATCATATCAGCCATGATCATTCAGATCTCAAAGTGAAATATTTGTGTGCTTACATGGGAGGAAGACAGAAGAGGAGAAAGCTGAGAAGTGAAATTCTGTGTGAAGTTTGGTTGGGGTGTACTTCAACTTCACCTTCTTTGTTCTCAAGACCATCTATGGCTTGATACATAATTTTTTTTCATTCTCTCCTCCTCCTCCTTCTTCTTCTGATTGAAACCAGAGGTGCTTTACCACTCAGCTACATCCCCAACCCTTTTTATTTTTTATTTTGATAAAGGGTCTCAGTAAGTTGCTTAGGGCCTCACTAATTTGCTGAGGCTTGCCTTGAACTTGGATCCTCCTGCCTCTGTCTCCCAAGTTGCTGTGATTACAGGCATGTACCCCTGCACTGGGCTCTTCATTCTGAATAAAAGCATTTCATGTTAGAAATTTCTCTCAATGCACTGTGTCAACCAAATACCATAGATTATTATGTGTTGCATCAAACCCTTAAAACAAAAACCAACAAGGGGAATAGTAAAAAAATAGATAAATAAATAAGTCAATAACATACAAAGAAAAATTATAGGATATTAAATTTGGGTTTGGCAACTCACATTGTGTTGCTTAATTTCTGAATGTCTGAAGGAATTTTTTCCAGATATTTTTATCTTATAGATTTCTAGATTGATTCCAGTATGGTGAGAGAATATTACATGATTTTAAACATGGACATCTGGGTTGTTTCCACTGTTGGGACTATATAAATATGTTTCTATAAACATTTGTGCACAAGATTTTGTGTACCCATATGTTTTATTTTTTCTTGGGTGGGATTGCTGGGTCATTTATAAGCATTCCTTATATATTCTAGATGATTTCTTTTTTAATCAAAATTCATAAAAATATTAAGCATACTAGCTTATTTATTTTATTTTATTTATTTATTTTATTTTTATTTTTTAAAATTTATTTATTCTATTTGGGTATACATGACAGCAGAATGCATTTTCATTCACTGTATACAAATAGAGCACAACTTTTCCTTTCTGGTTGTATACAATATACAGTTACACCATATATGCATTCATATATATATCTGGAGCATTATTGTCCATTTCATTCCACATTTCTTGCCCCCATGTTCCATCCTCTCCCTTCCCTACCCTTTGACCAAAATTTCTCAATTCTTCCCATGCCTCCTCTCCTATTATGAATCAGTATCCACTTATCAGAGAGAACATTCAGCCTTTGGTTTTTGGAATTGGCTTATTTTGCTTAGCATGATGTTCTCCAACTCCATCCAGTTACCTGCAAATGTCATAATTTTATTCTCTTTTAATGCTGAGTAATATTCCATTGTGTATATGTACCATAGTTTCTTTATCCACATATCTATTGAAGGGGATCTAGGTTGGTTCCACAGTTTAGCTGTTGTGAATTGAGCTGCTATGAATATTGAAGTGTTTGCATTACCATAATATGCTGTTTTTAAGTCCTTTGGGTATATATGGAGGAGTGGGATAGCTGGGTCAAATGGCGGTTCCATTCCAAGTTTCTAAGGAATCTCCAAGTTTCCAGATGAGTTGCACCAATTTACAGTCCCACCAGCAATGTGTGAGTGTGCCTTTTCCCCCACATCCTCTCCTACACTTGTTATTGCTTGTATTCTTGATAATTGCCATTCTGACTGGCATGAGATAAAATCGTAGAGTAGTTTTGATTTGCATTTCTCTAATGCCTAGAGATGTTGAACATTTTTTCCTATATTTGTTGATTGATTGTATATCTTCTTCTGAGAAGTGTCTGTTCAGCTCCTTAGCCCATTTATTGATTGGGTTGTTTGTTTTTTTGGTGTAAAGTTTTTTGAGTTCTTTATATATCCTGGAGATTAGTGCTCTATCTGATGTGCATGTGGCAAAAATTTGCTCCCAGAATGTAGGCTCTCTTTTCATTTTATTGATTACTTCTTTTGCTGAGAAGCTTTGTAGTTAGAATTTATTCCATTTGTTGATTCTTTCATTTATTTATTGCTTTTATTTCTTGAGCTTTAGGAGTCTTGTTAAGGAAGTTGGGGCCTAAGTTGTAAATTGGTGCAACTCATCTGGAAAACAGTATGGAGATTGCTTAGAAACTTGGAATGGAACCACCATTTGACTCAGCTATCCCACTCTTCCATATATACCCAAAGGACTTAAAAACAGCATATTATGGTAACGCAAACACTTCAATATTTATAGCAGCTCAATTCACAATAGCTAAACTGTGGAACCAACCTAGATCCCCTTCAATAGATATGTGGATAAAGAAACTATGGTACATATACATGATGCAGATTTGGGCCTACATTTTCCTCAATTTGGCACAAGGTCTCTGATCTAATTCCTAGGTTCTTGATCCACTTTGAGTTGAGTTTTGTGCATGGTGAGAAATAGGGGTTTAGTTTCATTTTGGTGCATATGGATTTCCAGTTTTCCCAGCACCATTTGTTGAAGAGGTTATCTTTTCTCCAAGGTATGTTTGTGGTGCCTTTATCTAGTATGAGATAACTATTTATGTGGGTTTGTCTCTGGGACTTCTATACCATTGGTCTACATGTCTATTTTGGTGCCAATGCCATGCCATTTTTGTTATTATAGCTTTGTAATATAGTTTAAGGACTGGTATTGTGATGCTTCCTGATTCACTCTTCTTGTTAAGGATTGCTTTGGCTATTCTGGGTATCTTAGTTTTCCAGATGAATTTCATGATTGCTTTTTCTATTTCTATAAGGGATGACATTGGAATTTTAATTGGAACTGCATTGAATCTGTATAGTGCTTTGGGTAATATAGGCATTTTGACAATATTGATTCTGCCTATCCAAAAGCAGGGAGATCTTTCCATCTTCTAAGGTCTTCAATGTCTTTCTTTGGTGTCCTATAGTTTTCATTGTAGAGGTCTTTCACCTTTTTTGTTAAATTGATTCCCAAGTACTTTATTTGAGCCAATTGTGAATGAGGTAGTTTTCCTGATTTCTCTATCAGAGTATTCATCACTGATGTATAGAAATGCATTTGAATTATGGGTATTTTTTATATCCTGCTACTTTGTTGAATTCATTTATTAATTCTAGAAGTTTTCTGGTGGAATTTTTTGGATGTTCTAAGTAAAGAATCATGTCATCGACAAATAATGATAGATTAAGTTCTTCTTTTCCTATTCATATCCCTTTAATTTATTTCTTTGTCTAATTTCTCTGGCTAGAGTTTCAAGGACTGTGTTGGAAAGCAGTGATAAAAGAGGGCATCCCTGTCTTGTTTCCATTTTAGAGCAAGTGCTTCCAATTTTTCTCCATTTAGGATGATGTTGGCCTTCAGTTTTGCATGGTAGCTTTTACAATGTGGTACGTTCCTACTATACCTAGTTTTTCTAGTGTTTTGAACATGAAGAGGTGCTATATTTTGTCAAATGCTTTCTCAGAATCTATAGAGATAATCATATGATTCTTGTCTTTAAGGCTATTGATGTGATAAATTATGTTTATTGATTTCTGTATGTTAAACCAACCTTGAATACCTGGGGTGAACTCCCACTTGATCGTGGTGCGCTATCTTTTTAATATGTTTTTATATGCAATTTTCCAGAATTTTATTGAGAAATTTTGCATCAATATTCATCAGGGATATTGGTCTGAAGATTTATTTCTTTGATGATATATATTTTTTAATTTATAAATTTATAATCAAAGTGCCTATTTCTTCAATATAACCATCTCATTTGAGAACGACAGCATAGAACACCAGCTTTACCAAAACTATTGCTTTTACTCAAAATGTTTAATCTCTTTTCAAGAAACCCTGTCTTTTGAAGAAAAGAATTTTATCCATATAAGAATCTATTTGGTAGATTGTGAAGATTTCTTTTAAACAGCAGTGTGCTGTATATGCTTGTGTTGTTTTTCATTCTAATTTATTTATAATTTTATCAAATACCTGGTATGATATAGATTTTCCTTCTAGTACTGTGACCTTCACTTTTTACTCTATTTATCAAATGCAACAAAAATATAAAACTCAACACTAAGAATATTATCATCTCAGTTTTGAAAGACTGTCAATCTTTCAATTACATTCAATGTGAATAAATAAATAGCAGTATACTATAGGTACAAGAAAATGAATTGGAAAGAATATTTTACCTGGTTGCTTCTTCAAACTATTTCTTTTTTTCCTTCTTTTATATTTTCTATGCTTTTTAGCTAACATGTAATAGTATATGCATAGTCTAATATATTCATATATCCCATAAAATCTTCATCTACCAAAGAACTGTTGATCCTACCTAACATTTTTCCCCAGAAATATTTTAACTCAGTCAACAACTACAAATTGCAAAGCAGGACCCATATCAGCACTTACTTTTGCCCTTTAGTTAAGGATAACATTGCAGGAAGCACAGAACTTTAGCTAACAGAATATCCAAGAGTTTTCTGTTTGTTATTTATGTTTCACCTCTAGGGAGTCAACCCTTGCATGACACAGTGTGATGCTTATAAAGGGTCTCTCAGATTTTATGAGTTATATATTTTTTAATAATATCATATCACAAGTGATATTTCATGAGTTCTCGCACTCAGGACAACTCAGCAATCACCCTCCTTCATGTCATCAAAAGGAATTTGAAGAAGTACTTTAAACAATGTTTACAATTTTGCTCTTAAAACTATCAATCTTTTAATCTACTTCAGTATACACGTAAGGAGGGTATTTTGATACTAATTTCTTCCCAATACTTTTCTCCCCAAAACACATACCATCCTCACAAACCTCACAAACCATCCTCACAAACCATCCTTTACCTTTGTGCTACTAATGCTACATACTATCATATCCTTGTATATAAAGATGGTGAATTCATTACAAATTACAAGGACATAAGAGATAAACCTATAACAAATAAGCTCATCAACAAATTCCTTTAAAACAAATTGAAAATAACCAAGAATAAAATTTTGTCTTCTGAAGGAAAGAATCCTCCATAAACTGGGAGTGTAGAAGTGTGGGGGGAGACAAAAAGAAGAATTTTGAGCTTTCAATGATTTCAAATTCATAAGAAGTAAATAGAAGCATTTACATCATTAATCTTTCAAAGTGAATATTGCTATCAGAAAAATCAAGAGAAAAAATAAAACAAGGTTAACTGTAATCAAACTTACCTGCAATCCCTTTTTTACATGTAAGACTATTCTGACAGGGAATTCCTGTCTTGTTGATAATGTTTAAAACTATATATTATCCTCAGTAAATCTAGACATATTAGCAATAAAATTGTTTTTGATAAAATTTGTTATTGATTAAAATTTATCGAGAGAACTAAATATTCCTTGTAAACTGTCTCCAAATTTTATCCAGCAATGCACTCAGTAGAAATGATGGTCCGAAAACAAAAACGTAAAAGACAGGAGATTATCAGTCATAATATTTGATATAGATTAAAAAGTTAAATGAATCTTATCTTTGTTGTCCAATTTATGAAAGAAAAACTAATATCCATAGTATAAAATATAATTGAAACAAATTTGAGTTAACTTCAAAAGTTCTGTCTCAAAAATAAATATTTCACTAAAATTTTTTTATTCATCAACATAAATTTTAAAAATCCACAATGTAAAAATGTTAGAGTAAAATCTTAATATCTGTCAATAATTATTTCAAAAGTTTCAAAATATTTTATATCTTAACATCTACCCATAAATTGTAAAGAAAACTGATTTAGCTAAAATATTTTATTCATACTCATGACAGATGTTAAAATATGTCATGTATTGTAATTGACAGAGGAAGACTATTTCCACATGGCTTTATATATAGATGGCTATAAAAATCATAGTTTCAAAGGGCTTTTGTTAATTGAAATGTTATTTGGTTAAGAAAGAAGAGGATATATATAAATGTCAGAGTCACCCTTTTAAAATGTGAACAGAGAAAAGATATCAAAGTTTTATGCAACAATTGTAATTGCTGGGTTTATTTTAATATTAGACTTTGGGAGAATTTACATTGTAATTCTACACAAGTTTCTAGGTCATGAGTGTTTTTAGTAAATTTTATTTGAATGAGACCACAATAAAAGCAACTACACAACATCTTAAACAGTCACATAGAACAACCTTACTAGCAGATCCTTTTTAAAATTGATTATTTTTGCTGTTATTTATGATTTTTATAGATCATCTGCTGCCTATTTGGCCTCATACACTGACTACTAATAAATGTTCCTACTAAAAATAACTACTAAAATAAAATAAAAATTATGGATTATCAAAAGAATTTCCCTTCTTCATATGTTATTTTTCTGTCGTTAATGGATCCATTTCTGCCTTGACCTTCATATTCCATTTGCCATCTGTTTTCCTTGTTTCTTATCACATTTTAAGGTAGAAATATCATAGGAACCTTTGTCATGGATGCTGTGTGAATAATCTCTAAATTATCTGTAGACTCTTGGCATATCAACAATATGTTATATAAGGACAGGTATGACCGATAGTTGATCATTTTTCTTAGCTGAAATTCAAGTTTACTGTAATAATTCTTCTATATAATTACTATGTGGTGAGATCTGTTGTATCACAAATAAAGCAAAAAATAATTGCAGTAGGATTTGGACTGCTCCTCAGTTTTTTGTTCTGCAGTTAAAACAGACTAATTGTTTTATGCCTTAAGGCAGTCTGTTGAAGGTTGGTGGAAAAAACCTCTGTGCCATTCACCTCAATCACTAAGAACACTGATGATTCCCACTTATCAACTGTAAGCTGGAATAAATCTGAATACTACATTAATACACATGTACACACATAAATATCCTTTTAGTATTCAGAATAAATTTATCCATACAACTGTTCCAAAGATATTTGTTGAATGCTCAAGATGTATAATTTGCTCTAGGGATAAATGACATATCAATCAATAATTCTGAAATAATTGTACATGTACTTAGCATATATAGTAACAGGAATGTGTGTGTATTATCATGGGCATTCTCATGTGGAAAAGCATCCATTTTAATGGAATTAGGGGGAAAAGCAAGGAAGACTTTCTGTGAATGTTGATAACCAAGCTGACCATTTATTCATTCCTTTTTCCAGAAAATATTTATTGATAACTTATTATATTTCATACAGTGATGCAGGCAATATAGTAATAAACCAAAGATTTTTATGAATGATTTTCATTTATAGTTTACATACACATTTTGAATTCTAGTAGATAAGAATTTAATAAAGTAAATAGTAAGGGTAGGTGTTAAAGGAAGTTACAAGCTGGAGAAGAAAAAGTAAAAACCATATAAGAAAAGTGTATTAAGAAACTAAGCAGGAGTTAAGGGTAATGCTCATATACTGGAAAGCTTATAACTCACATTAGTGCATTATACTGCTAGTTGAAAATCAGTTTGAATTCTCCATATACAACTTCCGTGCTTATATCACAATAAAATATGGATAAACAATTGCCATAGTAATATTTTTGATAGGCCCCTCAGGAAATATAAAATAAATGGCAGATGCTTAGGGAGAAATGAATACAAAAACCAGGTAACTCAGAAAAATTCTCTATCTCCATATTAAATCTCCACAGACTGCCATTAAGTCATCTATCTTTTAAAGGAGCTCTAAAAATGAGGTAAAGTGTGAGCATTTCTGCAAGGAGACTAGAACTATATTTAATCATATTGTATGATGTTATCCCAATATATGTTAGTATTTTATATTGCAGTATTATAGAGAGCCCTTTACAAACTCTAAAAGAAGGAACTTGCAGCATTGAGATTTTACCACATAGTATAGTACGGTCATTTACCCCACAGGTCATGATATTATTGCACAGTAATTATATAGAAAAAGTAATGCTATTAAAATTAGATACTACTTATTTATTCATTTGTTTGTTTACTATAAAAACAGTCTTTTCCAGGAGAGATCAACTATGTGCTGATATAGTGCTTCAAATATACTTCCTTTCAAAAAGGCTGTGAAGTGTTTGAGTTCAAGATCATGTAATCTAATCTTGTCCCTCAATTTACTTGATCATAGTATGCTTAAAACAGCTCAAACCATGAAGCAACTTTTCCAGAAATCTAAGATGTTTGTCAGGGAATTACATTCAAACCGTTTGAAGTGTGTTATTCAATGCAATACAGAAGTTATCCTCCTAAACTGGAACTGTAGAGGGCAACCATGACTTAAGAAACTTGTCAAAATGAGTTTGAACTCTTTCCAAGTGCTTTCTAAGTGGAAACGAAGTGTCTCATATAAATTTACACTTCAGAGAGTAGGTACTCAATAATTGAATTATTGGTGGTCCCCAGTAAAATGGTTCTTTAAAAAGAATGAATCAACTTCACTAACATCAAAATCTATTTCCTGCAGACCAAAGGTACATTTGGCACTATAAGGATATAAGACACCAAAACATGAAGTTGTCCTTAGGTAATCTTCGGGGTATTGGTTCTAGGAGGGAAAAACCCGTCCCTGATGGGCACTCAAGCGCTTGTATAAAATGGCATAGTGTATGCATAGAACCTACACACATCCTCCCATATACAGACATGCGACACATAACAGTGGAATAGATTCTGAGAAATGAATTATTAGAGGATTTCATGGGTGTGCACACATCGGAGTGTGCTAAGTGGTACAGCCTACTGCATTTCTAAGCTGTACTGTGTAGCTTACTGCTCCTGGTTACAAACCTGTACATCCTGTTACTGTACTAGGAAGGCAACTGTAACACAATGGTAAGTACTTGTGCATCTAACATAGAAAAGGTACCGTGAAGACACGGTATACAATATAAAAACTAGCACACCTGTATAGAGCACTTAGATGAATGGAAAAGAAATTTGCTTTGGGTGAATGAATATGAGGAACATGACTAAACACTACTACAGACTTTATAAATATTGCCCATGTAGGCTACACCAAGTTCTTTCTTCAATAAATTAATCTTAGTTTACTTGTAACATCTTTACTTTTTAAACTTTATATTTTAACTTTTTGGGGGGTGGGTACTGGGGATTGAACTCAGGGACACTCAACCACTGAGCCACATCCCCAGCCCTATTTTGTATTTTTATTTAGAGACAAGGTCTCACTGAGGAGCTTAGCATCTCACCGTTGTTAAGGCTGGCTTTGAACTTGTGATCCTCCTGCCTCAGCCTCTGGAGCCACTGGGATTACATGGTTCCCTGAACAACATAGTATAACTAAATATAATTTCCATTGTATTAAGTATTATGAGTAATCTAGAGATGATTTAAATTATAGATATATACCACACAATGATAGTATATATCATATATATGATATATACTTAACCATGCCTAACTATTTTAGCTTTTTGATACTTTGGTGACATAACAGATTAAAACACAAACATATAGCTGTTCAAAGATATTTTCTTTCCTTATACACTTATCCTATATTTTTTCCTATTTAAAAATTCTTTACTTTTTAATTTAAAAAAATGTGAAGTCAAAACACACATATTATCCTCGGCCTACTCAGGATCAGGACCATCAACATCACTGTTTTCCACCTCCACGTTCTGTCTCAGTGAAAGATCTTCAGAGGCAATAACACACAAGGAGCTGGTGTTTATTATAACAATAGCTTCTTCTCGATGATCTCCTGAATGACCTGCCTAAGACTACTTTACTGTTAACCCTGTTTTTATATAAGTAAGAGTATATTGTAAAAATTGGGGAAAAGTATAACATTGTAAACACACAAACCAGTCGCACAGTCATTTATTATCATATCAAGCATTAGATACTAGGCTGATTAAATGTGTTATACTTTCATATGACTGACAGCACATTAATTTTGTTCATACAGCTTTACCACAAACATGCAGGTATTGCATTAAGCTACAACATTACCACAGGAAACCTGTCATGGGGTGACAGGAATTTTTCAGCTTCTTTGTAGACTTATAAGACCATGGTCATATATATGGTTCATCATTAATCAAAATATCATTGTGTGGTATATATCTATAATTTAAATCATCTCTAGATTACTCATAGTACTTAGTACAATGGAAATTATATTTAAATAGTTATACTATGTTGTTCAGGGAACCATGAGAAGAAAAAATTCTGCACATGTTCAGCATAGACACAATTTTTTTTCAAACATTTTTGATGAACAGTTGGTGGAATCCATGGATATAGAACCCAAAGATATGGGAGGTCACATATTGTCAGGTTCAACAAATTTAAGAATAAAGTCATATATATTGAAACAAAAGAAAAAGACACTACAAATGCACATTAAACTCTGGATTAGATAACTAACTTTTCACCCAGTTGATAACTCTTGAGCTACCCTGAAATTTCAGGTGTTCACCATGAAATTTCTCTTTACTGAAATTATTGTGTAAGATATGATTTCATGGGTATATGTAGATAGGTTATAGGCTCTCACATAAATATAATATACTGCTGATAACTCATTCTATATCTATACATCTATCTACCTATCTAGTTATCTACATATCTATCTGTTTTCCACTGCCTTTGTTTTCCACTATCAAGGGCAAGATGCTGGAGAAACATTGTTTCCAAGAGTATAGTGGAAAATGTGCAAAATACAATTTTGATGGAATAAATCTATAGATCTCCTAAGCAATTGTAATTATTCAAAAAGTGTGTTGGAGGTATAGAAGAATTTAAACACCAACACAAATGAGGGAAATCTTAGCAATCTGCTGAGCTGTTCTGAAAGCTCTCTTGTTGCTGGTGACTGAGGTAATGTGGACACAATGAAATATGATTAACCAGTTAATATGTGTGATGAATGGGCTCCAAGAGTGCCATCTACCTTCCAGGTAACACTCAGACTCTTCTCTTCCAGATAGTGTGTGTGGTCATCATGATCTTGAATCTTGCCAGACTGCTGTCTCTCTGACTAAGCCCTTTGTATGCCAAAGTGTTTTCCAATAGGCTCTGTCTGTAAGATCTCCCTTGGGTTCCACAGTGTGCACTCAGGGCTCTCTCCCACCCTATGCTTAGCCAGCCTTCTGAAATTCCACTTCTCTGGGAGGGAGATTTTTATAAAGAGAATCTAAATTGATTTATTAGATGTACCAAACATTAACTAAAAAGGCACCAAGGAAAACAAAATTAAAAACTATTGGGAAATTGAAAATCCTTGCAGTTCCTGCACAGTTTGTTCAAGGATGAGCAGTGGCTATAAAAAAAAAGACCAAAGTTTCTCCATATCTGTGTAAAGTTGGAGTCAAGAAAGACTGCAATGTTATCACAGATTTTCAGAGACTTTAGTGTTATTACAACACAAATGCTTTGAAAAGAAGTGAAGGAGAGGAAAGAGCTGCATATTTTGTTTATCTGGAACTATATATTAAAAATTGATAACATGTATGCCTCCAAAGAGTTGAAATATATGGATATTTATACCACCTGAAGAAAGCTATAATATAGCTTGAAAAATAGACTTTCATTTTTATTCTTGATTCTGAGAGACAAAAGCAGGCAAGTATTGAAGTTATTTTTAGCGATTTTTACTTTCCTTGAATTTTCACAATTCTAAAATGTGTAAAATCCATATAAAATATTATAAATATAAAAATAATGTACTTTTGTAGCAAAATTGTGCTATTAGTGATGCTATTGCTCATAACTATAGATCATAACAATATTGGTACTCTAAGTATAAAGATTGAGGAGAATTAGAATTTTCCCTTGGCTAGTCTATTTTATTTTCAGGAAGCAGAATATATAACTTATGTTTAGTCTATTATTTAAAATGCCAAAATTTTTCATAATAATATTATTTTTATTTAGTACTTCTACAGCTTTGGAAATGACTACTTACATGACATGTAGTAGCAATGAGTTTCCCAATGAAAGGTATCAGGGATCCCTGGAAAAGTTAAGTCTGGAACTGGGACAGAAAAAATGCAAAATCATTTTCAAAACCAAAAATAACAAATGCTGACGAGGTGTATAGAAGAGGGAACTCTTATACACTGTTGGTGGGAACGTAAATTAGTACACCCATTATGGAAAACAGTATGGAGATTCCTCAAAAAACTAAAAATAGAGCTACCATATGATCCAGCAATTACACTAACGAGTGTATATCCAAAGGAGATGATTCATATAACAAAAAGATACTTGCACTCCCATGTTTATTGTGGCACTATTTCAATAGCTAACATATGGAATCATCCCAGATGCCCTTCAGCAGATGAAGGGATAAAGAAATGTGGTGTATATACAAAATGGAATAGTAGAAAAAATGAAATCTTGTCATATGTGCAAAAAAGGAATAGAATTGGAGGTCATAATATTCAATGAACAAGCAAAACTCAAAGAGAAATACCACAGGCTCCCACTCCTGGAAACTAGTAAGTCAATTTTGTAGATCAATGGAATGCAATAGTGGTCACTAGATACTGTGAAGTTCAGGAGATAGCGAGAATGTAAATCCAATAAGGGACACTAAAACAAAGATTGGAAGTATTACTTCTGCTGATTTTTTAGCACAGTAGTGTAACTATTGGTTAAAACAATCTCTGATACATTTCAAAATGACTATAAGAGCCCAATATTCCCAGCAAATACAAATGATTGATGTTTGAAGAGATAGAAATGCAATATTACTCTGACTTGATTATTATACATTGTATACACATGTTAAATTACCATTATGTACCTCAGTAAAAGCATATAAAAACTTAAAAATGAATCTGTGGATCATTAAGGTAACAGAAAATACATATGTGCTTGAAAAAAAAGGAAAAAGAGAAGAAGGAGGAAGGAAAAGCATGAGGAGGAGAAAGGGAAGGAAATGTTATAGAAGGTAATAAATTCAATGACAGAGATGGTGGCTGCAGCACATTAAAAAGATATAAGAGCCAGTGGCCAAAGGGGGAGCAATTTGAGCAACATAATTAATAAGTATGGTATTGAATTATATAGCCCAGAGAACACTGAGTATACAATGATGAATAATAGAAAATTAAAAAATAAATAAATGGAGGGAAATGTACAATGGTTCCTTATATAAAAATTCTTCATAATAATGAAGAGCGAATAAAGCAAATGAAAATCACTACTTGACAAACACCATAGTGCTTTTTGCAGGCAACATAAGCATTTTAAACTTAATAGGCTAAAAATTAGAAAATAAACAAATTGCCTATTTTTAAAACATTTGTTTCAAATGTGAACTACTGAGGAGTCCAAGATGGCAGGCTAGAGGGAGGCTGCATTCCTCCTCACTCCATGACCAGAGATTCAAGCAGTGGGAATACTATTTCTCTGTGAGTTATTAGAGGACCACAGACAGCTACTCCCATGCAGGAATCTGGGCCACATCCCCCTTCAGATCCCCTGGCCTCAGTGTTTGTTCAAGACTCTAGCTGCTTGCCCATACAGGACCCACACATCAGCACCCACACACTGCTCAGGAACCCCAGCTGCCAGTCCTACTCAGGACCCCTGGCTGCCGCTCTCATGTGGACCTTGTCTACCAGCATGGGGCTCCCCCAGTCACTTCCATCTTGGGACACTGTAGCTGCTGCCTTAATATCCTTCATGTAGTAGCCTGTACCTGGGGACATTGGACAGAATCTAGAGACAGCCACCACCACGACACTGAACACCACAGAGCTGCATCTCCAAACATGTCACCCGATGTCACCACCCAATGTGTCCCAACACCCTATCTCTGAGAGCAGCTGCCTCCATCTTGGGCTACCTTTGTCACCATCTTGGATTATCCTCACTACTGACAATGCCATTTTTAGTTGGGGCAACTCCCAGCTTGGGACACCAGCTGGGCCATAGAAGCAATATCAAGGTACCTATAGCCCCACAATTCCCCCTCTCCTCTACAGCCACTAACCTGGCACAGCGCTTGCAGCTATGTGGCTGGTCCATAGCTTGAAAAGCCTGGTCTTGATCTGCTCGACACAAAACAGCTCTCCATGACAAGTGCACAGGCCCTAGAGCATAGCCCACAAGACCTCCAGAAAAAGAGGATTCTGATTAGAAAGTAGAAAGGGAGGGGATGAGTGAGATACAGTTTAGAAACTAAACTAGACACCAGGAATTGTTAGATCTACAGGCAATATAAGGAGACAAGACCAGGCACCCATATCACAAGAGTGAGCCCTAAACGAGATCCTTGAGGTGCAGCCTTCCAAAGGGGATTGCCAAGTGCTTTACTCCATTTCTAGTAACTCTGCCTCCATACCAGACCTCCCACCCTAATAAGCTTCACCATCCTAAGGGTGGAGACACCATCAAACAACAGATAACCCAACTCACTGGATAAGAAGCAAAGCAGGAACAATACTGAACTCTAACAAAAAAACCCTTTAATTTACCTTTGAGATTTGTTTTCCTATTATCTTTTTTTCCTTCTTCTTTTCTCTCTCTTTTTTCCTGTCCTCACATCTCCAAAATTTGTGAACCCAAGTACTTTTTAAGTACTTTTTATGCATTAGGCTATTGAGGACTGGGACGTCTGAATAGTATATTACAATTGTGTTGTATATTCTTATGTCTTCTGTTTTTACATTTTTTATTTTTCTTAATTTTTATGTTTGTTTATTTGTTGTACTCTATTATCTTCCCATTTACTTGTCTCCCCAAAATCTCTTTCTCTGTTTTCTCCTGCTACTAGCCAACTTCTTTTGATTCCTCTTTCACACTTTCTAAGATCTAATAACTCTATATTCTCACTTCCTACCTCCCTAACATCTCAACCTATATTCCAGTTCTGGTTTGCTCTTTATCCACCATCTCAAAAACTTTAGACCCTTTTGCAAACCTACTATTTATATTGTAGATAATAATTGAATGCACCATTTCTGTATATTGTGACAAAACCATAAGCATCTTAACAGAAGCTATTTGATTTCAGGCTGTATATTGTTTGTATTGGGATCTGTTAATATTAAAGGAGAGGTATTGGAACCTCGCAGGGGAATTATAAGTCTATAGGATAAAAGCTATAACACCTCAGATCCATAGTGCAAAAAGGGAAAATACACAAACAACATGAAAAGACAAGGGAAGAAAGATATTACACTATTAGAATCCATGGCCAGCACAGCAGAAGAACTGTCAGAGAAGGAGTTCAGGATGTACATAATTCAAAGGTTCTGTGAATTAAATTATGGTATAAGAGAGCAAACACAGGCAGCAAAAAATCATTTTGATAAAGAGCTACATAGGCAAATACAGGAAGCAAAAAATTACTTCAATAAGGAGATAGAGAGCCTGAAGAAAAACCAAACAGAAATACTTGAAATGAAGGAAACAATAAATAAAATTAAAAACTCAATAGAAAGCATCACCAACAGATTAGATCACTTGGAAGACAGAACCTCAGACAATGAAGAAAAATATATAATCTTGAAAATAGAGTTCACCACACAGTAAAGATGATAAGAAATCATCCAAGAATTATGGGATAACATAAAGAGACCAAATTTAAGAATTATTGGGATAGAGGAAGGCATATAATTACAAACCAAAGGAATGAACAATCTATTCAATGAAATGATATCAGAAATATTTCCAAACATGAAGAATGAACTGGAAAATTAGATACAAAAGGCTTTCAGGACACCAATTGTACAAAATCAAAACAGATCTACACAGAGGCATGTTATAATGAAAATGCATAGCATACAAAATAAGGAGAGAATTTTAAAAGCCACAAGAGAAAGGAATCGGATTACATATAGGAGGAAACCAATTAGGATCTCTTCAGAATTTTTAACTCAAATCCTGAAAGCTAGGACATCTTGTAATAACATAACCAAGCACTGAAAGAAAATGGATGCCAACCAAGAATCCTATATCCAGCAAAATTAAGCTTCAGATCTGATGATAAAATAAAAGCCTTCCATGATAAACAAAAGTTAAAAGAATTTACAATGAGAAAGCCTGCACTACAGAACATCCTTGGCAAAATATTCCCTGAGGAGGAAATGAAAATCAGCAAAGGGAGTTATTATACTGTAAGAAAAACCAATCAAAGGGAAATCAAGAATAATTTAAAAACTAAAAATAAACAAAAGTGACCAGGAATACAAACTGTGTCTCAATAATAAACCTGAATGTTACTGGCCTAAACTCATCAATCAAATGAAAGAGATTGGCAGATTGGATTTAAAAAAAGACACTCAATAATATATTGCCTACAAAAGACTCATCTCATAGGAAAAGACATCCACAGACTGAAGATGAAAGGTTGGAAAGAAACATACCACTCACATGGATTGCATAAACAAATAGGGTTTTGATCATCACATCAAATAAAGTAGACTTCAATTCAAAGTTATTCAAAAGAGATAAAGAAGGTCATTTCATACTGCTTAAGGGAAACATACATCAACAAGACATAACAATTATAAATATATATGCCCCAAACAATGGAGCATCTACATTCATCAAAAAACTCTTCTCAATTTCAAGAGTCAAATAGACCACAACAATAATACTGGGTGACTTTAACACACCTTTTCCCCCACTGGATAGATCTTCCAAACAAAAGCTAAACAAGAAAACTATTGAACTCAATAATACAATAAAAATTTAGACTTAAAAGACATATATAGAATATTTCATCCATCAACAAGTGAATACACTTTCTTCTCAGCACCACATAGATCCTTCTCTAAAATTCGCCATATATTATGCCACGAAGAAATTCTTAGCAACTACAAAAAAATAGAGATACTACCCTGCATTCTATCAGACTATAATGGAATAAAATTAGAAATCAATGATAAAATAAAAAAAAAGAAGCCATTCCAACACTTGGAGACTAAACAATATGCTATTGAATGAACAATGGATTGCAGAAGTCATCAGAGATTTAAAAATTCTTAGCAGTAAATGAAAACTGTCATACAACATATCAAAATCTCTGAGACACTATGAAGGTACTAAGAGGAAAGTTCATTGCATGGAGTTCATTTCTTTAAAGAAGAAAAAGACAACAAATAAATGACCTAACATTACCTCTCAAAGCCCTTGAAAAAGAACAAATCAACACCAAAAGTAGTAGAAGACAGGAAATAATTAAAATCAGAGCTGAAATTAATAGAATTGAAACAAAAAAATTGAAAAAAAATTGATAAAACAAAAAGTTGGTTCTTTGAAAAAATAAATAAAATTGATAAACCCTTAGCCACACTAATGAAGAGGAGAGAGAAAATTCAGATTACTAAAACCCATGATGAAAAATGAAATATCACTATGGACACTCCAGAAGTATAGAAGATAATCAAAAACTATTTTGAAAATTTGTACTCCAATAAAATAGAAAATAACAAAGACATAGAAAAATTTATAGAATCATATGATTTACCCAAACTGAATCAGGACAATATATACAAGTTAAACAGATCAATTTCAAGCAATGAAATAGAAGACACTATCAAAATACTATGAACCAAGAAAAGCCCAGGATCAGATAGAATCACCACTGGTTCTATAAGACCTTCAAACAAGAACTACTGCCAACACTCCTCAAATTATCCCATGAAATAGAAAAAGAAGAAACACTTCCAAACACATTCTATGAGGGCAATATCACCATGATTCCAAAACCAGACAAAGACACATCAAAAAAAGGAAACTTTAGACCAATATATCTAATTAACATAGATGCAAAAATTCTCAATAAAATTCTGGTAAATCAAATAAAAATACATTAAAAAGATCAAGTGGGATCCATCCCAAGGATTCAAGGTTGGTTCAACATACAGAAATCAATAAATGTAGTTTATCAAATCAATAGACTTAAAGATAAGAATAATATGATTATCTCAATGATGCAGAATAAGCATTCTACAAAATATAGCACTCCTTCATGTTCAAAACACTAGAAAAACTAGGAATAATACAAATATATCTCAACATTGTAAAAGGGATCTATGATAAGACCAAAGCCAATGTCATTCTAAAAGGAAAAAAAAAAAAAAATTGGAAGCATTCCCTCTAAAAACTGGAACAAGACAAGGGTGCCCTTTTTCACCACTTCTATTCAACATAGTCCTTGAAATTCTAGCCAGAGCAATCAGACAGACAAAAGAAATTAAAGGGATATAGATAGGAAAACAAAAACTCAAACTATCACTATTTGCTGATGACATAATTCTATACTTAGAGGAACTGAAAAATTCCACCAGAAAACCTTTAGAATTAATAAATGAATTCAGCAAAGTAGTAGGATATAAAATCAACACCCATAAATCAAACACATTTCTGTATATCAGTGACAAACTCTCTGAAAGAGAATCTAGGAAAACTACCCCATTTACAAGAGCCACAAAAAATAAAATACTTGGTAATCAACTTAACAAAAGAGGTGAAAGACCTGTACATTGAAAACTACACAATGCTAAAGAAAGAAATTAAGGAAGACCTTAGAAGATGAAAAGATATCCCTTGTTCTTGGATAGGTAGAATCAATATTGTCAAAATGGCTATACTACCAAAATCACTATACAGATTTAATGCAATTATAATCAAAATCCTAATGGCATTCCTCATAGAAATAGAAAAAATAATCATGACATTCATTTGGAAAAATAAGAGACACAGAATAGCTAAAGTAATCCTTAGCAAGAAGAGTGAAGCAGGTAGCATCACAATACCAGATCTTAAACTATATTATAAAGCTACAGTAACAAAAACAGCATGGTATTGGCCCCAAAATGGACATGGTGCAATAGGTACAGAATAGAAGACACAGAGACAAACCCACATAAATACAGTTATCTCAGACTAGACAAAGGTATCAAAAACATATTGGAAAAAAGACAGTGTCCTTAACAAATGGTGCTGGGAAAACTGGAAATCCAGCAAAATGAAATTAAGCCCTATCTCTCATCATGCACAAAACTCAACTCAAAGTGGATCAAGGACCTAGGAATTAGATTAGAGACCCTGTGCCTAATATAAGAAAAAGTAGGCTCAAATCTACATCATGTTGAATTAGGCCCCAACTTCCTTAACAAGACTCCTATAGTGCAAGAAATAAAATAGAGGATCAATAAATGGAATGGATTCAAACTACAAAGCTTCTCAGCAAAAGAAACAATCAGTGAGGTGAAGAGAGAGCCTACATTTGGGGAGGAAATTTTTACCACGTGCACATCAGATAGAGCACTAATCTCCAGAATATTTAAAGAACTCAAAAAACTTAACAACAACAACAAAAAAAAAACAACTCAATCCATAAATGGGCTAAGAAACTGTATAGATAGTTAACAATATGGGCCCATCCTTAAGTGTCTTAGGAGAGGAGGGCTCATTAGTGAGGAATTTGGAGAGACATTGAAGACAGTAAACACTCTCAAGGTTATTGTTCGGGGCCATCTGGTGCACTAATGAGCTCTTGGTGCCTCAGAACTTTCAACCTTTGATCCTGTGAGTTTTGGAACCTGGCCAGTTCCCACCTTGCAGAGAAAAAAAGAGAAAAACAACCTAAGGCCAGTTGCATAATGTTGGACTGCATATTGGGAGGGGTTGCTGTGCCTTTTTAACTCCTCCAAAGGGGAATGAGAAGGAGAAGAAGGAATCCAACTGGAGAGGAAGGAATCCAACTGGAGAGGAAGAAATTCAACTGTAGAAGAAGGAATCCAACTGGGGAAGAAGGAATCCAATGCTTTGAGTGAGAAGAAGGAACCTGATGATGAGAAGAAGGAATCTGACTTGCAAGGAAGAAGGCTTACTCTCACCTATGCGTTTACCC